>JARBJD010000132.1:0-195271 GCA_033064195.1 Blattamonas nauphoetae | reverse complement strand
AAAAACCAAAACTATATTTTAATTGGGTTAAATCACAAATGAACAAATCAGATCAATCATTAACAGCATACGTGAATGCAAGGTGAGTGAAGCTTCTAATAGGAATGTTTCTCATGAAGTGCAATCACAAATACATCAGACTTAAATTTCAATCGCAACAGTGTCAATGTCCTTGTTGGAAACAGAGGAAGTGGCAAAACATTTAATGCTCGAGAGGTTGCCAAGCTCCAGAATGTTCAGAGTCAGAAATGAACTGTTTCCTTGTTCGTCTTCGTCACTGATAAGAACATTGATCCAACATTCGATAAATTCAAACCAATACTGAACGTTCCTTTTGTCGAAGTCAAATATGATGATGCACTTCCATTTCTGTTGGAACTCTCGAATCGAAAGCTGCATATGAAGAAATTATTGACAATCAGTGGCAAAACAGAATCACAGATGAATGCAGAGAATCTCTTTGACTCACTTTACATTGATGACTTCTCAGTGAAGAATCTCCAAACGATTATCCTTCTTGATGACTGTTGTAGGATCCTAGGTGAACGTAGAACATCCAAAAATAGAATGACAATGATGGACTTACTACTGGAGAATCGACAACCGAAGTTCACATTCTTTCTGACGATGCATGAGCTCTTCAGTTTGTCAGCAGACATGAAGTCAAACATTGATTCAATGTGGATCTTTGGAGGATTCAACAAAGAACGAATCAGTCGAGTCTCTCCTCAGTTGAACTCACCAATTGATATTCGACAATTCTGGAATGTCTACCAAAGGAAACAAAAATGTGAAGCAGTCATTCTTCGATACAACACTGATGGAGTTGCTCTGACAGAGATCAACAAAGAAGGGTTAAACCGGACTGTCCGATAATTCTTGAATAAGGTTTCCAATTGAGTCAGTCAGCGCTCGAATTGATTCTTCAATGTCTGATAATCTTTGATCAATCGATAGTGAATTAGGAGGAGTGGAAGCATCGACATATCGTTTCCTCAGTGCAATCTCACCTCTTATTTTTGTTATTCTGTATCCATCGATTTGAATCATCCTATTCAGTTTCTGAGTTGTGTACTCATTCAGTTCTTTTCTATTCTTCTCCAAGTATCTCTGAAAGTCGTGGATGTTTGTGAACTCCTTTTGTTCTGGATCAAACGGTTCTAATATTTTCAGTGATGTCATTTAAGTGAAATAAAAATATTTGAAACATTATTGAAAACGAACAAAGTTCTCAGATCGAAGATCGCACTACGCTAGATTGAAGCGAACGAAGTTCTGAGGTCAGAGAAGACCGAATTCAGCAATGAACTCTGGAGTTAAGTCGTCAATAGAGTCTGCATGGAACTTGGTGTGTTGGATTGGAACGTACACCACTTTTGACAAACATGTGAGTCCATTCAGTGAGTAGCTACGACATTACCGTGTTTGTATTCGATGAATTTCCCACGAATTGAAACTGTCTACGCTTCTTCTGAAACTTGGCAACAGTCTTGTCCAGATCAAGGTGGATCAACAGAATGTTTCCTGGTTTGTATTTCCATAACATCTGTGTTGTCTGTTGCTTTTGGATGTTCTTTAATTGTTCTTCACAACTGGAGATGTACAGTGCTTCGATTTCACTATTGTTTTGAGCTTGCTGTGGGTGAATTGTTCCAGTACGCTCGATGAGGAGTCATGTTGTAGTATTCAACCATCTGATTCATCAATGAATGATTTGCCATCTGTGTTGCATTGTCTTGGAATCCATCTCTGATTGTTCTGATCACTCGATCAACAATTCGATTGTGATTTGTGAATGGTGAACTTGTGAAATATGTGCTGACATTCTGATCCTTGAAAAACTCTGATGCTTCTCCACTTGTCCATGCTGCTTCACCATCACCTCGAATGTTGTTCACGTGAACGCCACGATAATTAATCAGGTCATTGATTGCAGTCTTGACTTTGCTCCATGATTTATCCAGAACAGGAATGACAACCAGGTATTTGGTGTTGATGTTAATTGCGAAGAGATAGATCTGCAACACTGTTTTCGACGTTGGTGATTGAATGAAAACGAGATCAATTTCCCATGATCCGAACTTGGGAGAGAAGTATGGTCGATCACAATTCTGAGGAACCTTTCTGTCTGATGTCTTCTGTGGATCACCAGTAATTGCTTTGGACATGAACTGCATTTTTGATCGAAATGGATACACAATTTTTTCTGTTGCTTTTGGA
The DNA here is from genome assembly GCA_033064195.1 of Blattamonas nauphoetae. NCBI lineage: Eukaryota > Preaxostyla > Oxymonadida > Blattamonas > Blattamonas nauphoetae. The sequence goes on along the minus strand of JARBJD010000132.1, from coordinate 193,051 downwards.
ATCGTTGGTGGATCAATTCTCATTCTGTCACTTCCTTTTTCTCTCTGAATTTTCCTCGGATGTGCTACACTCCATCTGTGATCAAATTCCTCATACCAATCCTGAAATGATCTTCCTCCGAATGGGATTTGTTTTGTGTGAGTCAGAATGAAGTCAAGATCTTCGTTCGCAATAGTTTTGTTAATCGAGGCTCGAATAAATGTGTCTCTGTTCATTTTATTTGCATCCAGAATGTGTGAGGTAATAAAGTATTCCATCTGCTTTTTTTTTTATTGAGTTCTCAGCTTTGATCTGTTCATCTTCTGAATCGTTTCTCTGTTGATGATCAAACAATCCTTTCATTTGTGCCAACTTATTGAGCACTTGCTGTGTCGTCGGTTCATTCTGTCTGATCTCCCTCACTGGGTGGTTGAACACGGTTGGTGTGAAGAAGGGATTTCTCTCTATTGGATCCTGCATCTGTGAAATTGGTATAATGTCATCATCATCATCATCATCATCATCATCATCCTCATCATCCTCTTCGAACTTCCTCTCCTTCATTGGATATTCATATTCAAACCCCATTGATTTCAAGTTTCTCTTCAGTCCAGGCACTATTGGATATTCAGGTGGTTCTATTGCTATTGGTCTTTGCACTGGAATGGGTATTGGTCTTGCCTCTGCAGGGCTTCGAACTCTTGGTGAGAGAATTGGTGTCACTTGTTGATTGTACTTTCGATGATATTCTTTATACATCTTGTATGCTTTTTCACATCTCCAATCACTAAAACGTTTTCCCAAGAATTCAATAAGAAACTGTGAGACTACTTTGGTTCCATCTGACATAGATAAATTAGGAGGTAATCCACCATTGAACCAATCCTCGAAATATGTTTCGTCGTTTGCTACATATTCTCCATGTGAATCATAGACATCATATACTGGTAAAGTGTTGGTTCTATTGAACTTGACGATGAATATTTTCTCTTTTGAGTGTTGTGTGCAATTCAGTAACCTATCCACTAATGCATTGATCTGTCGTGTATTCATTTCTTCAAAAATAAAGTTTGTGTTTATTCAATAAGATAATCAGTAGCTTTCAGTCCATGAATGAATGGAGGACACGATTCATTTTCAAGTACAATTGCCTTCAGATGAATTCCACTAAGACTGAGTTTCTGTTGTTGTATTTTCGCAATCTCAAATCCATTCGTGTCCTCTTCACTCACGACTCTTCTCGTCTGGAACGCATCATTCTGATGCTTGAACCGTTTTACGGTGAAGTTCAGTGTTGTAGTCACAGTTTTCTCTCCGTTTAGACACTTCACATAATCGTCACTTGTGATATTTGTTTTCTTTAGAGACACTCCCTTGATCTTGCATTTCTCATCGAGAGAGTAACACTTTGGTGCAAGACAGATCATCTGTTCACCTTCCTTTTCAATTGCTAGTCCTAACAGTTTCTTCTCATCATCGACACCCTTTTCAGGATTGGGAAACCATTCATATTTGTGTGCATCATAGAATTCTTTGTCAGCAATAACATGTTCAAATTGTTGATGGATTCCAGCATTTGGATCACCTGAGATTGCCCAATTAGCAGAGTCAGTATCTCCCTCACAGAAGTGAATCTTGTTCATATCTAGACACTTGTACATGAAATTGTAGAGGAAATTCAGATACCAGAACTTGGCATTGTCGAGTGTGAATACTGCTTCTTGCAGACATGTTTTGCATGATGCTTTCTCTCGATCTTCAATCACAATGTAGTTGTCCTCATTGATCTCTCTGGTCGCCACAAATCCTTTCATCATCTGTTTCAAATATGTTCTCTTCTCATTGCAGATTGTGATTGAGTTGTATTTCTCAGTGTTCATTCCATCGTATCCATAACTTCCATTCAAGTTGGTCTTACAGAACTGTTCCTTTCCTTTGTTTCCAACCTTCATTGCTTCTATTCTGTCATTCATAAATGAAGTCACAAATGGTTCAAATCCAGCATGTCTCGAAAAGACCATCACACTCTTAACGTCGTCGACGATGAAGTGACAATAGTCGATGAGGAACCACAGATAGTATGTCGAAAAGAACATATACTGATCGTGTGTGCTCAAGAGTTGGGTCAGCTTCCTTTGCTTGTCATCAGTCTTCAATCCATGTTTCTTCATCAACGAGTAGGTCTTCTCTCCAATGTTCTCTTCTGTTGTATTGACCACAATGTTTCTAAAGATTGGTGGGAAGTTAATGAAATCGTTGATGTACTTCTCGTCTATGTGTCCCTTCAGTTCTGCTACGAATAGTGTCTTCTGATTCTTGTCATCAATAATCTTTCGACATTCTTTATCTCCTGTTGCTGTGTACAAACATCTTCCTGGCATGTACATTCTGTGATTAGTGTATGGATTGTTCTTGTTCTTGATTGATGAGAAAGCACTTGGATAGAGGGAATTAAAGTCAACACCACAGACGTGAGTCATTTTATGTTCTGTATCTTTTGAGATAACTCTTCCGTCTTCATAAGTGAAGTGATTGATTGGAGTCACGTCTTTGATGTTCTGTCGATGTTGAACATTCGATAATCCACCAGTCACTGCTGCTCTCAGTTTGTGATAGGTTTGCTCATGTGTCAGAGTCATAGGTAATGATTTCCAGATGCAATACTTCTTAAGTTGAATTCTCAATCGAGTGAGATGTTCATCTTTGTCTGACTTGTATGTGTTGCAGTAATCACAGCAGATCTTCACGTTCTCTTTAGAATGTCCTTTCGAATTGTCGATTCGATCCAACGTTGGTCGTACTGCTTGTGTGAAGTGACACTTGCATATATAGCACACTCTCTTGCACTGTTGAACAAACCAGTCGTAATCCGCTTCAGTGACATTTTTGTCAGTACTGCGATGAGCTTTCTGGTCTTGATAGATGTACGATGCAACCTTGTACTTCCAGTATTGCTTGGTGATTTTTATTTCTCCAGATTGATCCACTCCATTGAAATCATCGTCGATATCAAAGTCTTTGTAGGCACACGCATATTTGATTGCAGAAGCGTTGGCTGACAATGAGAGATTGTGCAACATATCCACTTTGTATTGGAAGTTCAGATCAATCAGATTGTCCAGAGGTGCAATCATACATTCGACATCTCTGATGTTGTAGAATTTCAGATATTCCCAACGGTTCTTGAATCCTTGTTTGTTCCAATCATCAAGGTAAAGTTTGTAATCTGTGTCGGACATTTCACTGTTGTTCAGACTGGAATAGAATTCATATTTGGAGAATGGTTCTTGTTTGCTCAACACTGTGTTGTAGTCTGATGAATCAAATGACTCGTATGCAAAGAATGATTTCTGGAGTGTTGTATTTCCTCCAAAGGCTTTGACTGCATTATCCAATGTCATTGGTCCTGTGTACGACATCATGTCTATGAATCGAAGTACCTGTTGCGTCTTCTCGTGTCTGATCAATACTTGTTTGTACTTTGTTGTGGATCCAAGAAAGCTCACCACTTTCCAATCCTTGTCAACGAGATCACGGAAGATGAGATTGATGTCAAATCTGGAACTGTTGAACCCAATCACACTGACTTCATTCTGAAAGGGAATTTCAGGATCTTCATACATGTTGTCATCTCGTACTGTCTCAGCATATTTGAAGAGTTCTCTGATCCACTGCTTCACAAAGTCCTTTCCATCTCGAAGATCAAAGTAGATTGACTTCACTCCTGATTTTGTTTTAATCGCTGATGCAACTGAGAGAGGTTTCAAATGTGAGATCAACTGCGTATTGTCATCAGAGAACAAGTTGTCAAGAATGAGATCTTCCATCGTTTCGAAATCGTACGTGATGTAGTACTGCGTTGGTTTGAATTCGTCTTGTCTTTTGTGTGCCATCAGAAATTCATACGTTCTATTGTTGAGGATATGTGGAACATATGGTCGTGGTGTTTTATCTAGTGAGATCTTCTTCACATGTTTTCCATCAAGTTCTTTGCACTCTCTGAGATGCTTCTCAAAATCTCTACTGAAGTTTTTATTCTTCACTTGGAATCCTCTTGACTGACAATACGGACAGAGCTTGTATCCAGTGATTTTCTCAGGGTCAACAATAAACATCACATGGACGAGAGTTGCCGTCAGTGGAATCATCAGAATTGGAAGAACAAGTGCATCATCATTCTCGTTGATGTACGATTGACTGAGGAAATACCGCTTCTTGTCTTCATCGTATTCATAAATGTGAACTGTGATGTTGAACATCATCATCGCTTTCTCAATGTCACAAGCAAAATCGAATCCAGGATAATTCTGAAGATGTGGGGTCAATTGTCGAGATTGGAGATGAGTGAGATTCATCCATTGTGCGAACAATCTGTAGGCTTCACTGTTCCTCATATTGATTGATATTTTCTTACCTTGAACTTCAGGAAGTGTGAGGAATGAAAGAGCTTGAAAGAAGCAGATATTGTACTCAGAATCAATGTACCGAACATTCCTCGTTTTGATGTGTTCAGTGAGAATCGCATTTGCTTTTCCTGCAACTGGGAATCGATAGACTGCAACTAGAATGGAGTGGAATGCAATGTACATTGTCTTCGTATCCATCAGTGTTCTCTCTTGTGATTCTTTGATCAGATTGATCGCATATTTTGAATACTCGTTGATGTCTCCTGCACTTCTTATCACTGTCGGAAAACTCTTTGATGTGTTCTCCAATTCTGGTCTGAAGTCATTGTAAGTTGTCTCATCTTTGTCTTTTCTCTCGATGATCTTTCCAAAGTCAATACAAATCTTGAATGGATGATCTTTCTCTTTGTCGAACACTGCTTTAATGAAGGTTGTGATTTCCTCAACATTCTTCAGATGATTGTGGAAGTACAACTGATATGGTTTTCCATTATCTTCAACCTTCTCGACCTCATTCTTTTTGAACTTCCTTCGTGCATCCATGAGACAAGAATTGAATGCTGCTTTGTCGCGTGGTTCAGCGAGTAAAATACATTCTTCAAATCCCTCAAATGTCTGCACTTCTCTTTTTTCCATTTGTTCATTTTTCTTTTGAATTATCAACAGATTCTTCATCCAATGATCCATCAGCTTCTCTTCAATTGATTTCAGTTTCCACGTCATTTTGAACACTTGCTTTTTCAGTTCATCTTTGTTCACTCTTGGATTTTCTTTCATGATTTGCATTCTTGCTTTGCTGTCTTCTTCATTCATCATTGCATTGTTATTGTGCTCTTCCAGTTTGTGAATAAAATCTTCAATCTGATAGTTGGTAATATTCCTTATCTCTCCTTCAAAATGGAGATCTGGATTCTTGAGCATTGACAGGAGATATGCACGATGATGTTGGTAGTTTCTAATGTTTGGATTATATGTTCGATCATAGCCATGTTCATCCTTGAATTCAAAGGTGGTGTTTGGAAATAGCTCTCTTATTTTCGTGATGCTGTCTGTGACAAATTTCAGTGTCGCCGCCATTTACTACAAATTAAAAAATCCGAAAATTAAAAAAGTTGAGCGTTTATTTCTGTTTTCTATGATGGGGCTATATCGTTGCCTTTAGCCAGGAATCAAGTCTAATTCTGAACACTTCACTTCCGCCAATCTCTCGATATGTGAATGGAACCAGAACTTTGGTGTACTCACCGACGAGCTCACAATTATATTTCTTCAGTTCATTTTCGACGAATGATTGAGTGTAATGTCGACGTTTCGCTAAGTGAGGTCTGTTTCCTTGATTCCACAACTTTGGTTTTATTCTCCATTCAACTCCCTCATGAACATACGTCACCAGAACATTATTTCTGACATACTCAGAGACTAGTGAACAGTTCTCTTCTCTCATTGATTCAATTAATGCTTGTTCTGAATATACTCGACGTCTTTCGTTGTACATCTCAGTTGGATTCATTTAATACAAATTAAAAAATTCAAAAATAAATTTTCATTCGTGATTATAGCGTTGGTGATCTTCCGAGACTTCGATCCTCTCATCGATGGGTTCGATCAGTCTTGTTTGATCAGAGAAAGTACTTCAATGGGACATGATCCTCTCATCTCGTTCCCGACGTCTCTTTACCGTTTGATTTAGGTGTGTCACGCTTTCTAGTTTCACATTTGTTCTCTTTTCTTTTTCACCATCACTTTCTCGTTCTCGATCATTCACTTTTTTCTTCTCCTCTCGTTCAGGTACACTACTTCGTTTTATCTTCTGGAATTTCGTTTCCGACTTATTCTTAAATGGTTTGTTCTCTTGTTCAATTCATTCTTTCATAAAACTCTTTTTTGTACCTTCTCTGATCGAACCGAAAAGTGACCTTCAGATCTGGTCGACCGTCGCGTCTTATCGTTTCGAATGTTGTTTCACTACCGAAAATTAACTTGTATGTTCTTCTTTTACTTTCATCTCTTTTAAATTTCTTTTCTGACCTCACACCAACCGATCATCACAACGTCGACGCACTATCACCTCTTCCTTCTCGAAAGCGTGTTTCACCGAAGATTTTTACTTGTTTGTTCTCTTTTTGTTTAATCTTTTCCTAAGACTCATTCTTGTACCGTCATTTTCACTTCACCTTTTGTCTTCTCTTTTCTCTCTCCACTTCACTCTAGAATTTTCATTGTCACTTCATTCTCATTATCTCTTCATTGTCTCTCACTTTTTCCAAAATTAAAGTTTGACATGAGTTCTAAAATTCTTGATCAACTTTTTGGTGCTCGAAATTTCTCGATCGATCGTCGTTTTTGATTCAGAAGGTACGCCGCTTTGTTTTACTTTCTACTGACCTTGAATTCATGTTCTCCCTCTTTTGACTTTCTCATTTGTTCTCTTCTCTTTTCATAAAACATTCTCTTGGACCTAATTTGGCTCTTTTTCTGTCTTCTCAGTTCTGGTACAGCACGGTGTTTTAGGCTCTGATCAATGTGGATCCGACTGGAGATTAACCGGTTTGTTCACTTTCTTTGCTCATTCTTTCCTAAAAACAAGTAGTGTACCAGATCGAAACGATCAAAACAGTCACCTTCGAATTGGGTACACGATCGCGCTTTATCGTTCACAGAATGTGGCATTACCGAAATGAACCTGGTATGCTCACGTTTTTTGATTAGTTCACTTTTTAAAACCCATAGTTAACTCGATGTCAATGATCCTCACATCTGAGGTACAGTATGGTGTTTTAGACTTCGAAAGAATGTGTCACTGAAGGATTGAAACTGGTATCCTCTGTTTCCACATTCATTCTTTCTTAAAATCAATTTGTGTACCAGATAAAGTGGACTGAAGAGTGACCATCCAATCGAGTGAAGCGTTGCTGTTTATGGTCGCAAAGGATGTCTCACAACTGGAACTAAACTGGTATTCTCTTGTTTTTTATTTATCTAATTCTAAAATTCAATTATGAACACAATAGAAACAATCCACAGTGCCCGCTCAATATCAATTCTCCAATTATGTTTTAAGATTCACAAGTATGTTTTTCTAAACTCAGTTCACATGGATTAGACTACATTGGTTTCGTTCGCGCATAAAAATCATTTTGTAACCTTGATCTCGTCGTTTTTTACAGTGCTCCGAAAAACCCGATTAGCACTCAAAACCCGTTTTTATTCGATTACATTCTGCTTTTCAACTATAGTGCTAAAAATTTGTTTTCTAACCTCTTAAAAACATGTTTTCAATTGTTTCTTGAGAGAGAGAATTACCATAAATCACTCTAAACTATGACGCAGTTGATGAAGAATGGGGAACAATACTAACTCTCCGCCGCTTCTTGATTGTTAAAACCAGGCTAGATCATGGTGTTTATGTCCATAAAGTCAAATTTCAAAAGGTTGCATAAAATGAAATGATAATAGAGTATATTTCGAATTATTTCGGGTTTTTCGGCAGAAACGGGTTTTTCAGAGCACTGTTACTCTCCTCGTTTCTTTCGTCCCTCACTTCACTTTATTGTTTGATTGCCACTTCATTCACTTTTGTTTGCTCTTTGTTTGTGAAATTTCGATTCACGCGATCATAAAACTCATTTCTGAACCAGGATCTCGTTGGTTTTGATCTTCTCGTTTCTTTCGTCCCTCACTTCACTTTATCGCTTGATTCTCACTTCATTCACTTTTGTTTGCTCTTCTTATGCGAAATTTCGATGAACGCGTTCATAAAACACATTAGTGTACCTCAATTCTCACTTTATCAATTTCACCATTCACTATTGTACTTGCTCACTTCATTGTACCTTGTTTCAATCTCTTTTTGTCAAATTAAGCAAAAAAGTCAAAAACAATGAAGACAAAATGATGTGCTCGTGAGGTGTGAACGACGGAAAAAAGGGTTGTGAAATGAGGTAAATGAGAGTGTCTTATGAACGGATAAGTGGTGAAATGGAACAAAGAAGATGAGTGATACAATGTGCTGAAATGAGTTTTCGTTAAGACAAACATACGGACAAGATATGGGGAAAAAGACGTAAAATCAACTTTATAGAAAAAGTACCGAACAAAAGTGTTAAGAAATTCAGCCACTCCCTCCTCAGAACGTGAGAAAGGGAGGATGATATGTGAAAACACATACAAAAATGACGGTGACTGAATGTTTGATCCAGTTGATCATGTTTCTCAATTTCTCTCTGAGCCCAAATCACTTCTCTTCGTCACCCCATTCTTCGGGAACATGCTGATTCCGAAGGGCTGGACTGCCGAAAGTCCCCACTTCGAACAATATCCTCTCATTCGTGATTCTGTGTTCAAGCCAGCCAAACACTTCTTCACGTTTCTCTTCAGCAACTCCCACAAACTCCTTCTGGATGGAGTTGATAAAACAGAATTCGCTGATATCCTCCGCATCATCTACCATCACTTCAAAAACATGGAACTTCGATCCGACGAACTCGATTCCGACTTCGTGTCCGAACTTGTGAAATGGGAAATGCGGACGATGATCGAGACGGAGAACGAAGAATACTGCGTGCGAGTCTTCTGGAACATGCTTCGCGGAACTTGCGAGTGGAATCGAACCCTCCCCGAACGGCAGAAGAGACGACAAGTCCTTTTGAGAGAAGAAGGAGGGGACGACGCGTTGGATCTGCGAGTTGTGGGGACTGACTATAGTTCATCAGCAATACCAACTATAGTTCATCAGAGGCCCATAACTTCATTTTATCAGATCTTGTCTCACTTCCCCTTTTCACGTCATGTCCATCTCTTTCATCACCTTTGAGAGAGAAATACGCGGCATCCATCAAAACAAGTCATGACTGTCCCTTTGAACGAACTGCCATGAAGAACTGATCACCCACGGTAAAAGAATAGGCATTTCGACTACGACCAATACAGATGTAAGTATTCAATAACAACGGACAGAACTCCAATGAAAATGACGTTTTGTCCTCACTTGGCTTCTCAGCGCATTGTTTTGAGGATAGTCAGAGTGACACAGCTAATCGCGAAAATCTGAAAGGTCTCCGCTCTTTCTATTTGAAAAAACTCATCAGGTGCTCAAAAAATCTATCAGCGATGGATTTCTTACCTTCTTTGACATTTAACTCTCTGATTTAAAGTGCAGGAACGAAGCTTCAATCCAAATCTCGACTTGTTTTAATCTGGTCCAAGGTTTCTGCTCATCATTTATGAAGGATACGTCTCAACAATTATTGATGTCATTCTGTAGGTTTTCGAACATATTTAATGGAAGATCCTCCCAAATGAAGTGTCTTTCTGACTACTCAGCAATTATTCGGGTGTTTGACAGTTCATCACTGTTCATGTCTTCCTTTACACATTCTCAATCATTCTCTCGCAATTTCAATCCTCAAAATCAAAGGATACATTCACTCGAATCATCTCCCTTTCAAACGCGATCGTCGTAGAGCTATCTCAGACTTTCCTTTCAATGAAGTTCATCCCTTGCACTGTTGTTGATCATGTGACTCGATCCTCGAGATGTGTCGTCTTCTTTCTTCTGAATATCGACTTTCTTGCCGATTCTGTCTCTCCACATTTCAGACAGTCCTCGTCCCATTCAGCACTTTCTTTAATCTATCTCCCTCCCAGAATGCTTCATCGACTTGTGACCTTCCATCGCTCCAACTTTCACCACTATTGTCAATCACTATCGCTTGATAGCACGATCACAGTCCAGATTTATGATTTCTACACTCTTGGAGCACAATATCATTCTCTCACTCTTCAGCAAGGTTCCTCTCACTGCATATTGCTCATTTTTGTGGTTAACCCTCTCAGCCTTCTCTTCTACTGACCCACATCATCTTTTTCCACTCATCAACAGAACTGGTCTTTCAAACAAACCATACTCGCCTCAAAACAGTTTTCTTCTTCATTTTGTGTCCTTTTTCGTGCTTTTTAGCGAAAAGAAGTCGATAAGCCTCACGCATCTCGAATTGTGGGATGCTGATGAACTTTAGTTGAAACTGCTGATGAACTATAGACAGTCCCCGAGTTGTGGGGATCGAGGCGGGCACCAATCAGATCATTCTCGATTCTGCCCGAGCATTCAGAATCGAGCAGACATTCAATGCGGACCACCTCTGATCAATAAAGTTCGTCTGTCGAACCAACATCGTTCGCTCTTCGAGTTATGGGGATCACAGCGAGCATCCGGCGAGATATGCAAAGTGTTCTTCGATTCTTCACGATCGAGCAGACAATCAATGCGGACAGGCTCTGATCAGCGTTCATCGTCGGTCGAACACTCGTCATTTGTTCTTCCACTCGTGTCAGAAACTGAAGAACCGACAGCTCGCGAATCGTCCTCCAATTCTGCAAATCATACTTGTTCGTTGTCTTGCTCCCACTTTTCTCTGTCGAAATGAACATTCCCGCCCCACTGTGCAATCAGTACTGCTCCCATCATCAGACGGTCTTCATCTTGGTAATCGAAATCATTGGCGAGGAAGTGCAACTCACACTCGTCCGCCAGACCCTCCTCGTTCAGCTTGTCCAGACTCTGTTTGTCTCGCTTCCACACAGCTGGATCGCTCACTCCACTCGCCAGCAGGCCGAAGGGAATCAAAAGGAGTCTCGCAATGATGAGTACGTCCTCGAAGAAGACAAGAGTGTCCGTGATGGCATGAGCAAGTGAGGACGACAGAAAGAATTGCGTCGTCTCTTCAAGAAACGGTGAGTACCGAATCATCGCTTGAAAAAGTCTTGGAAACTCCACAGAATCTCCAGAATTTGGAAATCGGCGGTAGTGACAGCAAATAAACACCAGAACAGGTTCGATGCGACGGAAGAACTGGGCAAGGAAGATCTCCTGGAAAGGCTCCATTGGGAGTCGTCGATTTTGGCAGATGAGGTCAGTCAATGCGGGAGACGCTGTTGGCATCACGTCGACCACGATCTCCATCAGACCCAAGTCGGGTTGAGGAAAAAGACGCATTTCGTGTTCGTAGAATGCGTTTGGGAGTTCGCCCACCTTCTCCAAGCAATTGTCGCATATTCACCCGTCCTGGACGAAATGACACAGCTCGTGTTGTCTTCTTCGATTGCTCTGACATACACAGAATACCTTGATTTCTACGAAAATAACGATCTGACCAAACAACTTCTTCTGGGAATCAAGGATGTTGTCTGTGCCTTCCAAGATAACATTCCTGCTGTAAATAAGAGAGCACGGCAGATTCTGTCCAAACTGAGCGAAGTTGGCATTTCGGACGAGATCGAGCTCCACATACGATGCAGCGGATTTGATTTCGCCGAAATGAAAAAAGTCTTCCTTGGCGCACAGCTTGTCCACGCTTTGGGTGCAAATGCTCCGTTTTCTATAGACATAGAGGATGAAGAGATCGAAGAAGATAGGGATTACGATTTGGATCCAGATTTGGATGATTAAGATGATGATGATGATTGGGAGACAATCATTTAACTTGTGATTTCGTTGGTGTGTGTCTTGCTGGCACCATCTTCATGTTGGGAGGTCGATGCCTCTTCTTGCACGATCACTTCAGTTCTGCCGGCTTCGCTGGTGTTTTGGTTTGTTTTGCATTCGATGAGATTCTGTCTTCTTCCGAGTCCGACACATCAGTTACAAGATACGTCGACGAGAATGAAGTGGTGAAGTAGGAGTGCACCCGATACAGACGTAACATCCAGAAAGGCGACAGATATCAAGAAAAAACTGAGAATAGTGGGAATCCACCACAACAAGGAACTGTCGATATCAGAGCCAGAGTCAAGTGGAAAAAGTAGATGGCGAAGGAAAGAGGACGTAGATGGAGTGGGAGGTATAATAGAGGGTACGAGAGAAGAGAAGGTCCAGAGAAATCGAAATGAACTATGTCAAAACCCAAATCATGGGAAGATCCAAACTGTAGAAGTGTAGGAGACGAAGTGAGGTTGTAGGCTCTCCTGAAATTATCTTCAAGCATCAGTGGTAGGCTTGTCTGACCGGCACTGACCGGTCAGTTTTCGCCGAAAAGTACTGACGGTCACTGACCGGAGAAATTCTGAAACCCATTATCGAGAGTTACCGTTTCTCCGAAGGTGAACAGATTTAAATTGACCGAAACTCAATTGCATGATTTTCAGAGTCTTTTCTTCTGGATCTAAGCTGGTTTTGTTTCAAATCACTTATTTCAATCTATTCATGTAGTTTTTTTTGTATATAACCGAATCTTTTGGTTCGATAACTTTTAGTGTTGATCGACCCATTAATTGTTCCAGGCTGATTGGAAAAAGTCAAAAACAAGTGAAATCTCATATTCGTTGATAATAAAGAAATAAGAAACCAAGTAGATGTCCATGTACATTATGTCTGGCCTGATATGTACACTGTAGTCTTCCACTGTCTTGCGCCTTTCCGTGACATGTTGTAAGCTCACTTTTCCCCATGTTCTGTTCTCCATTCCTCCCGTTGATATCAAGAATCAATCACAGTCGTTGCTTGGATGAGTCGAACACATCGACGATGATCTGGTCGAGGAGTGCAATTCGTAGGATTGGATGATCCTTGCGTTCCTTTTATCAATTTATCCGTCGGCATCTCTTTCGTAATGAGCAGAATATCGGTTGATCGCGATTGTGTCCTTGCGATGACGGAAGAGGAGGTGAATGATGAAGTGGAGAAAGAGAGAGAACAAAGAAGAGTCCTGGGAAGGCGAACGAGGAGATCCTGTTGATGATGTTCGATTCTGGTTGAAGATGTCATCTGGCACGATAGATTGGCGTGAGTCAGCTCCTGAACAAACTGCCAGTTCTATTCACTCTTCATCCAACTCCACGTCTTGGTGCAGGAGAATGCAGGATCAAAATTGGTTCTGATGCTGGACTCATGTTTCCAGATCCGTGCGTGACGGCTACAATGATTTCTTTCGAAGAGAGAAGGACTGAATGTGTAAAGCGATGCCTCACTCGACAGCTCGTCAAGAAAACGGTAGCATGCGTTCGTGATTGTGCAGTTAATATCCTCCAACAGCATTCTGCGAAGTTCGTCTTCACTTTGCATTAGTTCTTCGTTTCTACGTTGGAGTTTGGCAAGAATCTCTTCGGTTTCTTTTCGTTTGGCTTCTTCTTCGAGCTGCCGCCGCATTTTGACTTCAAGTTGTTGCTGTTCGAGTTTTCGGTTGACTTCATCGTCTTCCTTTTGTTTCTTCCCTTCTTCTTCCTTTCACGTTGCTTGTCATCACGGAGTTGGGCTTAATCTGAAAGACGACCGTCCTCCTCCATGTCTGAACGAGTCCACTTTGTTTGTCGTGTTGGATTGAAGCGAGTCAGATCATCCCTATCATGGAGGTTAGATCCATCCTTTCTTGTCGTCGAGATCGACACGGCGAACGAGGACGACGACTCGTCGGACGAGACCGTCGGACGAGACCGTCGGAGTGACTGTCTTTCCATCAGGCATGTCCGATCCTTCCACTCTAATCCACAATCTAGTCCCAGTCGTGATCGAGCGCACCAGAATCAAGAAAGAGGGACGGATCGCGGACAGAATTGAAAAGTGACTGTTACATGATTTCAGTAAGAACAGAGTGACATTATTATCTGCAATCGTGCCAGTTTCTTATGAATATATGATGTTTCTTGATCTGGTGAGATCGGACCCTTTGAAAAAAAGTGAACTGACACTGACCGGCACTTTTGGCCGGTCAGACAAGCCTAATCAGTGGAAGAGATATGGTAACAAGAGCGACGAGTTAGGAACAATTAAAGGAGAGAAATCGGAAGAAAGTTTGTGTCGAACGAAGTGCAAGTAAAGGGTCGAGATCGACATCAAAACAACGATGACACACACACCAAACCAACTTTTCGACATCAAGGGCAAGGTTGCTATTGTTACGGGAGCCTCATCTGGCCTGGGTGTTCAATTCACCGAATACCTGGCAGAATGCGGATGCAAGCTTGCGATTTGTGCTCGTCGTGTTGACCGCATGGAAGAGCTGGCGAAGAAGCTGACAGCCAAGAACGTGGAAGTGTTTGTTGGGAAATGTGATGCGACGAAGCCAGATGAAGTTGCTTCGTTTGTTCAGTCAGTTAAGGCGAAGTACGGGCGCATTGACATTCTGGTGAACAACGCTGGAGTGCTGAACATGGAGAAAGCGGAAAGCCAGTCGAACGAGGAATGGCTGCGTATCATTGACTGCAACGTGAACGGCGTGTACTGGTTCGCTCGTGAAGTTGGGAAGATCATGATTGCTCAGAAATCGGGGAAGATCATCAACATTGGGTCTATCCACTCGAACACCGTGATCAGCGCGAAGGTGCACACCTTGTCATCGTACGTGACATCGAAGGGAGCCGTTCTGATGATGACGAAAGCTCTTGCGTGCGAATGGGCTCAGTATGGCATCCAAGTGAACGCGATTGGACCAGCATACTTCGGATCGGAAATGACGGAAGCGGCTCTTGTTCAAGGGTCATTCCAAGAATTTGTTGCTAACCGCTGCCCAACAGGCCGCCCAGGTCGTGAAGGAGAACTGAACGGAGCTCTGCACTATTTTGCTTCAGAGGCCTCTTCATACACCACCGGACAACTTCTCAATGTTGACGGAGGGTGGAACACCATCTAAACATTCTGTTGATAATATGCATGCATTCCAGACTTTATATTTTATATTTCTCAAATCATTCTTTCTCTCAACTGTTTATTTTTTGGAAAAACTGATTGATAGTCATCGATTGTGAGTTGGTCTGTTGATGATTTGCTCGATTTTAGATTCACCTAAACTGTCTTCTTTCTCTCCGATTCTGGATCAATGGCCCATTTCTCGTTTCTCAATCGGTTTCGTCTTTGGTGTGTCAATTCGTTCAGTGTCAATGTTCTGCGAGCGATTCAAGGTTGAAATCGCCTGCATTGTCTCTCCTCTTGATTTTGTCGGCTTTTGAACTGAAATCGTCCATGGTGAACGAAGGAACATAAGATGATCAAAATGCAAGGAAAGAGGGCTTAGAGCACGAATTATTCCCACTGAGGGTCAACCCTGATCGCATATTCAGCAATTCAGCAAGTTTGAGCGGTGACAGGTCGGGGTTCAGCCCAGACAAAGTTGGTCCCACCAGGCTCCGCATTACCCTAAAAAAGGAGCATTCCCACCCAAATTGTGAATCAGCTTTGCGCCCAGGAAGACTTCACTGCTCTTAATGACATCATAACTGCTGCATCGGATGTACAGCTCGATCTCGTCCGAAAGGCCTTCTTCGCGCAGTTTGGCCATATTTAGCTTTCCTCGCTGCTGAACAGTTGAGTCTTCCTTTTGCCAGGCCATGAAAATAATATTCACACTCTCAAGAAGATCGTAATGCACGAACCGTGTCGTCTGTTGCAGGTACGGCGAGCATTTCACAATCATCCCGAGAAACTGGGGGAAAGCTTGTGAATCAGGACAATCTGTGATTTGGCGACGATTGTTGCCAACTAACACCAGAAATGGGTTGATGGGGCGGAGAAACTTGTCAACGAAGATGTTTTCGAAGGTGCTTGTTGAAAGTTGTCGATGTTCGCAGGTTCTTCGAATCGAAGATGGGATCAAATCATAAAGGAGCGATGCCACAATCTGCATCAGATGCAGACCGTGTTTGGATGAGAGATGCACTTCCTGTTCGTAGAAGGATTGTGGGAGGAGTTGAAAGAACCCCGTCTCCAGAAAGAAGAAGCGGTCTTCCCCAGCATCCATCAACCGAAGAACATGTTTAAGAAGTGATAATATTGCCTTGACAAGTGTTTCGTTGGAGGATGTGAGGAGTAACACGAAAGACTCGGCGAATCCAGACCAAGAGCCATCGCGGGCTGGAACAAGTTGATAGAGACCCTGTCTGGCTGTGGAGCGATCTCAAATTTGAAGGACGAGCATCTTCAGAATAGCGCAAGCTTGTTCGGTTGCTGTGTCATCCAGAGTGTTGTCTTCCTTGACGAAGTCAACAAGTGACATGAAAGGCGGCGAGACTTGTTGGACAGTTGTGATGGTGTCGGGTTCGATTCTCTGGAACAAGGGAGTGGCATCTCGGTTGAAGGACGAACTGGGGAGGTATTGATTTGAGTGAGGATTGGGTTCCATTGGGGAATAGACGAACTGATCCGATTTGATCTCAACCACAAGAAATCAGAATGTATTGGTCATGCTTCTTTCGATCTCCATCCTCGTCAGACCAATCTCTTCGACCACATACAGCTGTTTCTCTCCCTGTCACTCAATGATTTCTTGTGGTTATGATCAGAGTCGAATCAATTCCTTTCTTTCTCAATGGAATCCAATACTCTTTCAAATCAATGTCTTCCCATCTCGTCCTTCAACCGAGATGTAAAGCCCTTATTTCCGCGTATCGAACCCGACACCATCGAAACTGTCAAACAAGCTTCTTTACCGTTCTCGTCGCTTGTTGACTTCATCAAGAAAGGAAACATTCTGAATAGCAAAGGTACTGAACAAGCTTGTGGTCTTCTCCAACGAATCGTTAGTGTATGCTCTGTCAAGCAAATTCTCTTCGTACTTATTCCAACTCCCGATCACTCTTGTTCCGGCTTCACCCAGTCAATTGTGCCGCTTCTCACATCATCCAACGAGGAGCTTGTCAAGGCATCGTTGTCTCTTTTGCAGACAGTTGCCATCAACTTCAGTGTTCCAACAACCTGTTTCGACATTCTTGCGACGGGTCTCTTAACTCTCCTCCCACAATCTTTCTACAAACAGGAAATACATCTCTTTGCCCAGCACAGGATGTATTTGATGCGAATCGTAATTTCCTTCATGTCCTGTGTTTCTCCATCTTCAACTCGAGTGATCTTCCAAAACCGACAAGTTTCGGCGGACTCATTCAAACCAATCTTCATCGACAACTTTCTCCACCCCATCCAGCCATTTCTGGAGTTCATCAGCAGGAATCGAAGAAGAATCACAGATTCTGGAGATTCTCACCATTTCTCACAACTTCTTGGAAGTCTCATCGAATATGCCCCGTTCCTGGAAGAGATGACACAGTTTGTGCTGTCTTCTTCATTGCTAATGACATGGACCGACTCTCTCCATTTCATCGAAACAGACGTCTTGACATCCGATCTTCTTTGGTTTCTGAAGGATGGATTCTTGACATGGAAAATGAATGCTCCAGCTGTTCAGCAGCGAGGACAGCAGATTCTGTCCAAACTGCGGGCAGAAGGCCTGTCGGACGAGATCGAGCTCCACGTGCGATGCACCAGATTTGATTTCTCCGAAATGTGGTATGTCTTCCTGGGAGCACAGCTGATCCATTATTTGGATGCGAATGCTCCATATCTTGAAGAGCGAGAAGGGTAAAAAGAGTGATTTTGGCGAGCCGAAATGTCGCTGGACAAATTGAAGATTTTCTTTCGAAATGGCATACCCACTTCAGACGTTACTCCATCGACCCATCCAGGAAATGGAAGAGATCATGATTTTAATCACAGAATCATGTGTTCAGAACTCAACCCACAATCACCACTCAAACTTGCCTATTCGCTGAGTACCCAGTCAGACACGACCCTGAGCGGTGATAAATTCGTGCCCTTATCCTTCTTTCCTCACATTCTGATCATCTTATGTTCTTTCGTTCACCATGGACGATTTCAGTTCAAAAGCCGACAAAATCAAGAGGAGAGACAATGCAGGCGATTTCAACCTTGAATCGCTCACAGAACATTGACACTGAACGAATTGACACACCAAAGACGAAACCGATTGAGAAACGAGAAATGGGCCATTGATCCAGAATCGGAGAGAAAGAAGACAGTTTAGGTGAATCTAAAATCGAGCAAATCATCAACAGACCAACTCACAATCGATGACTATCAATCAGCTTTTCCAAAAAATAAACAGTTGAGAGAAAGAATGATTTGAGAAATATAAAATATAAAGTCTGGAATGCATGCATATTATCAACAGAATGTTTAGATGGTGTTCCACCCTCCGTCAACATTGAGAAGTTGTCCGGTGGTGTATGAAGAGGCCTCTGAAGCAAAATAGTGCAGAGCTCCGTTCAGTTCTCCTTCACGACCTGGGCGGCCTGTTGGGCAGCGGTTAGCAACAAATTCTTGGAATGACCCTTGAACAAGAGCCGCTTCCGTCATTTCCGATCCGAAGTATGCTGGTCCAATCGCGTTCACTTGGATGCCATACTGAGCCCATTCGCACGCAAGAGCTTTCGTCATCATCAGAACGGCTCCCTTCGATGTCACGTACGATGACAAGGTGTGCACCTTCGCGCTGATCACGGTGTTCGAGTGGATAGACCCAATGTTGATGATCTTCCCCGATTTCTGAGCAATCATGATCTTCCCAACTTCACGAGCGAACCAGTACACGCCGTTCACGTTGCAGTCAATGATCCGCAGCCATTCCTCGTTCGACTGGCTTTCTGCTTTCTCCATGTTCAGCACTCCAGCGTTGTTCACCAGAATGTCAATGCGCCCGTACTTCGCCTTAACTGACTGAACAAACGAAGCAACTTCATCTGGCTTCGTCGCATCACATTTCCCAACAAACACTTCCACGTTCTTGGCTGTCAGCTTCTTCGCCAGCTCTTCCATGCGGTCAACACGACGAGCACAAATCGCAAGCTTGCATCCGCATTCTGCCAGGTATTCGGTGAATTGAACACCCAGGCCAGATGAGGCTCCCGTAACAATAGCAACCTTGCCCTTGATGTCGAAAAGTTGGTTTGGTGTGTGTGTCATCGTTGTTTTGATGTCGATCTCGACCCTTTACTTGCACATCGTTCGACACAAACTTTCTTCCTCTTTCTCTCCTCCAATGGTTCCGAACTCACCAACCTTGTTACCGTATCTCTTTCGGTGATGCTGAAAGGAAATTTCCGCTTGATGTTCAACCTTATTTCGTCTCCTACACTTCTTCAGATTGGATCTTACCATGGTTTCAAAATTCTCATAGTCCACTTCAATTTATCTTCGCATTCTCTTCTCTCGTTCCCTCTATTATACCTCCCACTCCATCTACGTCCTCTTTCCTTCGCCATCTACTTTCTCCACTTGAAACTAGCTCTGATCTCGTTCATTGTCGTGTCCACACACGTTGCCAACTGTGTCGTTCGAATTTGAATATAATTCCATTCATAAAGCCTTCTGACGTCTCCACCAAGGTTCATTTTTGAATCATAACCTCCGTCTGATTCGACGTCTTTTAGTAGTAAATCTTGGATTCGATCCACTTTAGTTCTTGAAATCAAGAATGTCGTTGATTCAACGTTCTGTGTCGTCCCAAGTGTCGACCAATCAACTCAATTTTCCCTTATTTCTTTGTACACGGCCAGAGGACGTCAAAACATTGGATCAACTCACCACGCTGTTGCTTTCCCTTGTGACTGACTTTGGTGATGGATACGACTTTGGTACACAAGGCTCCATCCAGGCACGTGCTCTTTTGAGGAGACTCCTCCCGATTTTCCGGACTGTTGAAGCCAAACGAAGCCATTTGGAAGATGGCTCGTTCAGCCGTTTGACTGAATCGCTTGTGTCGCTTCTTAACTGCTCTAACAAAGACCTTGTGCAGACAACTCTTTATTGTTTGTCTGGCATCTGTTGTGATCTCGACAGATTCGTTCTCTTCGATTTTGTGGAGGCAGAGTTGATCTCTCTCCTCCCACAAGAATTCTTTCTGCAGGAAATGCATTTGTGTATACAACCAGAATTATCTCTGATGAATACTTTGATCTGGTTCACACGCTGTGTGCGTCCTGAACATTCCCGAGAAATCTGCGACTATCGACAACTTTCGATGGACACCTTCAACCGCATATTCACCGACAAGTTCTTCCGTCCCATCAAACCCTTTCTGGATTTCGTATGCCACAATCGTCGCCGAATCGCAGATACTTGGAGTTCTCATCGTTTCCCTTGGCTTCTTGGAGTCATAATCGGATCGTCTCCATTCCTGGAGCAGATGACCCTGTTCGTTCTGTCCTCTCCGATTGTTTTTGCTTTCATGGACAGCCTTATTTTCTTCGAATCAGACAAAATGACACATTCTCTCCTCCAGACTTTCATGGATGATATCATTCACTGGCAAGCTGAAGATCCAGCTGTTCAGCAGCGAGAAAAGCTAATTATGGCCAAACTGCGCGAAGAAGGCCTTGCGGACGAGATCGAGCTGCGCTTCCGATTCCACTGGTTTGATTTCGGTAGAGGCAGTGAAGTATTCTTGGGAGCACAGGTGATGCACTGTTTGGGTGGGAATGTTCCATTTTAGGCACGTGGAGAGAACTGATCCACGCTCTTGCAGATTGTTTATTCGGCGATGGAATTCGTTCAGTCCTTCTTCGTCTCTCAGCAAAACTATCTTTAGCTTTTGCAACAATTGCATTCGAATGTGAATCAACAATGCTTGAATGTGCTCGAAATGTTGAATGTTTGTACTTTTCTTGTGAATCGTTTTCAGGTAGACAATGCGGAGATCCAAGATCTCGTCAACCAAAAAGCGGAAGATGCTGAGACCAAGCAAACAGCAGAGGCCCCGCAGGATGGATCGGATGCGAACGACAGTCAGACCCCGAAGCGTCTTGATAGTGAGCATTCTTCGAAGGACACTTCGGCTGAACCAGAATCGGGTCCTGCGGTCTTTGCTCAGCCTTCCGGCCCCTCTTCCCATTCGTCCAGCCACAGCATCTCTCCCGTCTTCACTCGGCGTCCTTCTCTTCCGGGATCTGGGACGCCCACGATCCTCCCGCCTGTGAACGCGGATTTGCAGGGCTCATCTTCAAGCCAGTTCTCGCCGTCTGCATTGTCGGGGAGTTTGCGGTCGTTGTCGCAGAGTTTGGATCCGAATGACGAACAAGCAGTGCAGTTGAAGGAGCTGAAGGAAAGAACGGTGTTTCTGGAGAAGCAGCTTCGGATCTGTGCTGAGAGAGAGCGATGGATGGAAGAAAGCAAGAAGCAAGGGGAGCGTGGATTGATGACGCTGAAAGAAGAGATTAGCGAAGCAAACCGACGCGACCGAGAATCGACAGGAATCATCGGGAAGCTGATTGAGGTGGTGCGAACAGAGCAAGATCTGTGTGGAAAGGGGGTGTACAGAGACTAATCTTGCTTTATCGTCTTTCTTTATCGCATTTCAACTCTGAGATCCTCAACTGGGAACTTGATCTCTTCCATTTCTTGAAATTGTTCCGGTTTTATGACAGCATCTTGCATGCTGTGCTTCAAATTATAAGCAACTTCTATCAGTTTCGATATATTTCATTGAACCGTGGGTAACGATCAATATTACGGTCTGATCGTTTTCACATCTCGAAAGACTTCGAACAGATGAAAACTCGTTCCTGCCGTAACAAGACATCTTGTTCAGATCGATCGCCACCTTTCTTGCACATTGTTGATCCAAACACCATCAGAACTGTCGAAGATGCTTTAATCTCAATTCTCTCGCTTGTTGACTTCATCAAGGACGGGCACAATCTCAACGATATCGCCACCCAACAAGCTTGTCATCTCCTGGACATCATCACACATGGAGCTCGAAATAACTTCTCTGGTGACGGTCATATCGGCAAACATGTTCCCACACTCGTTGGATCCTGCTCAGGTTTCACCGAATCAATGATCCCGCTCCTCACATCGTCCAACGAGGATATTGTGAGGTCTGCTCTCCGACTTCTTGCTCAAACTGTAACTTGGGGATCAAAGCAGACTCGCTTCGCCTTTCTTGAGACAGGGTTCTTCACTCTCCTCCCCCGCACCTTCTACGAGCAGGAAGTGCACCTCATGCCTTCCTCCAAGCTGTTTCTGATGGATATCGTGCATCGTTTCCTTTGGGATTCACATCCAGATTATGCTCATGAAATCCTTCAAAGCGGACAACTTTCGATTGACGTCGTCCAACAGACCTTCTTGAATAAGTTTATACATCCCATCAAACCGTTTCTGGAGTATATATGCAGACACCGGCGCCGAATTCCGGATTCTCGGAAACATCGTCGTTTCCCAGAGCTTCTCGCAAAGATTCTCGAATTATCGCTTTTGCTGGAAGAGATGATGCAGTTCGTGTTGTCGTCGTCTTTCTTTGTGGCATTCACTGACTGTCTTCATTTCTACGAAACAAACCGATCGACCAGCCATCTTCTTCAGAGCGTGGTGGACCCACTCAGCGACTGGTGGAAGGACTGTCCAGTATTTCAGAAGCGAAGACAACGAATTGTTGCCAAACTGTGTGAAGAAGGCGTTTCCGACGAGATCGAGCTGCACATGCGATGCGAGGGGTACGATGAGTGCGAACACGACGATGTCTTCCTGGGAGCGGTGTTGATTGGGTTGTGGGGTGGAAATACTCCGTTCTTTATGCCACATTGGACAATTTCCAGAAAGCATCGCAAATTGAACCGAATTGTGCCAGAAAGTGTCGCGTCTCCATCAATCAATCCTCGAATGAAGGGATGCTGACAGAGCCTGGGACTGTACAACACCGTCGAACAGTCCCATCATCTCATTCACATTATCTCGTCTCGAGTGGGATGATACTCGTCTTCACTGCGCGTGGGCTTCCCTTCCAGCTCTCAATATTGGCGACAGAGCACCAAACTTCGTCCTGAAGAACCAAGATGGACAGGAGATTAGTTTCAAGGATCAACTTGGAGATGGACCTGTTGTGGTCTTTGTGTGTCACAACGGAACATCTCTTCACGACAAACGAATGTTGAGGGGATTCCGCTTCTTCAAGAAGCTATTCATTGCTCAGAACGCAACAGTCTTCAGATTATCAGCACACACGGAAGCCTAAGTTGCGAAGACCAAATCGAAGTGAAATCTAAAATATGACCTCCTCAGTGACCCAGAACACACGGTCAAGGCTCTCTGGGGCATTAAACGAAAAGGGACCCATCAAGAGGCCAGAACGACTTTCGTGTTTTCACCAACAGGCGAATTGAGGTATGTGTACAAATCAGAGAGTTGGACGAAGACACACGCAAGGAAGGCACTTTCTGCAGTCAAAAAAAATCAACAAGAAAGAGAAATTTTCGATAGCTGACGAAGAGGAAGAAATGGACGGAATTACTACAATTCTTGAAGATAAAACAGCTGAACAGTGGGACGATGAGGTTGATGTGACAGAAGAAGATCGAAGGGACACGGCAAGAATGTTGGAGGGACTGGCAAACGAAGAAGATGGAACGAAAGTGAAGACAGCGAAAAAGCAGAAAAACCAAAATGGAAAAGAAACAGACGAGCGAGCTATGGTCAGCTCAAAATTGTCAATATATCAAACTTTCATTTTTTAACACGTAAATCTCGATACAGCTTGTTGTGATTGTGTTTTCGGTGATCTTCAAAATGGTTCAATTTATCAGGTGTGGCGCCCGCGTATTCGATCAAGTTGTTGTTCAGATCCATCAAACTCTCGACGGACATCCTTTGGAAGTTGGGAAGGAAGGAAAGGAGCGTGTTTCAGAGAACGCGGACGGTTGATGGTTGGCGAACTTGACCAGCGCGTTGGGAGTTCAATGAGAGAGTGCAATCCATAACGAATGACTCTGATGAAATGCTAAAAACAAAATCAGACCAAATCTTGGTTATGTTCACGACAGTTGGATGAAAGGATTGGCTGACTTGTGCGATGCATCCTGCCTGTTTGGTCGTCATTTTGGAAATCACCGCAAGGCAGCGTTGATGGTGAACAGTGTCTGGGAGGGCAAGATGAAGAGAGAGTCGAGTTAGATTGAAGGAGAGAAGAAAACAGATAAATGAAGAACGAAGAGGACTGCACACTCACAACATACTCTTCAACCGAACACACACCATTTGCAATCATGGATGAAAGGTTTTCCTCCAACCCAGATGTCAATTCCATCTTTCATGGCTCAATTGATGGGATGACAGCCAGTCGTCTCATCCTCCTGAAAACGGAACATTCCCGCCCAAACTATGTATCAGCTGTGCTCCAAAGAAGACAATCCGCAAATAGGAAAGG
The DNA here is from genome assembly GCA_033064195.1 of Blattamonas nauphoetae. Taxonomy (NCBI): domain Eukaryota; phylum Preaxostyla; order Oxymonadida; genus Blattamonas; species Blattamonas nauphoetae. The sequence goes on along the minus strand of JARBJD010000132.1, from coordinate 168,687 downwards.
TAAGGATGGAAACATCGAATGTGGAGCTCGATCTCGTCCGAGAATCCTTCTTCGAAGAGTTTGGTAATAATTTGCTGCGTCATCTGCTCCATGAAGGGTGAATACTCGACCATCGCTTCGAAAAGACCCGTGAGACAATGAGAATCAGGGAGTCGGCGTCGGATCCTGTATAAGAACTCTTGAAAGGGCTGAATGGGATGGAGAAACATTTTCATGAAGGTCTGGTGGAAGCTGGTCATTGAAATTTGTTTTTTTTCGCAGATGTTTCGACTGTCTGTACGACTTAAATCAGTCATGAACATCCTCACGATTCCGATCAGAAACAGATGGGAACTCGAGACGAGATGTCTTTCCTGCGTATAGAAGGTGTGGGGGAGGAGTGTGAAGAAGCCTGTTGCAATAATGTTGAAACGGCTCGTCAATGGCGAATAACACATTATTCGATACAGAAGGATGAGTGATGCGTTGACGAGTTCTTCGTTGGATGATGTGAGGAGCACCACAAACGACTCGGTGAAACCAGAACAAGATCTAGAGTGTGTTGGAACAAGTCCATAAATAATCTTGCCACTGTCAAACTTTCCAAAATAGGTAGGTCTGATCTTCTCGAGAAGAGAACATGCTGTTTGGGTTGCTCTGGCATCCAGAGTGTGTCCTTCCTTGACGAAGTCAACAAGCGACAGGAAGAACGGCGAGATTTGTTTGACGGTCCTGAATTTCGAGGGTGTCCTTATCAGAAACAAGGGAGTCATTTCACAGTTGAAGGGACAGATGAGTTTGTGTTGGTGTGAGTTTGCATTGTTTCCCATTGAGTAATGAGAGAAGGAGCCTTGTCAAGTTGGGTGATTGGTGAGAGTTTTTTCTTGTGGTCTTGAAAGAAATAGATCGTTTCATCCCTTGCTCAATGGGAAACAATTCAAACTCAAACCAACTCCGTTCCATCCACCCCTTCAACCGTGATGAAACTCCCTTATTCCAGAGAACCGACCCCGACACCATCAGCACAATCGAACACGCATCGCCGCCGTTCTTTTCGCTCGTTGACTTCATCAAGAAAGACAACACTCTGGATGACAAAGGCACTGAACAAGCATGTGCTCTTCTGCACAGGATCACTTATCAAATCAAACGTACCATCAAAATTGACCAGATACTCGTCGACCTTGTTCCATCACCCGATCACTCTTGTTCTGGTTTCACTACATCAATCGTGCCGCTCCTCACATCATCCAACGAGCAACTTATCAACTCGACATTGTCTCTTCTGAATGAACTTATCTTCTACGGAACCCCACTTGCCCGCTTCGACATCCTCAACACTGGATTGTTTCTCGTTCTCCCAAAAGCATTCTATGAACAGGACATCCATCTTTCACCTTCTCCTGAGTTGTTTCTGATGAACATTGTGGACTGGCTCGTCTTCTGCTTGTCGAAATCATCGTCTCGGGCAATCTGCGAAGAAAGACATATATCGATGGAGTCCTTTCATCAGACTTTCATCGATAAGTTCTTCCATCCAATCAACCCATTCCTCGACTTCATCTTCCACAATAGACGCCGAATCACAGATTGCGAAGATTCGCACTTTTTCACAAACGTGCTCGGAGAGATGATTAAATCCTCGCCCTTCCTGGAAGAGATGACGCAGTTCATATTATCGTCTTCATTCGCTCTGACATTCACTGACTCGCTCGTTTTCTTCGAATGGAACAAAGCGGCGAAAGATTTCCTTTGGAGTGTCTTGGAGAGCGTCAAGAGGTGGAAGGAGGAAGAGACAGCTGTTCAGAAGCGAAGCAGACAGATTCTGGTCAAGCTGCGCGAGGAAGGGTTTGATGACGAGATTGAATTCCACATCCAATGCCGCGGGTTTGACTTCACCGAAATGCGTAATGTCGTCCTGGGAGCGAATTTGATTGATAAATTTGGTGGGAATCTTCCGTTTATGGATGAATGATTGATCTGAAGACGATTTTTGGAATGGTCTGTTTTGAACCGTTAATCATTTTGTTATCTCCCAATTATCTTACCATTGCTCATTTTCCCTCATCTTCCTCTTCATCCCTCCCATACATTGTGAATTCTTTTCAATTTCGTCAGAATCTCTCAAATGAAGTTGAAATGACCTCTCCATGTTCTCTGCAGTCGCAAATTACTTGACTTACGTTTCAGACCGTTTTCAGTTCTCTCGGAAGCTGTATTCTTGTTTTGATAAAATGGACAACACCACGCATCTGCCCCGTATCTTACTCTTTTGTTGTAGATTGGCCCAAGCTGTAGTAACCATTATTTTACCACTTATTGTTGAATAATTTGTCGTTTGTTTCTTTTCATGTTAATCTGCTCGATGTGAAACATTCTTTCAAACGTTTCGAGAATGAGTTAACTTTTTAGGGGTTTGATCTGAATCACTTCGCATACGAATGATAATCTCGCGCACCCAATCAAGGGAATCGATCACTCCTACACCATACTATGTTCTCTCTCAGCCTACTATTTCTCTCTTGCCTCCAGGCACAGAATAACTTCTTCAACAACCCAGGGTTCGATAACTACAACCCTTACGACAAGAAATCCGACAAGAAAGACGAAAAAGAAGAGCCAAATCCATGGGCCAAGAAATTTGGCGGAGTTTGGAATGATAAGGAGACAAGCGGTGACGACTTCAAGAATGGCCCAACCGCCGATGATTTAAGCAAAACCAAGTATGGCATCAATGTGTAATGGTTGTGGGGTTGTTGTGATGCATTTTCTTGTGTTTATGTCTCTTTCTAATTCTGGATTCTCTGTCCTTCTCTTTCAGTGAGCTTCCTCTCAAAGAACTTTGGGAAACAACAAAGAATCCGTTCGCCAAACAGCAACCTGGTCTGCTTCCCCATCATATTCTGTATCTTTGACATCATCTGACATTTATTAACCTCTTCTTGACTCTCTCACAAATCACATCGATCCACGCAGAAGGATGGAACTTCAAGATGCCCGACGAGTTCAGCAAGCCTGTGAACGAGATGGGCCGATCGAATCCGATGGACCAGATCTTTGCTGGCACTAATCTCGCGCCCCCACCAACCGAGAAAAAACCCGAACCAGAAGAAAAGAAGGAAGAGGGTACGATGTGTTCTTTGCATCTTCGTGTTCTTATACATTCATTTTGATCATCTTGTCTGTTGTAATGTCACTTGCCTTCTTCGTTCAGTCAAACCTGCAGCTCAACCTGTCAAAACGTCTTTTGTTCCACAGAGGGAACGCAGTGATTATGGACGCAGCAGAAACAATCGCTTTTTCGATGACGAAGCTCCCCGAACAAGAAGACAGGAATAATCCAGAGTCTATATTCACCTCTCTCCTTCGCTCTTCACTCTGATCTATCGGGAACGGATTATCCATTTTCATGTCACAATAGTATTAATCGTCCTTATAACATGCTGTTCATTTGATGAAAATTCTAATTGCGTCGTTTTAATCATCAATAGTTCGTCAGTACAAATGTTGGGTAGATCAATTCACAATGAACGATAACACCGAGCAAACTATCACAACAACGATTGATAGAGGATCTGAAATCACAGACTCTCCAATTTGCGTTTATCCAATGCATACTGTATGTTTTAGAGACAATCCCAGCTCACCACTCACCATTATCGCTATTTCACGATACTAATTTCAACGTCCTTTTATTCCATCATTTTTTCCTTTTTCACCCTCGCATTTTCTTGTAGCTCGTCCCACAACCGTCAAAACTCACTCGTCGTTATGGAACAGTCATCCAATCCAAACAGAATAGATTAATCCGCTCGGTCTCATCTTATCCTCAATCTCATCATTTCCCAATTTTTAGTCTCCTCGCCAATACTGGGATTCTGCCACTTTCGAACTCCAAAAGCATTCACCGCACAAGCAACCAAAAAATCCCCAGGGGTCGATCAACACAGCCAACTAAACCCCGTCATGGCGATGTCACTCTAACTATCCGCTGCATTCTATTGATACCATCCCCTTACCTTCTTCATTGTCGCTTAGTCCGAACGGTTGTTTCATGACACTCACTTTCGTTCTTCTGTGCCTTCCGGTGGTATTCACCCCTAACTGGCTCTTACAATTCTCGTTCGTTCTGTTTTTATGATCTTTCAGATCAATAGCTCTTAACAGCTCCACGAACATCATTTCTGTTTGTTTGGTTCTTGATTTACATCGTTTTAACGGTTTCAACGTCTTCTGATATTTTCCCAGACATAAAAGTCGAGATTTAACAGTCATTTTCGAGATCATTTGGTTTTTCTGAAATAAAAACAGAGAACTTATTTTCTCAAATGTTTTGTTATGGGACTCGTCCAAAAAGAGACTCTAGACGCGTGCACGATGTCTCAATGAAGTGTTGAAAGTTGAAATAAAGGAAAAATAGATAAGAAAACACTTTGAGAATCCAGATAGAGAATAGTTTAGCTTTTCAAGTTGGAGAGAGATTCTTGTCTCATCCAACCAAACAAAAAGCAACAAAATTGAAAATTCCGGAAATCATGTTTCTGGCTTCTGCCTCACAGCATGGGGACGGATTAATTCCTCCTCTTCACACGCGAGTGTGGTGTCTTTCGGCAGTTGAGATTGTGTCCTGTCTTGTTCCTCCTGTCCCGAATCGCCTCCAAAATCGCCTCCATCGCCCAAAAATGAATCAAATTCACTTTCGATCGTTTTCCATTCTCGTTCCTTTTCCATTTGCGCGTAAGAATTTGGCTCCTGGAAGTTCTGTTCAATCAGATCGAGTCTATTTGTAACAGTTTTCTGCTTGCGACGTCCTGTGATGCCATTCTGTTCTCGGACCTCCCTTTCTTTTTCTTTCCTCCTTTTCCATTTCAAGGAGACGACAGCGATGATAATCCAGACTGTAACGATTGTGAGGCCGCACACAAGAGGCAGAATCCAGATCCAGTCTTGTTCATTCTCACTGTTTGATGGAATGGGTTCATAATTTTGGTTTCGGGAATTGATTTGGGATGAGTTTGATGAGCTGTTGGTTAGATTCTGGTGGATCGACTGAGAAATCCAGAAAGTAATGCGAGACAGGAATGAAGTGATGAGATGATGAGTCTCTCTCGACTCCTGCAAATCTGATGAGTGAATTTCGAGAGATGGAGGGTGTGTTTGATGTGGAGATTTGGGTTCAGTTTGGGAGGGTAAGATGTCGTTATGAGAGTCGATGACAAGCTCAAACGATGAGGGATGAAGGGCAAACATTTCAAACACAAAGCAGATGAAGTATATCATTGATCTTCATCAACAAAGTCGAAAAGACGATCAAACCCTTCCGTTCATAAATCAGAGAAAATCACGATAGATGAAACCCAAAAGAGCTCGAACCCTCCACTTTTTCGGTTAATTCTCTGAGAAAACAACGATTTCCGTCAATATTGATAAGATAGGTGACTATAACAGAATTCAAACTGAGTGAGCAGAATGAAGGAATGCTCTGGTCTAAAGAGCTTACCAGAGGAAGAAGAAGGTAAGGAAAGCTATGAGTGAAACTGAGAGTCCTCTGATCGACAGAGCGGCTTCGGCATCCTTAATACCCTTATCCTTACGTGGGTCAGATTTGGATTGTTTGGCATACTTCGAAGACTTGTCGGCGAACTCTCCTTCTTTGGCTTGTGGTTCTGGAACAGTAGGAGACGATGGAGCAGCATTTGGGAGAAGGTAGACTTCATTGTTTGTGTTGGATTTGGTCATTTTGGTACCGATGGCGATGATGTTGTCTTTGGTCTCAGAAACGATTTTCTTGATCTTGTCAACAGACGGTTCAATAACTTCAGCGATATCATTGACCATAATATGCAATTGTTCGAGGGTGTCCTTGAGTCCAGACTTCACCTCAACGAAGATGGCTTCGACTTCATAAGAAAGCTTCTTGGCTTCCTCTGCTGCACTTCTGACAAAGAAAGCGCCAAGACCAACTGGAGAGATCACGGATTCACAGTTTTGGACGAGGATGTTCTTGATCGACCCATCATATCCAATGACGTATCCAGCAGCGTAGGCACCAAGCGATTTGCAAGCCTTGAAGCGGACGCCATTGAGCTTGATGGTGGGGGAAGTTGCGAAGAGACCAGCAAAGACAGCTGCCTCGCATTGGTCGAAGGTTGTGGCATCGTCGATAAGAACTGGGTTCTCAGCAATAGTGGTGATGGACAGTCCACCAGCGGCACCTGCAGTTGTGCATTTCAGGAACTTGCACGACGAGATAGTGACAGAGTGACCAGATCCGATGGTTGTGCAGCCGAGATAGACAGCTCCGACGAACGAACCTTTGCAGTTTTCAAAACGGACGAACTGGAGCTTAACAGAAGCAACGAGGGCAACAAGAGCTCCACCAGCACCACCAGCCGAGCAGTTGATGAACTTGCAGCTTGTGATGGTGAGGGACGAGTCCTGGAGAGCATTGACAACAACAACTGATCCGCCAGCAAAGAGACTCTTTTGGTTGAGGAACTTGCATCCTTTCAAGGTGGTAACCTTGGTCATACTGAAGATCGATGTCCCAGTTGCTGTGACACCCAAAAGAGGTTGTTCTGAGAACTCGGTATCTGTGAACTCAGCCTTCTCGCCGATGCAGATGTTCCAATGGTATGCATTTGCGGTTCTGGTTTCGCTCGAAAACTTGGAGTTGTGCACGCGGAAGTACTTGTCACCAAAGAGACCAGCGACGATTCCTCCGTAGAAAGTGTTGGTGCAGTTGAAGGTTTCAACGTTGTTCAAAAGGGACGACGATTCTTCAGTGCAGCTGAACAGGTTCGGGACGTTCTCGGAGAATGTGGACTCAACCGCGGTGAACTTGGTGTTGTGGACTTCGCGGATCGCTGGAGATCGACCAAGCAAGGTCGAATCGCCAAGGATGTCAAAGTTGGAGAGGTCTGAGTTGATCACGCGGATGAGGGCAACTGGGGACGTGGCTTCAACAAGTTCTGGGACAGCGAAGTCCGATCTGATCGTGATCCCATCAAGAATAATATCGGCATCTTCGGCAACAAATGGGACAGTGAGTGTAGTGAAGTACAGCTCGCTGTTGGAGACAGTCATGACAGAATCTGAGCGTGCAATTGCGACTTTTGTCTCCGAAGCGATTGGCAGGTCAAAGTTGCTAATGCTGGCTGTGGTGTTGCTGATGTCAAACAGGCACTTTGACATTGCATTGGCGAAGAGGTTGGAGCGTTCTGCGGCTTCAAGCTCAACGGTGGTGTCGTGCAGGGTGACTCCACTGAACTCGTAATTATTTGATGGTACGACGAGTTTTGATGGAGTATTACCGTTGGAGTCGATGTTAAAAAAAACCCCAAGGTTTTCGGCTGCGTACAATATCGTCAGACAGAATACTGTGATCATGACTGATTAAAATAGTTGATCAAGACAAATTCAAACCTTAACTTGTACTTTTTTGATCAACTTAAACTCCGAAAACTCCGAAGTGTGAAGATTAGACAAAAAAGAGATTGTTCCAACTTGCACGAATTGCAAACAATCCAATTAACACCATCTTGAACTCCAGTCACAGGGATTGAGAAATGGAGAAAAAAATGACCCATAGAAACTTTGACACGTCGAAAAAAAAGTCAAACAGAATTCCCCGCTCCCCCTTTCGAACACGCCCTGGGACAACAACAACACGAGATGACGACTACAGCAGCGGCGCACAGGATCATCACCAACGCCACGCTGCCAACCACCCACCACCAACCCACATTCACATCGAGCCAGCTGGACAGCGTCATCTTCTTCGCAAAATACGGCTGCAGCACGGCGGAACAAAACACTTCGGACGCGTCGGGAATTAGCGAGGGATCGTCGAACAGTGCCTTCACTTTGCTCATCACGTAACCCGACCCAAAAAGGTCGTATTCGTCGTCGTTGTTAATTGTGACGTTGGTTCGGATGAATTTGCTGTCGAATGAAGCGCTGTCTTCGCCAAGCTCTGCCTTGTAGATCTCCTCAATTTCGGATAATATGGCCGTTTCTGATGGCTGAGGGGCATTTGAGGGTTTTTCGTATTTCCGGCGGACGCGGCTGGTGACTGTTTCGTGGAGTCTTCGCATGTCGTCTTGTTCCTTCTCAATGGATGTTGTTTCTGGAAGCAAGAAGAACTTGTTTGTCGTCATTTCGCGAGAGAACGCAGCGTTCACTTTCGACCCTTTCACGTTGGTCAGTGAATGCCATTGGTTCCCAAAAGGATCAACTGCCACTAGATCAACTTGGGTGAGATCGCCGCGCGGAATAATGGCTCGTACGCCTCCCTCGTTCATAATATAGATGCGATGGTCTTTGTTCTTACTGCTTTTCTTGTCGGGGATTCGTGGGTTGACAGTGGGATAGATCTCGTTCACGAATTTGGCGTGGAGTGAGTTAACCTTGTCAGAGAAATCGGGACGGAGAATCGAAGGGTTGTACCCAACAATCTCCTCCAGTTTGTGTTTTGTGTGAAATGCGGAGATTAAATCGTTCATCGCTTTGTAATTTGGTGATGTTTGTATTCCTCCGTTTTCAGTCGAACGGAATGAGGAATGGGTTTGTGTGGAATTATGGCCGATGAAATGAATCGGAATCAGCCTGTCCACATCATCCACAGCCATTCCAGTGGCAAGGAGCACATTGTCAGCAGAGTTTGATTCTGTATTCTTCTGGACGTGAGGGTAGTGATCAAGAAAGAACTTGTTCAGCTCAAATCGGCTCATAAACACGTTTGAGAAGAACGGGTTCTTCACTTCACGTGTTGTCTTTCCTTCTTCAGTTGAGATCACAATGTCGAACTCCATCACGCCGATCGAGCTCAGATAATGCCCACTTTGCATGTAGATGAACTGACCGCGCTGAGCAGCTTGTATTTGATGGGTGTGGCCCATCAGACAGACAAAGGGGACATCTGTGTCCATTCCTGCGCGTATGGCCTTGATCTTCTTCTCCATTTGGATGGCGTCAGATTCGTCGTAGTCGAAGTGGCAGATCAGCACAAACATCTTTGTTGAGTCGTCTTTCAACAAGTTTTGGATTTCTGGCCGTGAGAACGTGTTCTCCATGGTGTCAGATCTGAAAAGTGCGTTTGGATCGCCGATTGGGATTCCGGGTGTGGATAGACCAAGAAACGTGATCACCCCCAAAGCTGGATGATCGATAGAGTGATAATAATGTTTATCGTATTTTGTCGACGTGTTATTGTCAGACGTGTTGTAAAGATTTGTATAGAGATATCTGTGAGAAACAGAAGAAAATTGAGGGAAGGATGAGATATGAATAGTGGGGGAAATGCAGACTTTGGCTTAAAATTGTCGTTTGTGATGTCGGAGTGGATATGCTTGAAATTGGTTTGGTTCTGAAGTTCGTGATTGCCAAAGGTGACAACATCGTAACTCGAGATATTCATAAGAGCGAAGTTTAGTTCACCTTTGTAGGTTGATAAATCGCTGTATGCAGTACCCTTCAAGAATAACAGAAAAAAAGATCGACCTCGATGAAATCTCCAGAATCGATTATATAGGCGAAATTTGTGACGTTATCGTGTCCGACCTGCTTGATTGTGTAAAAGAAGTTCTCAGCATCCGCAAAAGAAGCGTCAACACCGATCACCTGCTTGGAGAGATTGACATAGCCATGGACTGAGAAAATGACGATGAATAGGCAAACCGTCATTTGTATGTGCGAATGTGAAGTGGTAACTACTTGAAGCGCATTCCAGACTGAAGATCAAAGATAAGATGAGTGTCATTCCAAAATAAGTTTGCAATGGTTTGATCGACAAAAAATGGTTGATATTGGGATGAGGACTTTATAATTCAAATTTTGAGCACCAGCGATAACGATTCACCGAACGAACGATCAAGTCAAATCTGATACGATTTGTTCGACACGGAATGATCGAATCAAACCCTTTATTTGTAAATCAGGACTTCTTGCAGATTCGATGCTCGTGCCATTCTTTGTTTTTACACTTATTTATGCACATCATCCTCCGATTGACTTGTTCGATCAATTATATTATCGACAGTCGTCTCATTATTCCGAATCATCTGTGTCACTCCGGAACGAAACGTTCCTTGCCAAGGACCTGAAACTAACGAATACAATTCTCAGTCTTTCAGGCTCATTGTTTTCTAGACTTGTCTCTGATGACAAATCCTCATTTATGTTTGATCTCAGCAACGCCACCTTTTCGTCGAACACCCTCCATTTCCAACCATCGCATAATCAACCAATTGCATTGATTTCGTCGGACAGCCATCTATTATTTCACCTCTGTACGATTTCTCAGGAGGCATCGACAAACTCCACGTTCATATCGAATGGGGGCTCGCTCACACTTTCGTCGATCCGTTTGGACATTCTCGGCCAGGCCGCTCTTGTTGCTCCTATAATCTCGTCAACAAATGAGGAATCTCGAATTTCCCTTTCTGGTGTGGATTTCGGAAGCATATCGCTTCGCATGGACACGCCTTTCTTGACATCTGGTCCGTCCTCCACTGTCCACCTTTCTGCCTCCCGATTCCGAAATATCTCCACATCGCTGCTTTCAAAAGCTCCTTCCCATCAATACAGCTCAAATCACGTCTCATCTCTGGTTGTGGTGACGACGACAATGGAGCACTCCGAAATGCCCTACCAAGGTGCCCTTACCGATTTCGGCAGGGCAGAGTCACTCCTCGTCCTGAACTCCTCCTTCCTTCATCTCAGAAACGGGCAGACATACAATGACCGCATCGAACTCACTACGAGTGCGACTTACACAAACGATGTCTTCATCAATATTGTCGCACCAGTTGAACCAGTTGATCCAGCTGAACCAGTTGAACCAGTTGATCCAGCTGAACCAGTTGATCCAGTTGAACCAGTTGTAACTTCTGGAGGCGCGATTCACTGCACTGGAGGAACACTCACTTTGGAAAAATGCCATTTTGAGAACGTATCGTCTGGAACGATGGGCGACGGAGGGGCCGTGTTCAGTTCGGGCGACGAGGTGAAAGCCGATCACTGTGTGTTCCTAAACTGCCGAGGAAGAAATGGGGAGCGATATTCTGCGGATTGAACACCAAACTCACCGTGTTATCATCCCAGTTCGAGAAATGCTATTCAACGATAGGGCCATGCTCAGGCGAATTCAGCGGAGACAGCCACAACACAGCCCAACACGCGAATGGAGGAGGAGGGCGCTTTACATCCATCTCAAAGAAGGGCATCACATTGTGGACTCGCTCTTCCAGGACTGCACTGCTCCTTCGTTTGGCGGCGGCATCTTCGTCGACAACGCAGCCGATCCAAAAATTCTGCCATATTATTTCAAATTCGCGTTTTGCATGTTCATTGGAACGAAAGGTTTGTTGTCTCTATCCTGACGAGTTCAGTCTCTCTCTTCTTGTTCACTCATTCCTCCCTCCTCATCCAATCTCTCTTCCATTTCTTTCCAGTGAATGAAACTAAAGGCCAATCAAACTCCGGGGGTCATGTCATGTTTGTCAAAGTTGCCACAATTACAAATGGCCAGGACAAAATGATGAAACCACAATTCCGGACTTCTTCAAAGGGAAGAACGCTGATGGCAAATCACGTGTTGAAGGCGTGGCGACAGACTCAATAAGCGGAGAGACGCACAACATCCGATTTGGTAAAGCTTCCAACCAAAACCTGGACAATAAATTCCTTGCTCAGAATCCCATCGTTTCGATTACTGGATCTGATTCTCCGACGTGCGGAAGCGAAGAAAGTCCATGTCGAACTGTCTCCAACGCTGGCCTTTTCATCAAAACAGGATACACCATTCGTGTTCAGGAAGGAGATTTCAAGACGGAGGGATCCAACGACGAAAATAATGTTTTGTCGCCTCTCGCAAAATCACAATCGAAGGACAAGGCAAACGCGAAGGCGACACAGGAACGAAGGTTGAATTCACGTCACCCGCTTACAGCGCTGCGATCTTCGTGACGACCGGCTCAGCCACTCTCTCCAAAATGACACTGCAGCTGTCAGCCTTGAGTTCGGAAGGGTGGAATCTGGTTGAAGTGGATACAGGAGGAACTGTGCAGATCAACAACTGTGCTCTGGTTGGCAAAGGAAGTGCACAGAACGGTCGATTGGTGAATGTTGTGAGTGGTTCGCTGACAGTGACTCAATCGAGCTTCAGCAGCATCCACTCCAACCTCGACAAAGGCGCAGCGATCTCGGCATCTGTGTCGAGCTCGTCTTCCGTCTCGATCTCGTCGTCGTCATTCACGAGCTGCAAGCTGAGCGATGGAAGTGGAGTTGGAGGAGCGATCCATCTCTTCCTCGAAGCAGACACCGCCGACTTCGTCCTCTCCGATCTCCAATTCACATCCAACGCCACCAAAGCGAAAGACGTGTTCATCTCGGCTGCCGACCTGTCACTGGACAAGAAGGTTCTGACCGCAGCCAGATTCGCTGTCGAATGGGAGGACAACCCTGCTGACAACGCTCGCTTCAGATGCGAGTCGAGAGGAGGCGATTACGGAATCGTGGAGCTCGGCATTCCAGAATATCTCGTCCAGCTGATGACTGTGAATGTGGATGCCTCACAACCCAATGATGCTGCTGGTTGTGGGAAGGATGCCACTCCGTGCCAGTCGATCAGAGGAGCAGCAAATCAGTTAATAAACACAGAATTGAACGGCCACTTTGTGGTTGTGGTTGGTGCTGGTCTTCTGAATGGCGACGTGACTGTCAAATCGTCATCGTTCCGACCAAAGGCAGACATTGGCTCAGCAGCCATCCAACTCAAAGCAGCACATTCACTGACATGTTCGGGAAGTGTGAAGTTCACACGAATCGCTTTCACGTTCACTGAGAACGTCGCATCGCAAACACCAACACTGCTGAATCTGACAAGTGGGAAACTGACACTGACAGGATGCACATTCAAGTCGCACACAGATGGAACTCAAGTCAAAGCGAATCAGCTGGTGTCTGTGTCTGAGACAGGAACAATTGTTGCAGACGAGCTTAAGGCAACTGATCTCTCGTTCAGCAGCACTGCCTTTGCCATTGAATCAGACACAATCGAAATTGGATCGGTGACACTGTTTGACTGCGAATTCACAGGCACTCCCACAGCTGCCTTCGTTTCACTCACCTCAAAATCTACATCGTCGAGATTGAGTGTGGGACCGATCTCGTTTGGCTCGTCGAATGCGGATCCAACACCAACCACCACCCTCGTTGAAATCAAAGCTCCCAAAACAGCCACAATCGAATCCACCGCCACTCTCTTCACAGCCACCTCTTCATCCTCGTTCACATCCAACGCAAAAATATCAACCACCGAGACACCAGCAGAGGTTGTGTCGATTCTGAAGATTCTGAGTGGACCATCGTTCAGGCAAACACTGACAAGCAGAACGATCCACTTCGCAGCCGGGACTGATGCTTCATCCACCGCAAGCTTTGTCGACACTTCATTCGTCTCGCTTGTCCTCGCCGACACGACAATTGATGTCTCGTCGCTGACTGGCTTCTTCTCTCAAGCCGTCTTCGCAGTGAAAGCCAACCCACTCTCCATCTCGTTCACCACACTCTCTGAAGTGTTGTCGGATGTGAGTGGAATGACGTGTCCACTCGCCACTGTCGCTGGAGGTTCACTCACATTCTCAAAAGTGAAGATCGATGGAACAGCTCTTCCTTTATCGTTCGACAAAAGTGTGATTGTGCAGACAGGCGGAACAGTTCAGTTGACAGAATCCACCTTCACCCAAATCACCAGCACGAGCAGTGGTGCAGCAGTCCACTCAACTCTGACTGCTTCTGGCCACAGTCTGACAATCACCTCGTGTGGCTTCGCAGCTTGTTCATCGAATGGAAACGGAGGAGCGATGAACGTGAATGTCGTCGCTGGCTCTTTCGTCATCTCCACGCAAACCACAACATTCTCAAAATGCTCGTCTGTTATCAGCAACGGAGGCGCGATCTCGCTCGACTTGACAGGATTGAGTGGAGGGACATTCAACCTCGCTGGAGTCTCGTTTGGGACAGGAAACGATGCAAATTCGTGTGGATCAGGAAAGTCCGGGAAGGATGTGTTCATGCATGGTGATTTCACATCGTTCAACGACAAATCTCCCTTCCCATCTGCCTATTCTGCCTCACCAATCAACGAAGATCTGAAGGAGTCCATCGCAGTGTCCTCCACCCACACGACCCTAACCTTGTCTCTTCTGCAGTATCTGCACTCTCCGACGACTGAAGGATTTGTGGACGACACCACCGACGCAGCAGACATCAACCAGTGTGGCCATCACTTCGTGAACTGCAAGACACTGAGTCAGTTGAAGCAAAACGCACCATCACTCTCGTCTGTGAAGATTGTCTCTGCTCTGACCATCAAAACTGACTTTCCTGTGATTCAAACAGTGACGATCACTTCAAAAGACGAACTGCCTCGCTCGTCTCTCGTTCTCGTGTCCACACCCTCCCTCTCCATCGCCTCATCCAACCCGACACTCACTCTGACCAACCTTGCCATCTCAACAGCGTCGTCCTCGTCTGCTCGGAACTCAGACACAGCATATCTTCTGATTGGAGCTGGAAAGCTTGTCGTCTCCCAAAGCACCTTCACAAGTTCCGCAACCCTTCCCTGTCCTCTCATCTTCACCCAGAACGCCGCTCTCACCTTCTCTCCGTCTTCATTTTCGCATTCTTTTTCGTCTTTTTCACAACGCAACGATGCCGCTGTCTGCAGCTGGGCGGAAGGAGCCATCACTCTCATCAACACACAAGCGACTGTGTCGCTTTCCAACTTCACTGGATTCACTGACGGCGTGTTCTCCATCACAGGCGGAGACACAACATTCACAAATTGCTCGTTCCGCAACAACTTCGTCGATTCGTCGTCTTCCTTCCAGCGAAACTTTGTCTGCTCGCAGGAAGGAGTGCTCCACTTCGACAATTCCACTGCAAACACATTCCGACCGCAGCCGTCTGAAGAGATTTCCTTTTGGATGTCCGCAGATGGCTGTGAAGTCTCTGTTGATGAGAATATTTACAAACACCCTGTTCTGTTCTTCCCCACCTCAAAAGAGCCACAAATCACGCAGGTTGTAAATGACGTGATCAAGGCCAAGCAACAAGTGCAAAGTGTGCTGATTGAAGGATCGAACTTCTTCAATTGTGAACTCTCCCTCGCCGTGTTCCAAGGAGCGGATTACTCGACCAGCCCGAAGAAGATCGCCATCCCGCTCACATCGCAAGCAGACCAGAAGGACGGTGTGTCCGACTTCGTCCACAACGAAACATCAATCTCGTTTGTGTTCAGTCCAACCGCCGCGAAGGTCCCCACGTCCTGCACTTTGTATCTCGGCTTTGTCTCCAACGACGTTTGCATCAAATCGTCGTTCTTCCTCACCGTCAAACTGGCACAATTCAATCAATCTCAACTGACCTTCATGACAATCGTGCTTCCCATCATCATCGTCGTCGCTGTCGTTCTGGTTATTTTCATCATCATCCTCTGTGTCCGTCGCCGGAACAAGAACAAAAAGAAGGATGATGAAGAAATGATCGACAAGGCACTTCTCAACGACCAAAGCACTGTCCTCCAAGAATCCTCAGAAGAACAACTCGACGTGGATATGGGAGATACATACATGACAGCTCAGAAAGACTCCGAATTCGACCACAATCCATTCAAAGGTAAGCTCCAACCGATCCTGTTCACCCAACCGAATCACACCGCAGTGACTGGACTGTCTCGCGTGAGTGTGTTGTCGGTTGTGTGTTCCGGACCTGATTACCCGTTCGCGTTCGCTGATCGTCGGATGACACTTTCGGAACGAATCCACGGAACAGGGAAAGTGTTTGAAGATCAGGATGCGGAGGGAGTGGTGATTGGGACGACAAATGAAGAGACGGAAGCAAAACCAGTGTTCTCGACGAGTCTGTCCACATCCGACTGCATCACCATTGCCACACGAGTTGCTCAGACAATGATTCACCTGAAGAAAGAAGGAAAGGCCCAAGGCAAGTTCCCCGAATTCACGATTCGGAATGTGAGCCCTCTGTCGATTCTCGTGTACCCCGACATGACAGTCCTTCTCGCTCTTCCCGATGCTTATGTGCGAACACTGAACATCACCCTCCCACTCGAAGACACCGACAGTGGGTTCCGCTACACGCGAGAAGAGACAGTGGAAGAGTCGAGATGGAATGCACCTGAGAACACGAAGCGAAAGCCTATGAACGAAGCTGATTGCGAGCTGTCAGTTGTGTTCAGTCTGGCGCTGACGCTCTTCGAGATGCTGAGTGAGCAAGTTCCGTTTTCTGAACTGGATTCCGTGAACGCTCACCGCAAACTGCAGAGCGGCATGCTGCCCGATCTGAAGAACGCGATCCCCGAGCACATCCGACTGAGCCTTCTGTCGAAAGATCCGAAGCAGAGAGCAGAGGCCGAGAACGCACCCGAGACACGATTGGAAGGGATCCTGGAAACAGCACTTTCGCGCCAGCCTATCGATCGATGCTCGATGGAGGAGTTCAATTCCATGCTCGGAGAACTGAAAGTGGCATAAATTTAGTATTCTGTTGGTTGTCTCCATTCACGACTGTTGATTCTGTTTTTATTTTATGCTCACATAATAAATTTGGGTGACAATTTGGCCAGATCGAGAAGATGTCGCAGGGGTTTCAAGTGGCCCAAAAAATCAGACCATGACAAAAAAACAGGCTTTTTTTGAAAAATGTGGATTCGAAAATACAGTCCTTTCCAAAATTTTGATCAGGTGTTCCAAAAAGATGACTGATTGACTGGATACCCTCGCCCATAATACTCTTTCTCGTGTCAGGACCACTTTCTCCGTTAACCTCATATCTCTTTTTTGTGCATACATGGACAGATCGTGACTTGAAAGAGGGGATGTCTTCTTTGTGGAGGGAGCAAAACACACTTTGTCGAGATTTTTTGTCATTTGCTTTCCGTCATGTTTTTGCTCTCACTATTCGTCCTTATCTCTAACAGGGCAAGATAATTCATTAAAATGTGAAATTACTCGGCGGTTTGCTTTTTCATCGCTGTTCAATACATATTGTCAGATGAAGAGATCTCATCCATTCCAAAGCAAGAATTGGGTGCGTATGTCAATTCTTAGTTATTTTCTCTTCGTCCTTCTTCATAGTCTCGACTTCTAGACGCCACTTCAAATGTGTTTTCCAGTTCCGAATGCACTACCTGCCTGTAATGACCACAAGAACGCTGATCCCGATTCTCTCTCTTCAACAACTTAACGTTGACTGTCGCATATTTTCTCTCTTATTTTAATCATGTTATTCAGGAATCACACACAATACTTCCGAGAGAGGAAGCATTACAAGAATTTCTTCCCACACTTTGAAAAGCCGTCATTTCACTGCAAATATACATTTTTATGCTTGATTTCACTTGTCAAAATGTTTATTCCCTTCTATTATTCTCTGATTTCTTTTTTTTCCCGGTTTCAAGACATATTCATCTCATAACTTCCACTTCACTAAATTGTTGTTCGGATCTTTTGATGGACATGTGATGTTTTTTGGCGCTATGCATTTTTGTGACATCGACATTCGTTTATTCTCATTTTTGCTCTCAAAACTACTGTACAAATTTTTCTTACTCGTCATTTCACCTCGACTACTTTTTTGCCTTTTTCACGACCACAAAATGTGCACATGTGTT
The DNA here is from genome assembly GCA_033064195.1 of Blattamonas nauphoetae. Classification (NCBI taxonomy): domain Eukaryota; phylum Preaxostyla; order Oxymonadida; genus Blattamonas; species Blattamonas nauphoetae. The sequence goes on along the minus strand of JARBJD010000132.1, from coordinate 151,013 downwards.
GCGAAAAATAAGACAGACCCTCTTTTTTGTCACTATCTGTCCATGGAGGTATTCTCAAACGAGAGATGAGTCAGAGGTGGAAAGTGGTCCGGAGAGGAAATTCAGTATTGTGGGCGAGGGTATCAACTCGATCAATCATCTTTTTGAAACAGTGGATCAACTTTTTGGAAAGGACTGTATCAACTTTTCAAAACAGAATATGGGTAATTTTTTTATGAGATGTCCCCTTGGTCCAGTAGGACGAAAGAGGACCGCTGAAACATTGATTTTCAAAAAAAGAGGGATAAATCAGGATTTCAGGTGAGGTAAAAATTGCTTAGAGTTTTGTTTCATCAGAGATTCGGGTTTTGCCAATCGTCTCTTCTTTTGAATTGAGGTTCTAGAACGACAACAAGAGGTTGAACATGCAGCAATTAACACCATGTCTGTATCTACATCATTGAAGAGTGGTTTAGTCAAAGGAGAAATGTTTGAAGTGACCAAGATCAACCCATTACATAAGTTGGGGACACGTCATTAAAAAACTCTCATATTCAATACTATGACGAAATGTGAACAAAAGTTTAGGTTTAGTTCGATCATGGTTCATCTGGATCCTCATGCATCAAGGGTTGAAAAGGAGGCGGAGGATTCTGAATTGCGATCAAAAAGACACCAGTTTCAAATTCGTGATCTGGTTATTTTCTTCGATCAGGGTTGACTGAAAACTGTGGAGGATGTTAAGGAAGGTCTGTGATTTGAGTGTCGGGATCAGGGGGCCGGATGGATGAGCTTCGAAATGACTTTTCGATTGTTGTTTGAGAGAAACAGTGATGAAGAGCGTTCCTGATCGTCTTTCCAATGGCGTCCCTCTTTTGTTGAATGGTGTGAGGGAATGGATTTGGTAAATTGTTTAGAACATAGTGTTTGAAGTTGGAGTTGACGAATAAATCCAAGGGTTGCACTCTTGAACTTGTGTGTGACTGCTGGAGCATTTGGTAGATTCAATTGTGCCCATTTGTTCTCGATCTCAACAACTGTGATCGTTTCGAAGATATCTTCAAAAATTGGATGAGTTAGGCCGTCACCACCCGTTGCCACGTATATAATGGCAGGAGTCTGCCATTTTCGCCACTCTGGGGCGATCTGAGCTGTGTTTAGTATTCCAACAGTGGCACAGTTCGCCCCATCTGCACTCACTGTGAGGAGAAATTGAAGATCCTGAAATTCAGGAATGGCCGGAAAAATGGGTGCATTATTGTCTATAATGGGTCATACTTTGGTAGGGTGACTTCGTTTGAAACAATAACTAGTCTCGTCCAAATGAAAAAACAAGCCCAGGATCATATCCCCGAAGATTCGCTAAAGTCTGCCAATTCCTTAAAAAATGGCTGGAGATACTCCTTCTTCGTATGGAAGGCTCACTTCTCTGCGAGTTGGACAGGCCGAGTAAATTTGAGGGTTCCTGATCTTTGATTAAAATGGGGGGCATATAGTATTTTTGAGTTGCTAGAAGTGGTCACCCGCGAAATTTGGTGAGAAATGTTGTGCTGGATATCGCACAAAAGTCTGCCAAAAGACACCAGTATGTTTGTTTTTCGAGGATGTCGATGAACGAAAAGAAGAATATCATACTTAACGATGAAGACGATGTAGAATGGGGTTCAAGGCATAAATTCAGAGACCCTCACCGAAACGAGTCGATTTTTCAGTGACAAGCAGGGACAGGAGTCTTGTGCATCATTTGTGTTGCGTACTGGGCCTCACATCTGTCAAAATCAGTTCCCTTTATTTCTATTTCAGCATTCCCCACAACTTCGACACTTCCTAGCAATAAATTTGTACACGTCAGATCAAGATTGATCTGGGCTCATTTCATTTGTGAAAAAATGATTGCTAACCATCTTTTCCCAGACATAATATCTCGAATGGACCAATTGTGTCCAGTGTTTAAATCGAATTTTCCACCTCTCACTTCATCAGACTCGTTCTTCAAACTGATGACAGTCCTCGATAGTTTCTACCACAATTCGACACTAGATCGAGTCCAAAAGTGGAGTTTTTTCTCTGTGATGCTTTACACTTCTCAGGATCAGACTCAAACCAAACAACTCGTTCCCATTACTTCTCGAGGCACTGGCCAAATCCTATATCAGAATTGCTTGGGAATTGGAATCGATGGAGATGCTGCGAAAACAGGAAAAACAAAAGGAATTTTGGCATATGCCCGCAATGAATGTATAAATATCCTTGGCTTTCATTGTGTCGCTCACCGTGGACAATTAACAATACAAGCTTCGTGTAAGAATCCAACAAATGATGATTTCCCTTTGGTCATCTCGCTCGCGGAAGACATCGCGTCCTGGCTCCGGGCGAGCTCCCATTGTCTGTTAGAATTCACGATGTCACTCGAAGAAAACGGAAAAGTAGCCAATTTACCAATATTGCCTAACCAAACTCGGTGGCTGACACGTTTTCCACTTCTAGTCCAAACCAAACGGTATTTTCGAGAAATTTCTTCAACTATCAGGAAAGAATCCGATTCTCTCACACCTGACCATCCCTACCACCAGTTTAACAGCAGTTTATTCTATTTTATAGATGTGTCCGAATCATATCTCCACAACCTGTGGACCAATTTTGATGAAATTTTCCACAGAAACGTTTTTTTCGAGAAAAGTTTTTTTTTGAAAAAAATGTGAAAAAAATGTTGGGTATTTATTAGGTTCAAACCGGATATCTGGTTGTGGAGATTCGAGCACAAAAAGTTTGAAAAAAATGTGTGAATTCCTGCTGGAAATAGCATTTTGAGGTTTTCTCCGAGTTCTCATGACATCTCGAGAGATAGCCCAAATCCTTTGTTGCAAGTCTTTGGCTGTCACATCACTCAAGAACTCGACACAAGTTCCATATGCCTGGAAGAGGTGCTGGTCTAACCAATACACAGCATTTTACCTCCCCTCAGTGCCCACACTTCCTTCCAGAGTCACATAAGGACCCCAATTTCTTGATCCCTTGGTGATGTTGATTCGGATCTTGACGGTGTCGATTTCCTCGGCACCTACTTTCCAAACCATCAAAATGTCACCAAGAGTAACGGCTCCACAAGAAATTGCAGATCCATATCGGTCGTGATCAAAGGTTCCTTCCCAGGACCATCCCTCCATTATGAAACGCACGATGTCTCCTCAATTTACATTTCTTCACTATTACGGGAAATCTTGCCTCGTTACTCACCCACCAGTCAATGATCATGATCCTATGTTAGTGAACTGAGGCGACTTGCAAAGAATTACAGTTTCATTTCAAATTTCACCATCTGTTCATTGAGGACAAAACATATCACGAGAGGTCAAAAAGTGGCGAATTGGGGACATTCATATCGTTAAGTTTCATTAAATTGTATTCGAGGCAAGACAACTGCTGCCATCCAGTGACAGAGAAATGACAGCTGATATCACCAAGTAAGCTATTCCCATTTAACAGTTTTTGACGAAGCAAGTCATCCCTTATCATTTAGTGACAGATAAATAACATCGAATGTCAAGACTTCATTCCAGATTTACGAACAATTGTAAAGATGGAAAAGGACCCGACCGATGAAAAGAATCCGGTCGGTCGGGTTCAGAGGGAGAACAGATCGGGATGATCCACTCCCTTTTTCTCACATATCACTTCATCATTTCAATCATCTCTTTGAATTTCAGTAAATAAAGGTAGAAACAAATGAAATTTGAAGTGAAGTTTATTTCTGTTTTACATTTGAGCTGAAAGAGCTGAATCGTCATCAGACAAAATTTCCATTGTTTTTCGAGGAGTTGGAGGTGACAAGGTTTCTTCTTTCCCCATAGCGGTAGTATCGCCTGTTGAATGTTCTCTCTTGACTTTGCAGATTTGTTGAACCAAAATACCCCCCGATACTGAAAAGTCTTTTGTCGCGGTTTTTAGAAATGCGTCCAGGGTTTGAATCCGGGTAGGTTGACGAACCATTGTGCTTTGATGAGCAGATAGATGAGTTCATCGTGCCGTAACCGGTCCACTTTCCACAAGGGCAGACGGGATTATCATAGTTTCTGAAGGTTGTGTATTTTTCATTCGATTGTCTTTGCACACTTTCTTCACCATTCTTTGAAGAGAATCGATGAGTGGGTCAAGCTTGCAGGGGTAGATGCCAGTCTTGACAAAGCTTCCGAGAATCAAACTTTTTTCATCCCTGCTGCGATCGCGTCTGGTAGTACATCGGCTAGAGCTGAACGATAAGATTTGAATCCAGGATTTGATGGGGGAACAAATGTTGATTGGAGTTGAGATTCAAAAATTGCAAACGGATACTGGTCGAGTGGGTGTGTGACATGGGTTGTGTGCGGTGGAAGGATCAAGAGTTCTATATGGAGTTCTTTCGCTCGAGAGATGATAGCAGGATTGTGCTTCGTTTGATGGCCGTCGAGGATCAGGAGAGCGACCTTGTTTGTTTTTCGAAGTTGAACCCACTGGGCAACAATTTGTGGAAACACATGTTCAGTCATGATATACTCGAATGTTTGACTGTCCATCCATCCAACCCCACGGTAAACCATTGTAATGTGATGATTGTTGAGTTGGAGGACTTCCTCTTGTGGAGACTGGGTTGGCCACAAGAGGATCGGATCGAGATGACTTCCATGAGATGAGATTGTGGCACATATGGTGGCGTTTTTATGGCGTGGATTGGCTGGAACATGATTGAGAGATCGGGTAGGAGTTGATACAATGAGAGATTAATCGTCTTCGTTGATTCGAATGGACGATTCGTCAAAATTGTAAATCAGCATCGGATCCACTTTTTTCATTCGGAGAACGTTCGATAGCAGAGAAATCCACTCTTTCATATTTGGAATGGTCGCATTGTTTATCCTTTCGATTTCCATGAAAGATGGGTAATACTGGACAAAAATCCCAGCTCGATCGATCCAGTTGTTTAACCACTGGCGTGAGAGTGCTGGTTTACTTTCTTTGAATCTCACACTCGCTTTCCATATTTTATTGGCCTAAAGTGTAATAAAAGAGGTTGAATCATACTTCAGCCAACAGTACATTTTTTTTGATGTGTCCTTTTTCTTTGATCTTCGACAACGCTATGCTTTTTAACTCCTCGTCGTCCTCTCTCGTGAAAAGAGAGGGCTGACCTACCCTTCCAATGGGTCGAGACTCGCGATCTGCCCGAACAGCGGGCTTCATGGCTGATTCTGACACAATTCCTGATTCGACGAATGTCTTCTGAAGGATATCCTGCTCTTTGTACAGTTTCACTGCTTTCTCAGCTGGAGAAGACAATTCTCTGAAACCTGACTCCGCAAAGAAGCGGGAAATGTCTTCGGCACCGAGATATTGAGTCTGAGGTGATTGTACAGAAGTCATTGTGGGTCAGATCAATTCAGATTTCAATCATTGGAGAACACCACACACCTTCAGTACATTATTCACATGAAAGATGAATGTGAGGAACGCATGTTGAAGAAGAGACATGTATCGGATTCTTTTCATCAGCCGCATTCTTTTTCAGCTTTACACGGGCCAATATCCTTGGTCCTGTGCATTAATGCACGTATGAGGGACATCTCCCCTTGGCCTCAGATTGCGAATCTGTCTTTTGCCAAAATTCGGGACGCAAAAGATATCAAACTTTTGAAATGACCAATGGTTTCTATTGGATTGTCTGGTGGATGATTTCGTAATGTCTGTGCCATCATGCCAAATATAGAGTCACAAACCGATTTATCTTGATGTTCACAGTAGTGGACAATTGATGTCGAAAGTGCTGGGTATGAGAATTTGAACTTTCACTGTAGTGATGAAATATGAACGTATGAAACTTACGTTTCTCTTCTTCATTTAGACCTCGTTATGATTCTGGTGGGTGAGTCTCCTGATCTCGACAGCACAGCCTTCAACGAATGTGTTTCTGAGCTGACAAGTCGTGACTTCGCGACTTCTCATATCCTGATTCAGATAGAGTCTGGTATGGCAGGTGATTGTAAGGGACTGATTTGATATCTCGTGGAACTTCGGCAAACTGCGCTCGTTGAGGAGGGTCCTGAAGAATGATGAAGCGAATCGCATTCGTGATCAATAATTTGGTATCCGGGAATCTGTAGAATTCGAGCGAGTTTTTCAAACAAAGATTGTGTTTCCGATCTCTGTGATAAATCATATCTCCAGGTCTATTATTGCTCGATCCCCATCAGTCGTCACCGGAACAATCTGATGGATTTAAATCCTGTTCTTCATTTTTTGAATACCCAAAACCATCGATCGAGTCTTTAACCAGTATCGAATGAGGAACTGGTGAAAAATGCTTGGCAAAATAGTTGAGAGGGCTTCATCAAGCGTTCTATCCATTTTGGCCCAATATGCTACTGTTGAAAGGTGAGTTGCTGTTTTGAGATGTCCCACAAGGCAAATTGTAGCGGAAGGATGCCCCGGAGACACCACATATTTGTCTTGAGAATGAGACAAATACTCGCTGCATCATCTTTGGAGGAATCTCTTGTAGAGTCTGTCGCCAGCGACGTAGAAACCATGGTTGTTTCTTGAACGAATTCAGTCGATTGTTTGTTAGCTCAATCCTCTCGATCCTTCCGATATTCTAGAAAAGTGAGTTGTTTCGAAACGGTGAATTGATCGAACCAAAAAAGTGCTCGAGTGCCTGGTGTTTTGAGATGTTTCATTCTGCGTTCGTTAATGTCCTCATGAACAGGACAGTGCTACAACAGGGACAGCAGTTCACTGTTCATCCAACCTGGTTTTGTCTGATTCCAAGTGAACCCAAATGGATGATGGTCAATCTTAGAATAATACAAATTGATTCCGCGCCAAAATACCTGTGTCGGAGAAAACCTCAAAATACTCCTTTTGCTCAATCAAAACCACCGTTTCGGGTGTATCTCAATAATCACTGAATCGATTCGGATGAACTTTTCTCAGACCAGTTTTTTTGGTGAAACGAGCATAGTGAAAAAAATGGAGATAATTTCAGTGGAAACGTCAGATCAAATGATCTGACGTCCCTCCAAGAAGCGTCGGATCATCGCTTAATTCGGCGCTTCGAGATTTTTCAATATTTTTCCACTTTCTAGCCTTTTTAAGTGTTTATTTCACCTCTCTGTCAGTTTAGTCTACTTTTACATGTCCACAATCAGAAATGAATGAGGTAGAGTTCTGATCAAAGTAACTCAAGGAAACCTGGACGGATCTGTCCCATTGTGGTCATTTGGATGATGTGGAAACAATCGAATATAGAGATTGTTCTCCTTCTCTGAATTTGACTCTATTCATGAAAATAATACCGTTTTCCTCGAATTGACGTGGACCCATTTTTTCGATCCTCCGAATGAAAAATGATTGTTTTCACTTCATTTTACCTTTTTTGTTCGAAGTATCATCATTTTCAGAAAAATCAAGACACAATGAACATTTTCAGGATGGTCCGATCAAAAGTGGTCGGATCACTCGGATCCAAATACAACCCCTGGATATGGAGAAAAAGGGCATATAGTTCAAAAATAAAGCGAGCATTCCTCAAGGAAACAGTATTTTGAGGTCTCCTCCTGACACAGGGGTACCGAAGCTCAACATTTTTTCGATTTGATAGTATCATCATCAAAGTTTATGACTTTTCCAGATAAAAAACCAAAGAACTTCAGCGAGAGACTTGAACGATAGTGAAAAAGAAATACCACAACGAGACTTTCTGGAAAACGAACTGACAAAATGGATGGCGAGAGGAAAGAAAAGCAAAGTCTGGAAGAAATATCAAGCGAAGAGACATACATACGTGTGAGGCACAGCCATCACATCAGAAGAATTGCAGGGACAGCGCCCGGAAGCGCTGTGCATCCGCTCCTCCATCCGATCGAGTTCAGAATCATGCGAAATTGCCATAATGTGTGCCCTAAAACCAGGTAAAAATGAGAGGAAAGAGGTAAAACCAACCTTTAATTGTGTGCTGAGAAGAAAACCTGTTTTGGGTCACAATGATAAACCTTCCTCACAACTTTGCCATCCCGAATCAAGTTTTGTTGATTCGAGATCAAACTCCACTTTTCATTCCTCATTCGGGTTATCCTCTTATTATCGAGGAAGATATCGGCCAACCTACAATTGCTCCCAATCCGCCCACTCTTCCCACCAGTTCGGAATTGTTTGTGGAGCCACGAACGGAACATTCCTTAGGTCAGTCGTGACCCTCAAAAGGGTTCATATTCCTGAGGAACTCGGACGGATTCAGTCATTCACAACATTTATCCTCCCAACCGACAGTTTCCGGATTCCGAAAGACATTTTCAGGATATCAAAAGCTCCATCCGATGTGAAGAAATCGAACAAGAGTTGGAATGAAATTGCGGAGCGGATTCACAGTTTGGGTGGTGAAAGGACTGCAGAGAACTGTGCCATGCGATATTTTGCTACGAAAAGGGATTTGAAGAAACTCGTTGGGCCAGATGGATTGAAAGAAGAAGATGTTGAGGTTGTCCTTCGAGTTCGCACTGCGAAGCAGTCTGCATTGACTGATTTGATTGATGAGGTGCGAGAAACAATGGACGATCAGTGATCTTGTTTTCTTTCAGATCACTTTCTTCTTTCATCTTAAATCAAATTTGCGTAACGGACACAACTCATTCTAATCTCACCTCACTAGACTTCTGTTCTTATCCAGTATGGACAAGTTGAAAGCTGAGAGTCCAATGAGGGATGAGTTGTTGCTGTGAGTGTCTTTCATCTCTCTCTCGCAACGTCCTGCTTCTCTCCTCCTCGTCCCACAACTTTGCCAGTCTCGGAATCCCATTTCTCAACTTCACCTTTCTTGTCTTCCCACTCCCCAGCTTCTCACACGAATCTGTGAGGTTCTTGACCTCTTCGTTTGATATCTTTGCTCCAACCAAGTTGGTGTCTGTTTGCGGATCTATGGACATGTTTCCCTCCGTGTTCGCTTTTCTGCTGGTGTTTCCTTTTCTTTTCGCTTCTATGGCCATGTTCCTGTTTTATTTCGCTTCTATACCCCGTGGCTTGTCACTCCCGGTTAATTCAGGCTTATTATTACTTCTCCATTAATTGAGGAGTGACCCCATCATGGGGCTGCACATATTTTTGAGTTATGGACGATGGGGGTCGGTCTTAGCAAGTTTGGTCTCCAACCTCGGTACCTCCAAGGTTTGTAGTACAGCATGGGAAGCCATGTTGACAGAAATCAGTTTAGATTGCTTGGAAGAGATTGTAATAGGCTGAGAGCATGTAGAAAATCGAACTGACATTTGCGTTTCTTATGATCTTTGCGAAAAAGCAATAGTTTCGAACGTTCGGCATGTCATAAAACAGAAACAAGACATTCTCAGTCTCAAAAACGAGAAAGAGAATTAGAAGAATTTTCGTTTTGGCTCACTGAAATCATTCGAAGGAAAACGACTCGGTGATGCGGCTCTGAGATTCAAAGTCGAGAATATTCAAAAATTCAAATCACCTCTCCCAATTCGAACTTCTCAATACAGGTTTCTTTCCCCGAATTCTGGAAATCGTTGGACCTTGTGAACGACTGATAATATTGAATGAAGATTTTTATGTGAATATCGTTAGACTCATCATGTCACGTCTTCATCTTGCCACACCGCACCAACAACGCGCCATGCATGGACAAGACTTCGACACGCCGTCAACGGAACGTGACACTGTCGATAATAAAGTTCTTCTTCCATCTACAGCCTTTCTGAACTTTCTCTATGAAAAAAATCTCCGATGAAGACCTTTTCGTGGCGTTTAGGGATCTGATAGTCCTCTTCATTTCAATCTCTCTCTCATCGTACCCATTAAAGACACATCGTTTGATCTTCGTGTCATGATCAGATTGCTGAATCAATTGAGGATGGACCAACCAGAAGAGGTCGAATCTGGAAAGCGAATGAGACAAGCACTATCATCCGAAGGGTTTGAAGACACCCTTGAAATGATGATGTACAACACCAAAAAATCTCAGATTTTTCGCCATATTGCCAGAGATAGTTCCAGACTCTCCCTTTGGCTGGGATCGAAAACGAGGATGGGATATGGTCAGGCTTCTGATTTGATCCCAGTGATCCCAGTCGGATCTGATGTCACCAAATACCTACAATACCATTTCGTTTCTTTCATTTCAAAAAAGTCTTCTAATATATGATATTTGAATGGAAAAAAGAGTAAAAAGGAAAATGGTCACTTCATAGATGATGAAAATGCGAACTTTGGGTTCTGATGATTTCGTCAGTTCTTACTCAAAAATCACAAAAAACAAATCGCAAATGCGTTCGTATGCGTAATTTGATGGGATTTACTCACTGATTTTAGTCAATGAAGGGAATACATCGAAAATAGAAATGTTGGTGAATTTGATCGTGTGTGTTTTTGGGAAATAAGAGCTAACTGAACGATAGAAGAGTATTATGTGAAAACAAGAAGTGAATTGAACATCATAGATGAAGTGATAATGTGAAAATCTCAAAGAAAAAGAGTTGAGATTTGATCTCAGTTAAAATTTGGGGACTGACATCAATTGATGTCAGTTTTACCTGTTTTGATGCCACCACTCAGATGCCTGGATATGGTGCTATGTATCAACGGATCTCACAAATAAGTTTTTGTTTCGACGAGGAGGAATAAAACCCAAAGCGGTGAATGCCCATGTCGGATGGTCAACCAAGTAAACCACCGCTGACGACTACTACTCCGCTCCAGTCCTTTTCAGTCGAGAAGACTCCTCACTCGCCAACTGCTAGTGACAACCTTTGAGGAAGCACGGCCATTGTCAATGTAAAAGGGGAGTACTTGGGTAGAGTCGTACAAGATCTCTTCTTCTTTCTCTTCTAATTCTCACTTTTCCACTTGATTTTAGTCCTTTTCTATTCTCAAAACGTTGATGAGCCCTGGTTTGGTGGTGGTGAGAACGAAGAGTACACCTTTCACACCAACCAGTGCTCATCAACCTTCTTTTCTGCCACACAGCTGTTGGAAGTGCATAGCGGTTTTCTTCAGGCTCTGCGGCGTTTCCATTCTAACCTTTTGGTTAATATCACTTGATTTGTCATTCCGACTTCTCTTTAGTAGTATAGAAGGCGAATGTGGAACCACGTTGGCAAAGACACCACTTCTATTGCTTTTTCTCCATGCCGATTGACAATTCAGAAAATACTAGAAGTAAAAGTCATTTTCATTTCAGAAAGTTGTCAATCTTAGAGAAATATTCTCTTCCAGAGTTCAGTTACTTCATACTTTCAAGTTGAAGCAAAATTTCGAAAATTTTCAAAAATGCAAAAACCTTGATTCTGGCGGAAGCTGGTGTATTTTTTCAAGGTTCCGAAGGTTGCGACCCTTCTCATCGGTCCCTTTTAGACCGGCATCGGAACTCATTTTTCTCGATTTGAGTTCCGGAGACGTACGTTGGTCTTGCCAAGGGCCTAGACCATGCCAAAGGGCAGTGATATGTGAAATTAAATGCTTCCGCCAGGAATTGAACCTAGGACCTTCAGCTTAGTAGTAGTAGTGCGTGCACTCACCATTACCACTAAACTATCCGGTCCTGAAATTATCCCGGAAAATCAGAAACTTTATACCCGAAAAAAAGACACTATAGCAGATTTAAAATTTGAAAACTTTGTCAAGAAATTCACGATATAGCAAAAATGCTCCCTTGAAAAAGTCATGCTTTTTAACGAGGGTAACAAGTGGCCAAGAATTAAGATCTAGCAGATCGCTCCCGTGAAATAGTCATGCTTTTTAACGGGGGTAAAATGTTAAAACGGAAAATCTAACTTATTTTGAAAAAATCGCTGACGAGAAAAAGTCATGCTTTTTAACGAGGGTAAAAAAGTCGTTCCCGTGATAAATCCATGCTTTTTAACGAGGGGAGATAGGTAGACGATAAAAGGAATATATAGCAGATCTGAACATTCGAGGTATAAGGCACAGGTCGAAACTAACATTTTCAGGAGCTAGTAGCTCAGTGGGTATGTTCCAGTGTCCACCCGTTTCTAGGGGGTGGTTCGATTCAGGCGAGGGGCAATCTTAATTTCAAAAAAAAATGAAAAAGTTTCAAAATACCAAAACAATTTCAAAAATTTAAAAAAAATTCAAAAATTCAAAAAAAAATTTCAAAAACAAAATAATTAGGAAAATTTCAAAAAATTCAAAATTTCAAAAAATTCAAAAAATTCAAAAATTCAAAAAATTCAAAAAATTCAAAAATTCAAAAATTCAAAATTTCCAAAAAAGTTGAAGTATGAAACCTCGACGTAATTTCCCTTGATACTCTGGCAAAATGGTGCCCTCGTGGCTAATGCGTAGAACGAATTGAAGGTTGGATTGGAGCGGGACGAGCTGGGAGGCTGTCCCCGGGGGTTCACTGTGGGCATCACTTGAATGTGACCGTAAATCATGCCCCCCCAATACCTTAGCCCTTCAAGGAATTCGCCAGCGGTAGTCATTGAGTAGGATCATGATAGAGTGATCCCCAAAGGAGTATCGGGTTGTCCTACGGTACAATCATACAAAGACTTGATAAAGGAAATGATGAACGATGAAGGCTTGAATGATTGAATGATTGAATTTCAAGTTGAAAAATGATACCTCGACGTAATTTCCCTTGATACTCAGGCAAAATGGTGCCCTCGTGACTAATGCGTAGAACGAATTGAAGGTTGAATTGGAGACGGTGGATTTCTAGGAATCCGCCCCGGGGTTCATGTTGGCTTCAGATTCTCGATAGAGAGTTTGACCGTAAATCATGCCCACCCAAGACTTAACCCTTCAAGGAATTCGCCAGCAGTAGTCATTGAGTAGGATCATGATAGAATGATCCCCAAAGGAGTATCGGGTTGTCTCATGGTACAATCATACAAACTTGAAAAATTGAATGATGAATGATTGAATGATTGAAAAATGAAAGAACGAACGATGAATTGAATGAATGAAAAAATGAAACACGGAAGAAAGAATCAAAAAAGAAAGAAGCAAGATGAAAGCTAGCACAACAAGGAACAAGAAATAAAAAGTTCCAACACCTCACTTCACATTTCATTTATGATTTTTATTTTTTTTGATTTTTTAATTTGTATTAAATGACAACAGTGAATACTACATATGTCTCGCTAAAGACTTCGAACCCTCCAAAGGGGAGCGAAAAACGTCGAACAGATGCCAAGCAAGCTTTGATTCAGTCAATGAAAGAAGAGAACTGTGAACTTGTCTCTGAGTATGTCAGACATAATATCCCAGTCATCTATGTTCATGAAGGAGTTGAGTGGAGGATAAAACCAAAGTTGTGGAATCAAGGGAACAGACCACACATGTCACAACGTCGACACTACACTCAATCGTTTGTTGAGAATGAACTGAGGAAGTACAACTGTGAGCTCGTTGGTGAGTACAAGCAGGTTCCTGTTCCTTCAGAGAAGAAGTTGGGGTGTTTTTTGATGTTCGCCAAATTCACGCTGATTTTTTTTATTTGAATTTTTTATTTTGCATATGAAGAGTATGTCCAGTTAGTGCAAGTGTGAGACCTCGACGTAACGTTCCAAGATACTCAGGCAAAATGGTGCCCTCGTGACTGATGCGTAGAACGAATTGAAGGTTGGATTGGAGACGGATGATCGAAAGATTGTCCCCGGGGTTCATGTTGGCATCAGATTCTCGACAGAGAGTTTGACCGTAAATCATGCCCACCCAAGACTTATCCCTTCAAGGAATTCGCTATTCTCTGTGAGAGCGTAGCAGTCATTGAGAAGGATTGAGATAGATCGTCCCCAAAGGGGTATCGGGGTGTCCATAGGAAACTCACACGAACATGAACAGGAACTACTCAACGGCTATTTTTGTCTTTTTTAATTTCAATTAAAGAGCAAACAAAAATGAATCGACAAAAATACAATTCACAAATGATTGAGAAAATGATTGATCATAATCTATCAACGATCACTGAGAATGCAGCAGTGATTGACTCACTTCAGAAGACTACAGAAGCACACAAGACAGCGATATCATCAATCCAAAGAGTAGTCAGCACAAATGGATCGATCACAACACCAACAATTGGAGGATTGATTAATGTGAATGGAGCGAATTGGAACATTTCAGAGGGATCACTTCCGAAGTATCCAGGAACATATCCATCATCAACATTCTCGTCAGGAATTTCAATTTCACAATCACTTGCAGAAACGTCAGGAATTCAGTTCAATGGTGATGGAATAATTCTGTGGTCTCCCTGTGACACACCAGCATTGTATTACTACGATGAGGATACTGGTTCAGGAGTGTTTTCAATATCATCAACTGGAAGTTTTTCTCAACTGTCAGACAGAAGAGTGAAAAGAAACATTGAACCATATCCCGATGTTCTTGAACAATTGAATAAAGTGGAAATCGTGCAGTACCAATTCAACACATTCGACTCGAAGATCAACAAAGTGACGAAACAAATAGAGAATGCGACTGATGAAGAACACTTGAAGAACTGCAAAGAGAAATGTGAATGCTTGAAGAAGGAAAGTGAGAAGAAGCACATTGGTGTGATTGCACAACAGATACAAACAATATTTCCTGAAGTCGTGAATGATTCCAATCCAGACTGTCTTCAAGTTGATTATGCAGAACTCTCCTGTTTCTGCATCAAAGCCATTCAGGAACTGAGTAGCATTGTCGGACAACAACAGACACTCATCAATGAACTGATCCAAAAATATAATTCACTGACTAATACCATGACGTAGTCATCCTAGTCTCACTGAGGCTTCGAACCCGACTGGTGTCGAGAAATCCGAAGCATTAATACTCCAACATGAGATCAACAAGGAATTCATAATACTCTCTGATTATTTTTCCATTGATTGTCTCACTAGTATCCATCTCAATTGATTCACCAGAACTGTCTTTGAACCAGATCTTCACTATGGATTGTCGAGTACTTAATGCCCACTTCTTTCTTTTCGCAATCTGTTCGTTACAGAAAGCAACATATGAATCATTGAAGGCATCAGTCTGGATCCAATCACCATGGATTGTGATGTGCTGTGGAATGTCCTTTGAAATGACTGTTGAGTTTCCATTTATTTCTTCTCTCACATGGATGAGTTTACAGTCAAGAAAGTGAACATATTTTTGATTTCTTGAATTGGTAAAATCAGGAGGTAATTGAGCAATATGAGAATTCTGAATTGAGAAATATCGCTTCACCATTTGTGTTTTCTACAAAAATAAAATAGCATATTTGTTCTATTCAGTAACCTCTCTTCACTTCTTCATATGCTTCTTGGAGACGACGATCAATGACATATCGTACTCGTGGTTGTCCATTCTCAATCCAGAACAACCAGTAAGTAGCCTGATGCAATGCCAAAATAGGTGGAGGAGGACCTTCTGGAGTTGAGGTGAAATATGGATCGAGTTCACCCTGATTGATAGGTGTTCCTCTGAAGACAATGTTGACTGATTCTGCTGTTGAAATACCTTCTTCACCACCAGCGATTTCACTTCGATCTGTTGGAACCATGAATGTGAAACAAGTTGCATCTGTAAATGGTTTAATTTTCTTGAACCGTCTTATGACATCCGAACTCCTTCTTTCCCAAATTCGAGGTTCACAAATTGAATTCTCAAACTCTTCAGTAGCTGAACAACCGATAAAATCACCATTCACCATCATCATTTGATAGAACTCTGGTGATATAGTTGACATTGGGAAATTGGGAAAGTTTGATCCAAGCATTTCGAATTGACCAACATATTGAGGATTGCGAAAGACTGTACACTCGTTTGGTCTTTCAGGGAATAAGCACATAAGGTTCATGAGATTGTTGAGTTTGATACTAATGTTTGATCTCACTCCCATGGCATTTGCAGATGATTGAAATGATTGCGTGTCAATTCTTTCTGCTTTAATGACATACACAGTTTTTGAGTAAGTGTTGAAGAGAGATTGCTTTGTGGCGTCAGTAATTTGATATCCGTAACAAATTGAAGCGACTTTATCCACAGATGAGGAGAGGACAGTTGAAGTTGTCTCTTTTGGTTCTATCCAATCCCAATTCGAAACAACAGACGCTGTTCCTTCGGTGTGGTTCGGTCCTCTATGCCTTTCACATTGTAGAACTGGATTCCCAATTTGCGTAAACTCCATAGTTAAAGTTGACCATTCTCCATCTTGCATCATCTGAAGATAACCTCGTTCAGTATTATGATCAATCTGCCCGGAAGTTGGGGTATCGTATTTTTCTTGAAGTGTTTTTTGAAGGACAGTTGATGCTCGAATGGGACAATACACAAGTGAATCAGTTGTCAAATGAAATCTCAATCGAAGATTACCAAAGATTGAATTCGGATACTGATCAAAGGTACTCAGTGGAAGGAGATTCACAAATGGTATTACAAGAGGAATGGTTAACGGATAGGAAGTTTCTGTACCATCCATTGGTAGTAAATATGCTCCACACATACTTGGATCCATTCTCTGAACATTTTCAAATAGACTGTAACAATGCTTCATGTTGTTTTTCTCTTCTTGTGATTTGAATGTGTGATACAGAAATGATTCGTGAACATGATTATTCTGAAGTGTGTTGTCAATAATGTTTCCTTTACTGTCAACCAGTCTCATGTCTCGAATTGCATCTGATGATGACTTGAAACCGTAGAACATTCCGAAGAAAGATACAAAACTTCTCCCCCATTGTGTTGGTTTTTTGTATGGAACAGTAATCGTGAGATCTATTCGCAAATGACTCTTCGCAAACTCAGTCACATCATGACCATCATAGCACAATGGAACTTCAATCTCATCTCCGATTCTGCATGGCATGGGAGGATTGGTTGGATGCACTTCTTGGATGGTGTAGATGTGAGGTTCTGAATCCCATTGTTTTGGCAGATATGATTGCACTTCAATTTGCTCAATTAATGTCGATGTTGGTTTGGATTGATTTGATCTGATACTTCTCATTTATAGAAAAATAAAAAATGCAATATCATTATTTTCTTTTACTGTTTTGTCTCTACAAGATTCCTAAATCTTTATGCAATGATTTCAATGTGTGATTCGGATAGTACTCAACTTTTGGTTCGCCATTGCTATATCGTAAGACCCACCATGTGGTTGCGGTTGTTGCTAAAATAGGTGCTGGAGGACGAGTAAATGTTGTCATATCACCACCACTTTGACTTGGATTGTAAACATTGTAGTAAGTGTCAAGATTACCTTGATAGATTGGATGTGATCTCAAAGTGACAGGAACATTTCCTTTTGAACTGATGGAATCGTTGCAGTTTGTTGGACATCCGCTTCGTTGAGTTGAGAAGCATAGAAGGAAGTCAGTATTGTCATGAACTGGACGAACTCTTGTCATAGTTTCATTGGGATATGTTTCATCACCAGTGAGTTTCTCTTCAACGAGAGAATCTGTCAGTGATCGCTCCAAATCATCAGGAACAGCTAGGTACGAATCGAGATTGAGAGTCGACAATGCGAACTGATAGAAGCGAGCTCCAATCGTTGTTGTCGGTTGTTCTGGAAAGTATCTATTAAGGAGATTCACTTGGATATTCTTCTGCATTGGATTGTGGAAACATGTGACTTCATTGTCGTAGTGTCGGAAGAGAAGCATGATATCCTTCGCATTAACGAGAACCATCTGTTGAGTACAATCAATTCCTGTTGCCGTTGGCGTCTTCTGAAATGGATAGAATGAGATCTTTTCTGCTGGAATTGTTCCAGGACGATTTGTGTACATCTGTTTTAGATTCTCTTTCGCGACTTCTTTCATTTTATATCCAGAACTCATGCAATACACATCATCAATCCGATAGTTTGTGACATTTAATGAGATGTACTGATCCACATACTCTGGTTCTGTTGTCACGACATTGGCTGTTGAGCAAACTATGTCTTTTGTAACTGTTGGTTGCAGAAATGATTGACCAATTTGAACAAAGTTCTTGGTGCACGAGGTGACAAGATTGGTTAGGAAATATGGACGATGTTGAATACAATTGAGAATTGCTGCTTTAATCGTTGGTGCTGCTGCTGTACCAGTTCCGAGTGATGATAGTGTATTTTTCAAAGTGAGTTCAGGATTCACAGGACAACAAACAAATGCATCTTCATTCATATGAACACTCAATTTCAAATCACCAAAGAGACATTTTGGATAGTCAGTCATTCCAGAGAAAATGAGAAGATCTTCAAGGTTAATTGACACACGAATTGGTACATCAATAGTGTCTTGAAACACACCTGTTCCAGAAGTTGTTGTGAAATCAGAAAGTGGAATATAAACACCAGCAACAGATTCGTCATGATTCCATGCATTCTGCCAAGGTGTGTGACAATGTTTACGATTCTCCAATTGACTCTTCGGTTTGATCATATTATAGATGTGTGATTCCATTGATACATCATTGTTTGTTGTGCTTATGATTCTCTGATTGTTGTGAAGAACAGGAAGGTCACGAAATATTGATGCCGAATGCTTCAGTCCAACGAAGATGAATATTCTCTCATTCATAAACGATCCAATTTTACCAGAAGTTGTCTTCCAATTCTTGAGTTTCAATGTCGTAGTCATTGTGAACGTAATGAAGGAATCATCG
Organism: Blattamonas nauphoetae; assembly: GCA_033064195.1. Lineage (NCBI taxonomy): Eukaryota > Preaxostyla > Oxymonadida > Blattamonas > Blattamonas nauphoetae. The sequence goes on along the minus strand of JARBJD010000132.1, from coordinate 132,395 downwards.
ATTTGACAAATATCTTGATTTCCCGTCAGTGGAATGATTATCTCTTGTCCCGTGTAGAAGCGTGCATTCTCTGATGGTTTCAATTCTTGAATCGAAGTACTGTGTGCCCCATCATTCATTAGGTAATTAATGTGATGTTCAGACATGAGTTGTTGTTGTATTTGACCAATGTCATCTCTGGTATACTTGATTGATCCTGTGGTATTTCCAGTCAGTGATGATGCTCCTGTTCTTTTGTTTGTCAGATGTGTTATATGCGAGTTCATTTTATCAAAAATAAAAAAACAATATTGCTTATTTCTTTTTCAGTTTCTTCTTCTTTGTTTTCGGCTTCAGCTTTTCTTCTAGTCTCAGTATTTCCCCTCTGAGTTTGTTCGCAACTGCTGAGTTTCCTTCATTGATTGCTTGCTCATACTGTGCCATCTTTTCTGCATGGATTTGCTGATCCGACTTCACATCGGGAATCATTTCAACACCTGTCTGTGCAACCTTCGAAATCAGTGGTCCAACGAAGGGAATGAGATTCAGAAATGGAGCTCCAACTCTGAGTATGTTTTTGCCAACTGCTGCTAATTTTGATAACCAACCTGGTGCCATTTATGTAAAAATAAAAAACTAGAACACAAACAAATTATACTCCTTTGAATTGAATTTTAGAATTTGACGATTGAGGAAGATCATCCTTGGAATAGCGTCCATTTCGAGGTGGTTCATAATCTATCATCTGTGGTTGTTGTGGTGCTCGATTGATTGCTTTATTCTGTTGGTACACATCCATCATTCCGCCTAAGCCACTGAGTATTCCTCCAGCTGTTTGTCCAAACTTGTTGTTTGTCTGTGAGAGCAAGCCACCTCCAACCTGAAGCAGTGATGGAGCTAGAGGTTTGATGAATTGAAAGAACTGTTTGCCAATATTTTTGAGTTTGTTGAAACTTCCTGGTGCCATTTATGTAAAAATAAAAAATACAATTCATTAAATATTTATCTCGGGATTGCCTTCGTTAGCGAAATTCCATAATTGAGTATAGTGTTGTATACTTCGTTGAAGGCAATGCTCATATCTTTTCCACCAACAAGAATCTTGAAAATTGTTCGAAAGATTGGTAGTTTATTCAGACATAGACACTTGTCAGACAAATCATCCAGTTCAATCACCACATCATTGATTCCAGTGAGTGTAGCAATCAGTGCACATAAATCACTTTGGTTTGTGATCAGTTTCTTCGATGGTTCAATGAGATTATTCAGTAGTTTCTTTTCACAAGCAAATGCATTCTTGTAAACAAGCAATAATTGATCTTTGAATGCTGCAATGTTGGATGTGTACTCACGAAGTGGGATTGAACGACTTTGGATTGGTGCAGATGGGTAGATCTCAAGTGGTGGTGGATCATACGTTCCTGGAACATTGTCTAGTTCGACATTCGCGCATTGTTCATTTCGATCTTCGAGTTTTGATCTTCCAGAAGTTGATCCCTTATTATCGATGATCACATTGTTGGTGATTGACGTTGGAACTGAAGAAGAACTTGTGTGTTTCGTAAATTGACAACTTAGAATTGGCTGCATCACTTTCTATAAAAATAAAAAAATATATATTTATGTTTTTAATCACTCATATCTTTCTCCAAGTGTGCGAATCGAGCATATTCAGACATATGTCCTGTTTGGAATCTACCGATATCTCCCGTTCTTGTTCGGTACGCCGCAGTTGTCTGTTCGTTCACAAATGTTGAGATGTTTGCTGAATAACGACCAAGGAAAGTTTGCAAATCTTCTGTTTTTGTGATGATTTCGAGGAACTGGGGATGAATTTGTTCCTTAAACGCTTTTCTTGCTTTCGTCCTCTGATGATCTGGATTTGAACTGATGAAACCTTCAACATAGTCTTCAAGCCACTGATCCCACATCTTTGATGCAATCTTGGATTGAATGGAATTGAAAACCATATTGTCCAACACATTTTTGCTGAGATCTGCTGGTTGATCTCGACTTGCCCGATACACCTTCAAAGTATCATTCATGAATTCACCAACTGCTTTCTTCATGATAGCATACGGTTGTTGTGATCGTTGTGCTTGCATTTCTTGGTAGTTGACTTCACGATAGTTTCCAGGCAAATCGTATGTTCCAGTCTTGAGGAAGTTGTTGTGTGCAGCTTTGATTCTTCTTCCATGATCTTGACGAAATGATGAATATGGAGTTTGTCTTCGCATATCTGGTGTTGGATTCATTGAATAGTATGTCTCGACGAAAGGTCGACTGTTGTATGATGCAAGCATGAAACCATTTGCTGCAACCAGATCTCCATTGTCTTTGTCGTAGACCATCACATCAGGAACTTTTCCATGTTTTTCCATCTGAACCGTCCAATTTTGTCCAGTCCTTTCAATGTATTCCAAAGCTGATGGAACACTACTGAGTGCAGAATTGAATTTGGTGCGAATGTCATCATCAGCATAGATTCTTTTCATTGCATCCAAAGCCCCCTGATCATATCTCATTTTCGGTTTCTTCGCTGGTGCTTTTCTCTTTGCGGGAATGTATTGTATCTTCGACATCGTGTTTTCATACAAAATAAAAAATCCAAAACTATATTTTAATTAGAGAGAAATCATAAATGAAAAGAACGAATTCCATTCTGAGGGCACAGCCCGTATCTTCAACAACAAAACCTTTGGTTTCGCGGAGGGTGGAACCCTCTTCGCTTACAGCATACGTGAATGCAAAACTGAGTGAAGCATCTAGTAGGAATGTTTCTCATGAAGTGCAATCACAGATTCATCCAGACTTGAATTTCAATCGCAATAGTGTCAATGTCCTCGTTGGAAACAGAGGAAGTGGAAAAACATTCAATGCTCTTCGAGAGGTTGCCAAGCTCCAGAATGTTCAAGTTCGGAATGAACTATTCCATTTGTTTGTCTTCGTCACTGATAAGAACATTGATCCAACCTTCGACAAATTCAAACCAATACTGAACGTCCCTTATGTGAAAGTCAAATATGAAGAAGCACTACCGTTTCTGTTGGAACTCTCTGAATCAAAAGCAGCCTATGAAGAGATCATAGACAACCAGTGGCAAGATCGCATTACTGATGAGTGTCGAGATGAACTGTTCGATGCTCTATACATCGATGACTTCTCAGTGAAGAATCTTCAAACAATTATCCTCCTTGATGACTGTCGCAGAATCCTAGGTGAACGAAGAACATCCAAAAATAGAATGACAATGATGGACTTATTATTGGAGAATCGACAACCGAAATTCACATTCTTTCTGACGATGCATGAGCTGTTCAGTTTGTCAGCAGATATGAAGTCAAACATTGATTCAATGTGGATCTTTGGAGGATTCAACAAAGAACGAATCAGTAGAGTCTATCCTCAGTTGAACTCACCAATTGATATTCGACACTTCTGGAATGTCTATCAACGAAAACAAAAATGTGAAGCAATCATTCTTCGATACAATACTGATGGAGTTGCACTGACTGAGATCAACAAAGAATGTTTAAACCGAACTGTCCGTTAACTCTTGGATAAGGTTCCCAATTGTCTCGTCAAGACTTCGAAGCCTCATACTGAGAGTATCTGTCAACGCTCGAATTGATTCTTCAATGTCTGAAAGTCTCTGATCAATCGAAAGTGAGTTGGAGTCACCGATGTTCTCTGAACTTGATTTCCTCAGAGCAATCTCACCTCTTATTTTTGTGATTCTGTATCCATCGATTCTGATTAACCTATTCAGTTTCTGAGTTGTGTATTTATTCAGTTCTTCTCTGTTCTTTTCCAAATGTCTCTGAAAGTCATAGATGTTTTCAAAACATTTCTGTTCAGGATCAAACGGTTCTAAAATTTTCAGTGATGACATTTCAATGGAATAAAAATATTCAAAACAGTTTTGATTTAAACCAAATTGAACTCAGCTATGAACTCAGGAGTTAACTTGTCAATTGAGTCTGCATGGAACTTTGTGTGTTGAATTGGAACGTACACTATTTTTGGTAGACACGTGAGACCATTCAGAAGTTTAGCTACAACATTTCCGTGTTTGTACTCCATGAACTGTCCAACAAATTGAAACTGTCTTCGCTTCTTCTGAAACTTAGCAACAGTCTTGTTCAAGTCAAGGTGAATCAACAGAATGTTTCCTGGTTTGTATCTCCAAAGCAGTTGTGTAGTCTGCTGTCGTTGAATGTTCTTCAATTGCTCTTCACAACTGGAGATATACAGTGCTTCAATCTCTCGATTGTTTTGTGCTTGCTGTGGAGTGAACTTGTTCCAGTATGCTCGATGTGGAGTCATATTGTAGTATTCCACCATCTGATTCATCAATGAATGATTTGCCATCTGTGTCGCATTGTCTTGGAATCCATCTCTGATTGTTCTGATCACTCGATCGACAATTCGATGATGATTTGTGAATGGTGAGCTTGTGAAATATGTACTGACCTTTTGCTTTCTAAAGAACTTTTCTGCTACTCCACTTGTCCATGCTGCTTCTCCGTCACCACGAATGTTGTTGACATGAACTCCACGATGATTAATCAGATCATTGATTGCAGTCTTGACTTTGACCCACGATTTATCCAATACAGGAATTACAACAAGGTATTTGGTGTTGATGTTAATTGCGAATAGATAAATCTGAAGAACTGTTTTCGACGTTGGTGATTGGATAAATACAAGATCAATTTCCCATGATCCAAACTTGGGAGAGAAGTAAGGTCTGTCACACTTCTGTGGAATCTTTCTGTCTGATGTCTGATGTGGATCTCCAGTGATGTCTTTGGACATAAATTGCATCTTTGATCGAAACGGATACTGGATTTTCTCGGTTGTTCTCGGAATTGTTGGTTGATCAATCATCAATGTGTCACCTCCTTGTTCCCTCCTTATTTTCCGAGGATGTGTAGAATCCCATCGGTGAACATATTCATCGTACCATTCCTGAAATGATCTTCCACCAAATGGGATTTGTTTAGGATGTGCTAAAATGAACTCAGTTTCGTCATTTCCGAGAGTTCTGCTTACGTGTAAAAGAATAAACATATTTCGATTCAGTTTCTTTGATTCAACAATCTGTTTGTCAAAGAAGTGTTCCATTTTCTGTTGATTGTCCATCATTGAATTCTCTGCTTTGATTTGTTCCTCCTCTGAATTGTCCTTCTGTTGATGGTCAAAATAGCCTTTCACTCGTTCCAACATTCCCAGCACTTGCCTTGTCGTCTTGCTAAAGGCTTCGAACCCTCCTGAGGGGAGAGTTGGTTCGACCTTGTTGATCTCTCTCACATATGGCACGGAACCTTTGTCAATCTTCACAATTGTTTGTGAATTTGGTGACTTGGGGATCAGTTGATCATCATCTTCAAACCTCATCTCTTTCATTGGGAATTCATATTCTGAACCAATTGATGTCGGGTTTCTCTTCTGTCCAGGAATGATTGGAGATTCAGGTGTTTCAATAGGAAATGGTTGTGATTTTTGACTCGGAGATAGTGTTGGAATTACGATGGCTGGTGGTTGATTAAAATGAATATTCTGTGCTTCCTGATAATACTGTTGATATGCTCTGTACGCTTGTCTTGCAGTGTTGTTACTAAGGATCCATCCGGTGAATTGTTTCACAAATCTTTGAACAACAATTTTTCCATCAGCAATGTTTAAATCAGGAGGTAATTCTCCATTCAGCCAGTCATTGAAGTATGTCTCATCATTTGCGTCGTATTGTCCATTTGAATCATTGACATGATAGGTTGGTAGAATTTGGGAAAACGTAAGTGTGACTGTGAATATTTTAGTCTCGGAATGGAACGTATTGTCCAGGAGTTTCTTCACTATTTGATCAATTTGTTTTGAACTCAAAAATGGTCTAGCCATTTCTACAAAAATAAAGTTTGTGTTTATTCAATTATATAATCAGTTGCTTTCAGTCCATGAATGAATGGAGGACACGAGTCATTTTCAAGTACGATTGCCTTCAGATGTATTCCACTGAGACTGAGTTTTTGCTGTTGTATTTTAGCTATTTCAAATCCATTGGTGTCATCGTCAGAATGAACTCTTCTTGTCTGAAAGTTCAGTGTTGTTGTCACAGTTTTCTCTCCATTCAGACACTTCACATAATCGTCACTTGTGATGTTTGTTTTCTTCAGAGACACTCCTTTGATTTTGCATTTCTCATCGAGCGAGTAACACTTGGGTGCAAGACAGATCATCTGTTCACCTTCCTTTTCAATTGCTAATCCCAACAGTTTCTTCTCATCATCAACTCCTTTTTCAGGATTGGGAAACCATTCATATTTGTGAGCATCGTAGAATTCCTTGTCAGCAATCACGTGTTCAAACTGTTGATGAATTCCAGCATTCGGATCACCAGCAATTGCCCAATAAGCAGAGTCAGTGTCTCCCTCACAGAAGTGAATCTTGTTCATGTCAAGACACTTGTACATGAAATTGTAGATGAAATTCAGATACCAGAACTTCGCATTGTCGAGTGTGAACACCGCTTCTTGCAGACATGTTTTGCATGATGCTTTCTCTCTGTCTTCAATCACAATGTAGTTGTCCTCATTGATCTCTCTTGTTGCCACAAATCCTTTCATCATTTGCTTCAAGTATGTTCTCTTCTCATTGCAGATTGTGATTGAGTTGTATTTCTCAGTGTTCATTCCATCATAACCGTAACTTCCATTGAGGTTAGTCTTGCAGAACTGTTCTTTTCCCTTGTTCCCAACCTTCATTGCTTCTATTCTGTCATTCATGAATGAAGTCACAAATGGTTCGAATCCAGCATGTCTCGAGAATACCATCACACTCTTGATGTCATCGATGATGAAGTGGCAATAGTCGATGAGGAACCACAGATAGTATGTCGAAAAGAACATATACTGATCGTGTGTGCTCAAGAGTTGGGTTAGCTTCCGTTGTTTATCATCAGTCTTTAATCCATGTTTCTTCATCAACGAATATGTCTTCTCTCCAATGTTCTCTTCAGTCGTATTGACCACGATGTTTCTGAAGATTGGTGGGAAGTTAATGAAATCATTTATGTACTTTTCATCGATGTGTCCTTTCAATTCTGCAACAAACAGTGTCTTCTGATTCTTGTTCTCGATGATCTCCCGACATTCTTGATCTCCTGTTGCTGTGTACAAACATCTTCCTGGCATGTACATTCTGTGATTAGTGTATGGATTATTCTTGTTCTTGATTGATGAGAATGCACTGGGATAAAGTGAATTGAAATCAACACCACAAACATGAGTCATGATGTGTTCCGTATCAGTGGAAATGACTTTTCCATCTTCATATGTGAAGTGATTGATTGGTGTCACGTCTTTGATGTTCTGTCGATGTTGAACATTCGATAGTCCACCAGTCACTGCTGCTCTCAACTTGTGATATGTTTGCTCATGTGTCAGAGTCATTGGGAGTGATTTCCAGATGCAGTACTTCTTCAATTGAATTCTCAATCTTGTGAGATGTTCATCATGGTCTGACTTGTAGGTATTGCAGTAGTCACAACAGATCTTCACGTTCTCTTTTGAATGTCCTTTTGCATTGTCGATTCTATCCAGTGTTGGTCGAACTGCTTGTGTGAAGTGACATTTGCATATGTAGCAAACTCTCTTGCACTGTTGAACAAACCAGTCGTAGTCTGCTTCAGTGACATTGTTGGTAGTATTGCGATGAGCTTTCTGGTCTTGATACCTGTATCCTTCCACTTTGTATTTCCAGTATTGTTTGGTGATCTTGATTGGTCCAGATTCGTCACATTCGTTGTAGTCAGCATCAATATCAAAGTCATTGTAGGCACATGCATACTTGATTGCTGAAGCATTTGCTGACAGTGAGAGGTTGTGCAACATGTCCACTTTGTATTGGAAGTTCAAATCAATCAGATTATCCAATGGTGCAATCATACATTCAACGTCTCTGATGTTGTAGAATCTCAGATAGTCCCATCTGTTCTTGAATCCTTGTTTGTTCCAATCATCAAGGTAAAGTCGGTAATCGGTGTCGGACATTTCACTATTATTCAGACTGGAATAGAATTCATACTTGGAGAAAGGTTCTTGTTTGCTCAGCACTGTATCGTAGTCTGATGAATCAAATGATTCGTACGCAAAGAATGATTTCTGGAGTGTGGTGTTTCCTCCAAAGGCTTTTACTGCATTATCCAATGTCATTGGTCCTGTGTATGACATCATGTCGATGAACCGAAGAACCTGTTGTGTTTTCTCATGTCTGATCAATACTTGTTTGTACTTTGTTGTTGATCCAAGAAAGCTCACCACTTTCCAATCCTTGTCAACGAGATCACGAAAGATAAGATTGATGTCGAATCTGGAACTGTTGAATCCAATCACACTGACTTCATTTTGTGAGGGAATTTCAGGGTCTTCATATTGGTTGTTCTCTCGAACAGTTTCTGCATATTTGAAGAGTTCTCTGATCCATTGCTTCACAAAGTCTTTTCCATCTCGAAGATCAAAGTAGATCGATTGAACGCCTGATTTTGATTTGATTGCTGATGCAACAGAGAGCGGTTTCAAATGTGAGATCAACTGTGTATTGTCATCAGAGAATAGATTGTCAAGAATGAGATCTTCCATCGTTTCGAAATCGTACGTGATGTAGTATTGTGTTGGTTTGAATTCGTCTTGTCTTTTGTGTGCCATCAGAAATTCATGAGTCTTGTTGTTGAGGATGTGTGGAACATATGGTCTTGGTGTTTTGTCAAGGGAGGTTTTCTTCACATGTTTTCCATCAACTTCTTTACACTCTTTGAGATGTTTCTCGTAGTATGTCTTGAAGTGAGAATCCTTCACTTGGAATCCTCTTGACTGACAATATGGACAGAGTTTATATCCAGTGATTTTCTCGGGATCAACAATGAACATGACATGAACGAGAGTTGCCGTTAGTGGAATCATTAGAATTGGAAGAACTCTTGCGTCATCATTCTCGTTGATGTACGATTGACTCAGGAAATATTTCTTCTTGTCTTCGTCGTATTCATAAATGTGGACGGTAATGTTGAATTCAATCATTGCTTTCTCAATATCACATGCAATATCAAATCCAGGATACTTCTGAAGATGTGGTGTCAATTGTCGAGACTTCAGATGTGAAAGCTTCATCCATTGTGCAAACAATTTGTAGGCTTCACTATTCCTCATATTGATTGAGATTTTCTTCTTTGGAACCTCAGGAAGAGTGAGGAATGATAGTGCTTGAAAGAAGCAGATATTGTACTCAGAATCGACGTACCGAACGTTGTATGTTTTTATGTGTTCAGTGAGAATGGCATTCGCTTTTCCAGCAACTGGGAATCTGTAAACTGCAACAAGAATCGAATGGAAGGCGATGAACATTGTCTTTGTGTCCATCAGTGTTCTCTCTTGTGACTCTTTGATTAGATTGATCGCATATTTAGAATACTCAGTGATGTCTGCTTCACTTCTTATCACTGTTGGAAAGCTCTTAGATGTGTTCTCCAGTTCTGGTCTGAAATCATTGTACAGTGTCTCATCTTTGTCTTTTCTCTCAACAATCTTTCCGAAGTCAAGACTGATCTTGAATGGTCGATCCTTCTCTTTTTCATACACTGTTTTGATGAAGGTTGTGATTTCCTCAACATTCTTCAGATGATTGTGGAAGTACAGCTGATAAGGTTTTCCATTGTCTTCAACCTTCTCGACCTCATTCTTCTTGAACTTCTTTCGTGCATTGGTCAAACATTCATTGAAAGCAAGTTTGTCTCTTGGTTCAGCAAGTAAGATGCATTCATTGAATCCATCAAACTGCTTCACTTTTCTTGTTTCCATTTGTTCATTCTTCTTCTGAATGATCAACAGATTCTTCATCCAATGATCCATCAGCTTCTCTTCAATCGACTTTAGTTTCCTAGTGATCTTGAACACTTGCTTTTTCAATTCAGTTTCGTTCACTCTTGGATTTGCTTTCATGTCAATGATGATTACGTTTTTATCCTCTTCATTCATCATTGCATTGTTGTTTGTTTCATTCTGTTTCTGAATGAATTGAGCTTGTTCCATTTGTCGTTGGTTTCTAACTTCTTGAAGGAATTTTGGAATTAAATTGATATTAAGATATGCTGTTGGATTCGGATTTCGATATCCAACATCTGGGTGTTGAAGCATTGCCAGGAGAAATGAATAGTGATGTTGCTTGTATGGGCTGTCAGGTTTGTATGTTCGACCATCAGCAAATGCGAATTGAGTGTTTGGAAATAGTTCTCTAACCTCTCTGATTTGTTCCTTCACTTTCCAGAGTTGTGTCATTTACTACGAATTAAAAAAAGTAAAAATAAAAAAAGTTGAGTGATTATTTTGGCTTCCTCAAATGTGGCTTCTTCTTTGCCTTTAGCCAGGAATCTAGTCGCACTTTGAAAACTTCAGATCCACCAATTTCTCGATATGTGAATGGAGTCAGAACCTGCTTGTACTCACCGACGAGCTCACAGTTGTACTTCCTCAGTTCATTCTCAACAAAGGATTGAGTGTAGTGTCGACGTTGTGACATGTGTGGTCTGTTCCCTTGATTCCACAACTTTGGTTTTATCCTCCACTCAACTCCTTCATGAACATAGATGACTGGGATATTATGTCTGATATACTCAGAGACAAGTTCACAGTTCTCTTCTTTCATTGACTGAATCAAAGCTTGCTTGGCATCTGTTCGACGTTTTTCGCTCCCCTTTGGAGGGTTCGAAGTCTTTAGCGAGACATATGTAGTATTCACTGTTGTCATTTAATACAAATTAAAAAATCAAAAAAAATAAAAATCATAAATGAAATGTGAAGTGAGGTGTTGGAACTTTTTATTTCTTGTTCCTTGTTGTGCTAGCTTTCATCTTGCTTCTTTCTTTTTGATTCTTTCTTCCGTGTTTCATTTTTCATTCATTCAATTCATCGTTCGTTCTTTCATTTTTCAATCATTCAATCATTCATCATTCAATTTTTCAAGTTTGTATGATTGTACCATGAGACAACCCGATACTCCTTTGGGGATCATTCTATCATGATCCTACTCAATGACTACTGCTGGCGAATTCCTTGAAGGGTTAAGTCTTGGGTGGGCATGATTTACGGTCAAACTCTCTATCGAGAATCTGAAGCCAACATGAACCCCGGGGCGGATTCCTAGAAATCCACCGTCTCCAATTCAACCTTCAATTCGTTCTACGCATTAGTCACGAGGGCACCATTTTGCCTGAGTATCAAGGGAAATTACGTCGAGGTATCATTTTTCAACTTGAAATTCAATCATTCAATCATTCAAGCCTTCATCGTTCATCATTTCCTTTATCAAGTCTTTGTATGATTGTACCGTAGGACAACCCGATACTCCTTTGGGGATCACTCTATCATGATCCTACTCAATGACTACCGCTGGCGAATTCCTTGAAGGGCTAAGGTATTGGGGGGGCATGATTTACGGTCACATTCAAGTGATGCCCACAGTGAACCCCCGGGGACAGCCTCCCAGCTCGTCCCGCTCCAATCCAACCTTCAATTCGTTCTACGCATTAGCCACGAGGGCACCATTTTGCCTGAGTATCAAGGGAAATTACGTCGAGGTTTCATACTTCAACTTTTTTGGAAATTTTGAATTTTTGAATTTTTGAATTTTTTGAATTTTTTGAATTTTTGAATTTTTTGAATTTTTTGAAATTTTGAATTTTTTGAAATTTTCCTAATTATTTTTTTTTTGAAATTTTTTTTTGAATTTTTGAATTTTTTTTAATTTTTTGAAATTGTTTTGGTATTTTGAAACTTTTTCATTTTTTTTTGAAATTAAGATTGCCCCTCGCCTGAATCGAACCACCCCCTAGAAACGGGTGGACACTGGAACATACCCACTGAGCTACTAGCTCCTGAAAATGTTAGTTTCGACCTGTGCCTTATACCTCGAATGTTCAGATCTGCTATATATTCCTTTTATCGTCTACCTATCTCCCCTCGTTAAAAAGCATGGATTTATCACGGGAACGACTTTTTTACCCTCGTTAAAAAGCATGACTTTTTCTCGTCAGCGATTTTTTCAAAATAAGTTAGATTTTCCGTTTTAACATTTTACCCCCGTTAAAAAGCATGACTATTTCACGGGAGCGATCTGCTAGATCTTAATTCTTGGCCACTTGTTACCCTCGTTAAAAAGCATGACTTTTTCAAGGGAGCATTTTTGCTATATAGTCAGGACAAAACCCGATACTTTGATTTAACCCGATACCCTCCGTGGTACCGCTGGTGTCCATCATTTTTTTGTTGATGACATTTCCTCCACAATCACTTTTCATCATTTCATCTTTTTGTTTTCAAGTGGAAGAATGAGTAATAAACGATCATCATTTGAAAACCAGAACTGGTAATTGTGAATGTTGATGAAGTGAAATGTGATCAGACCCACAACAATGGAAAAGGACAGCCCGATCTCGCCTCCACTTTCACCACGAGATGTTTCACATCTCATGAGTGGAAGTGACATCAGATCACTTCCATCTCGCGTGGAAAGAGGATTAAAGATTTACGCAGAACAGAACGTGACGCTTGATACTGTCGTCCAAGCCGGAGTCTGCAGCGAAGCGGCACTAAAGAGAGGAAGGAGAGCGGAAAAAGAAAATCGCCCACCAGGAAAAGATGGAAGACCGACACTATTGACAACTCAAGACGAAAATGAGTTGTATGATAAAATTCTGACCAAGATCGCTGAGAAAAACCGATGAAAAAGCGGAGATCCTCCAAGAAGTCTTATTTTTTCACTTTTTTCCGTTTTTAGATGAATATCATCTATTCAAAGAGTCCTAGATTCAATCCTGATCACCCGTCATTGAGTATGTGGAATGTCAACGCATTCCTAAAACGTCATTCTCTCCTCGACTCTATGAAACCCGGATATTTAGACCCAGACCGATTGAAAGCATCCACTCTTGCTAACATTGTCGGTTGGTACGAACTGCTGGAGAGTACTGTGAGATTGGAAAACATCCACGATGACTTGATATTCAACTTGGACGAATCATCTCTCCGGATCGGAGAGGACAATTCTTCTCTGGTCGTTTACTTTGCTGGCGAACAATGTCCTCCAATTCCTTCCGCTTCTCGCGTACAAAATGCGACACTCGTTGGAACGGTCAATTCCACTGGAATCCATCTTGATCCCATTTTACTATGGCCGTCCAAGCTTCCCGTAAAAGAATTCGAAAAATTTCCACAACAGCACATTCATGTCGAATACAACGAGTCAGGATGGATGAATACGAAAACATACATCGAAATTATGTCAAATCACATCATTCCAGAAATCGTCGCATTTCGGCAACAAATCCACAAGACCAATCGGAATGCACTCCTACTGATGGATGGGCATCTTACAAGGCGAAATCCGGAAATCATTTCTCTCTGTCAACAAAACCACATCCACATACTCCTCTACCCATCTCACACCTCGCACATTCTTCAGGTGTGTGATCAGTTTGTTTTCTCGAATCTGAAGCAACAACTCAAAAGATTATTCGTTCCTCCATCGACGTCGAGCATAGTCGAATCTCGCACGAATCTCGCGAAGGCACTTCCTGACGCTCTGAGAGAAGCGTTTAAATCTTCTTCGATTTTAGCCTCATTTAATCGATGTGGCTGTTATCCAATTTCGCTCGAAGCGGCTGTGCAGAATCTGAAAAGATTTTGTCCTCAAATTGATATTACCTTTCTTGAAGAATTTCGCACTCGAACCAACCTCAACATGAAACCAAGTTCGTTTCTACCTCCCGATGAGGTCGTAACAAATCACGGATCACTGTTGACAACTTTTCACGACACTGTAAAATTACCTGGACGGAAACAGACACTCATCACGGATTTTGCAGTTCGTCGCGATCGTAATTCTCGCGATTCTCAATCAAGTATCCTGAGGGGACGACCAACTCCACGTCGACGTCGAAGCCACTCCCGATCTGAAAGTGAGGGAGCGTGTCCCGAACCTCGGAGAAGGATCAATCGGCGTGAGATGGTGCGTGATGATGATGAACAAGAATCCTGAATCTATCGCAGGCAAGTATCAATTTTGCACGTAATAGATTTGATTCACTTCATTTTCAAGTATTCTCCAGTTATGACCTATTTTGAATCCAACATATTTCGTAAAACGGGAGAAAGAAGCCAAAAAATAAATGATGTGTCTAGATCAACACCGAAACAGTATCGGGTTTTATCAAAGTATCGGGTTTTGTCCAGACTATATAGTGAATTTCTTGACAAAGTTTTCAAATTTTAAATCTGCTATAGTGTCTTTTTTTCGGGTATAAAGTTTCTGATTTTCCGGGATAATTTCAGGACCGGATAGTTTAGTGGTAATGGTGAGTGCACGCACTACTACTACTAAGCTGAAGGTCCTAGGTTCAATTCCTGGCGGAAGCATTTAATTTCACATATCACTGCCCTTTGGCATGGTCTAGGCCCTTGGCAAGACCAACGTACGTCTCCGGAACTCAAATCGAGAAAAATGAGTTCCGATGCCGGTCTAAAAGGGACCGATGAGAAGGGTCGCAACCTTCGGAACCTTGAAAAAATACACCAGCTTCCGCCAGAATCAAGGTTTTTGCATTTTTGAAAATTTTCGAAATTTTGCTTCAACTTGAAAGTATGAAGTAACTGAACTCTGGAAGAGAATATTTCTCTAAGATTGACAACTTTCTGAAATGAAAATGACTTTTACTTCTAGTATTTTCTGAATTGTCAATCGGCATGGAGAAAAAGCAATAGAAGTGGTGTCTTTGCCAACGTGGTTCCACATTCGCCTTCTATACTACTCTCTTTTCCTCCAGTTTTTGCTCCCCGTTGGGGATTTCTGGAGTTCTGGGTTTGATCCCAACTTATGCTCATTAACCGCCCCCACTTGGGCAGAACCGGCTCGATGATTCACCTCTCGGGTAGGAATATTGCCTTTCAACAGACAACACTGTTTTTTAGCTACGCCAGAGACCCGAACCAAGTGGATTGAAAAATGATTTGAATTACTAATCCTTCATTGGAGTAATCGAATGCTCGATTTTCCGCTTTCACGCAAAGATTCAGACTGATCAAACCATTTAAAGTTTTATACATATTTCTCTCGAAATTTTGCAAGATTTTGGATTTTTCCAAAAGAAATAATACTGAAATGAAACAATATGAAGTGAGTTAATTCTTGATCCTGTTCCTTCCATCACGTACCTCCAGCGTACTCCAGCCGCTCGATCAAACTGTCTTCGCAACCCTGAAGAAACATCTTCAGACACAACCTGTTGACGGCCCAATCGACCCTACAGTAGTCTGTTCACGAACGAGAATTGCTCAATCCGTCATTGATCCCTCCTCTCAGAGTTTCACAGCAGCCAATATCAAGCGCCAAGATGGGCCCATCATAGTCATCACGCTCGAGTAATTCACAATGCGGCCGGTCAGATCGCTCACAATGCCGACAAACCAATTAAATCCTGTTTTTCTCCTTTCAAGTCACTCATTACACACCTTCCTCACACTTCATGGAAATCCCACAAAAATACCATCCATGATTTGTTATTCCGAACCTTCAGTTTTCTTCTCTTGTGAACTTGATTCAACCTGAAAACCATGAAAAGGAGTTATGAAGTGATCTTGTCGGATTTGTCCATGATCAACCCTTATCTCCAGAAACACACGAGAGAGGCTGAATTGGCCTAGAATCGAGAAAATGTACTCGAATCGCAAAATGGAGAAGAATATGCTTGACGTCAAGGAGAAGGAGAAATGGAAAAAAAAAGGAAAAATAGATACTCCTAATTGGCAAACGGATCGAACCCTCACTTCTGTGAGGTGTGATCCGATGATCACACCGCAAATAGTAATGAACAGACCTGAACAGGTCCCGGTCCAGGCGTATTAGAGAAAACCTCAAAACACCAGCTTTTGTCGAGATCTTTTCGAAAACAATGCACTTTATTTGGTGCAAATGGATGGCTCGTTGTGGAGAAAAAAGGGGAAAAAGTTGAGCAAAATGTGTGAGGTTCTGGCGTTCACAGTATTTTGAGGTTTTCTCTCGATACAGGCATTTTGGCGCGGAATCAATTTTTGTTTCTTTGTTTGACCAATGTAGATTTTTCAGGCCCCATTGTACGGATTAAAGAAAATGTTCGGATTAATCACAGATCTATAAAGAATTTGATCCGCATCAAAAGTGATATCAGGGAACGAAAAGGTTTTTGGTCAAAAAATTGCTTGTATGGAGTCAAAGAAGTGATTGGAAACAACGATTCTGAGTCTTTTTGTTTTTGAAAAAAAAAGATGGGCAGAAATCCCCCACAAAATCCCATAATCTTCCGTCCCATCCAATAAAAACAAGCCTAAAACGGAGAATCAATTCAGCAAAAAAAGTGAGCTCTGGAGATCCCCACTACCTTCGGGGTTTCCCACCAACGACCCGATTGAAATGTCAATATTGTGTGGAAACGTGTGTCTATTCACTATTATCGAGATGTATTCTGGCGGGACCGGGTCACTTTTGACCAAAAAGTGGTGACGGTCAGTGACCGGAGGTTTTCCAAATATAGGTGAGATCTAAAAACGATCTTGACTTGGAATTTGCTACAAGCGGTCTATGAGAGGATGATGTACTGTTGTTGGAGAGAATGGAAGTTAAATGAAATTGTTATTTCCCAATAATCACGTGAGAGAAGTCATACTCTCTCTTTTTCTCAAATTTTGGTTGAAAAAAAAAATGACAGGAATGATCGAGACTCACATTCGAAAATGGACATTCACAGTGAGAGATGAATCCAAAAATCTTAAAGCAACTTTATCTTGTGAAGTGTAAACATTTCCTTCATGAGAAACGGATGTGCCGAATGACTTTGGTTGACTCCCATTTTCTTCTCTGGTTCAGGTCCTTGTCGAGTTGTCTGCAGTGAAAGTGGAACGAGAACACCATCGAGCAGAACGAGTCAGTGGAGGAGAACCTTTCCACGTCGTCGGTGCGGTCGAGAGTGATTGAGCGGAGAATGGCGAGAGTTCGGGAGAGGACGGAGAAGAGGGAAGACTAGTCGAAGAAGAGGGAGATGGTGAGCGGCGGTGGCTCTTCCTCTTCGTCCCCCGAAGGCTCGTCGGATGTGGAGTCGATTTCTGAGGATGATTCGGGGTTGTTCGGGGCTTTGTCCTTCGTTTCGTCTTGTTTGGTCATCTTCCTTGTTCTGTTCATCATTCTCTGTTTTGTGTTCATCTTCGTTCTCGATCTTCGGTTCCTCTTCGTCCTGTTTTGGTTCCTCTTCTTCTGTTTCTGCTTCCTCCTCCTTCATCCTTGTCTTCTCCTCTTTCTCTGCTCGTCATCGAGCTCGATCAATCTTCCCATCTCCTCTGTCTCTCTTCTTCTTCTCCTTCTCATATTTCCTTCTCGTCTTCCCATTCTTGTATTCATCTTTCTGATCAATCTGAAATTCAAGGTCCTTCAAGAACAGAGACTACGCTAGTAACAACTGATCGCTCAACTCTCCCTTCATCCCTTACACAATCGATGCGAAGTACAGTCTGGTTCTTACCCGCCCACGTTATACATGGGTGACCTGACAGGAAATCACGAAAATCGAGAAATCCGACTGACAGTCACTGACTTGAGATTTTTAATTATGGGTTGGATCTCGGAGAAATAGAAGTTTTGCCGATGATCGAGATATTCCATCTATGAATGAAAAAGTGACCTATTGACGGGTAACACAATTATATCAACTGTTTTAAGACATAAACACTGAAATTTAGCGTTTTTGAAGATTTTGTGAAATTCTAAGGGGAGATCAAGGTCCAGTCAGTGACTGTCAGTCGGATTATCACTGACATGAGCGTTTTCCTCGATATATAGGACGTTTTGGAAACTAAAAGTTGAAAAATAGCGTAGAGTGAAGTGTGAAGAATGTGTGGTCACAAAAATCCAGTCATAATTCACTATAGTTGTCGAGAAAAAGGCTCATGTCAGTGTTTTTTGACGACAGTCAGTGACTTGACTTTGTCAGATACAGTGGGGAAGGCAAAACTGCAACACTGACAGAAGCTTCTTTTTTCCATTTGACCTCCATTTCAAACTTTTTATCCGTCTTATCGTTTCTGAAAATAATCGCTGAGAAACAATCTTGTTGACGTGACGAGACAAAGAAACAACATGTTTTGATCTTCCTTTCATTCTCCTCCAATCGCATCAAGTCACTTTTCCTTCCACATTTTGACTTAGTTTGCTCTGTCAAAATGTCCATCCAATTTCTCCCACAATCAGACAAGTTATTCAGCCAGAATCGACACAAGTCACTTTTCAGCCAATTCAAGGTGTTGATTGTTTTTGTGTTCAACTTTGTTTTGAACATCCAGCAACTATCCTGCTTTTTTCAGAATTTCTCTCCCAACAGGCAAGTATAACAGTCAATCTGAAGCGAAAACGACTCTTGTCGACAGTTCCCATCAAGTTGCTTTTCAATGGAACCAAACCAAGATTCACGTTTTCATGGTCTGTCCTCACTTTTTCTCAACAATTTTGGACTGTCTGTTTTTCTCTCGCCATTCTCTTGCCCTGTTTTCTTTCTCTCTCTCAACTATCGCCGAAATTGTTCCTGCTTTGACAAATCTCGAAACTATTTCTGTCGGAAATATGTCACACAGTCGAATCAGATAATTTTGAGGATCGCCCCGGACGAAACAGAAGAGTTTTCTGTGCGAACAGGAAACAATAGGATCTTTCGATATTCGAGTCAATTGACCTTTCAGCTCCGAATCCTGACTCAATGATACATTGTCTGAGATTATTCTGTCAGATAATTCTCAAACTCCATTTTGAAGGCAGAAAAGGCAAATCCAAAATCACAGCGACTGTCTCTCGCTATTAAACTTGAAGAAAGTGACAAAATGGCGAGAGATGTGAGTAAGATACCAGTTTACATTTGTCCGTTTCTTCTTTTCAATCCATTCGAAAGGATAAAGCCATTGTGGAATCTCAATTTTAACTTTTCCCTCTTTTCTCAGTTTATCTCTCCATTTCAACATTAATTTCACATTTCTCTGTGTGATCACCGAAAGTGTTTGCGTAAGTCGAATTGAGCAATGAAAATGAGTCCATCCGACTGAGATCCGATCTCTCCCCCAAGTTGTCATTTTGGGTCCTCACACACCAACCAGGCTGTTTTGGCAGCGAGCATCAAAACGAGCACTTTCCAACTCTCAAAGGAAGAAGATAAACCAGGTATGCTCTCCCTAGCTTTCTCATGTCGACGTTGCAGTTTTATCTTCCGCACTGTATGTGCAGGGTTGTCGGGCCCTTTGGTTTGACTTAAGTCACGAGAAAATGACTTGGATCGAAGTTACAGCTGGAAACGACTTCGTTCTAAGTCATCAATTTTTGTTATACCAATTTGAGCAAAATATTGTATTTTTTTCGATGAAATGAGACGATCGAGAAGAAAACTTGCACTTATGGCGTTGGATTGTGTTCCTGGGCGATGAGGAAGAGGAAACAGACAGCGTAGGGTGTGAGATTGAAGCGAAACTGAAGAAATGAGAGATGGGAAAGCAATAATCTGCCGAACATAAAATTGACACAAAACCGGAAATAACGGGTGAAAAGAAACGAAATAAAGCATCCCCTGTCGATGAGAACTTCGTATCTCCCGAACAGAATGACGAAACTCGACGATAAATCACTTGTCAGTCGTGGACGGTCCTTTCTCGTGCAGATTCAGAAAGTGATCTCGTGCAAGGGTATCGTCGATCTCCATCTTTGGAGAACAGCCAAAGAAGTCACTGCAGTTGAAAAGCAAGTTGGTGGAGCAGCCTTAGGGTCAAACCAGGAATTGGAGGGAGACTGAGACCCTGTTCTAATCAAGCCGTCTGGAAGTATCATTTTGTCATCGAGTCAGAAGGATGAACATTCGTACGTCTTGACAATTCCATTCAACCCTCTAGACGAGGAAATACTGAAGGTTCTCCAGATCTACTGCTGTGACGTTGATGTTGAGTGCATAAGGAGATAAAACCTAGTGATGCGCAGATAATTGGAATTTGGACCCAGAACCGGGCTGATTCAAAAGATTTATTCGTGGTGGAGGAGTGGAACACGAAGGAGATGAGCGGCGTGCTTTGTCATTGAGATTGTTTCACTGTCAAGCACGTCCTCTCATGATGTCAAAAACAGCAAATTGAATGTGGAGGACTCTGTGATAGAACCTCCCACGAAAGATTGTATCCATTCTGAGTAAGATCAGGCTCACAGATGAATTATCTGAGTTGCGGAGAAGGATTTTGCTGGACTATAAAAGTGTTTAGACATCAGACATTGGATTCTAATCAGAGAAGCTTACATTTTTGGGCGAATGGAGATGCTGTTGACGAATATTTGTGGCTCATTTCTTGATCGAGACCACGAAAGTGTGGAGAATGTGGAAATGACTTAGTTTTGTTGTAAAATGACTTCGTCTTAAGTCACGGGAAAAAAAGGGAAAAGTAAGTCAAATGACTTGGATCCAAGTCATTCCGACAACCCTGGTATGTGTAACTTTATTGATCGTTTTTTCACTTCACATTATTCCTTCTTTCACTTCACACACGCTCATTTTACCTGAATTTTGTCTCTTTTTTCTCAATACTCCCTCTATCCAGAGAAATAGGATTTTTTTCATCTTGATTCTTTTCCTTGTGTTTTTGCAGAAGGAGTCGTTCTTTCGTTCTCTCCTTTCTCCTTCGACTACTCAGTAATGTGCTCTTGACAAATCATCATAGAGGAAATGATTATCTTGAAATGTGAGAAAACGGCGAGAAGATGAAAACAACACGTCAAAAGTGGTCAGACTGTTGTATTAAATCGATAGTAAATAGAAGATATGAGAGTAATATAAAAAGAGTTAAAAGTGGCGCAGTAGTCCAGGCCGTTATCCGTCATAAATACAACAATTGTAAGTCAAACGATGAAAACTAGCATTTGAATGAGAAGGAAGAGAAAGAAATGATGAAGAAAAGGAAAGCAAACCTATGATGACATTTTAAAGGATGGACGAACGACTATCTTTGCTAAGAATGCGATCTCAGCGAGAAAGAGGGACGGAAAGTGAGAAGAATGAGTATGACATTTCCTTGAAGAAGGACTGATGCCGGAAGGAAATAAATGCCAAAACTCTGTGAGAAAGGTGCGAATATGAAGATACGAGAATATGACAAGCAATATAATGAAATTGATGAATAAATGTGAGAAGGATTTGTGAAGTGTGATGACACGGAAAAAGAAGTCAACAAAGCGAAATTGAGAGAAGATACCTGCAATAATTTGATGTGATCGTGCGAGTTTACGATCGCAAACACATGCATCCATCTTTGATGAACGAGGAAGCTGGCCTGAAAAGGAGGAGGTGGGAGTGATCACTGTGTTGAGAAACCAATAGGAAGAAACATGACATATGAAGGATGAAACGATTAACGAATCAAACAATGATGAGTAAGTGGAAAGAGAAACGACGATCGGTGTGATGGTGAACGTGTTGACAAACAAAATGAGGTGAATAATCACATCCTGTTGGGGATGTTGAGCTTCTCTTTCTTCTGCTTTCTTTAAGAGTTCATTTCTTGTATCCATAGCATTTTTATTCCAGGCAATACGTGTCATTCCAGCTCGAACTTGGATCGTCATTTTGGCAATCTCCCCAACCTTCTCCCGCACCCCACCCACTTCTTATCGGTCTCTTCTTCAATATCTTCAAATGGCAGCTAATGATTCACTGAGCCTCCGTGTATGTCTGGGAGGAGGGAGATGCCCGAATAGATGTCTGTGTTTTCAAGCATCCAATTGAGAATTGCTTCTTCTTCGCCTGGTTTGTAGTTCACAATCAATGATATGTTGTGAAAGTTTGAACCGGAAGCGTGAGCTGGTTGATTGTAGTGACGGCGGATGAAATCTGGTCTGTTCAGAATCTCAAAAGCACTTTCCTCATCACGAACGATTGTTCACCTCATCTTGATGGGAATTGTGATTGCTACGTTCGTGGCACCATCTACATTCATCTCCGCTGTTCCGCAAGTATACACGTTTGTGTCCAACACGCAAAGATCGAGGACCCGTTCAGCGGTATCTGGAGTGTCTGCATATTTTTTGAGGGTGCTTGACGGTAGAACTTGTTTGAAATGGATGAGTGAGAGGAAGGAAGTGCTCAGCTGTGTATCTATTTCTATTCTCACTCTTCGCTGGTGGTGTGGGTCATGGGCAGCATGGATTCTCGAAGTGCGCGTCAGGAGGGCACTTGTTGTTTCATTTGGCTCATCTGTGCAGATACGAGCGACTGGTTTGATTCCTAATTTGGCAGTCCATTCAATGTTTGTTGCTTTCGCGAGTTTGGCGGCATCTTCGAGCAATTGTCCGTTGTCTGACGAAAGTAATGCCCAGTTTTGTGAAATTCCTATGAGAGAGACACCATGAAGTGCATCTTCGTCCCAGTTTGCTTTCTATTCTGGTCGGATGTAGGTAAAGGCGAAGTTGTTTTCGCACGCACAAATTGAATGGTTTAGGCACCAATCGACAGCCCTCCTTGAATTTCATCGTTCTTCTTTCAGAATGATCGAAGAGAGAGATGACAACACTGTGTCTGCATCCTCGAGACACTACAAGATCACCAATCATGCAAATAACGTCATGAACTTCAAGAGAGTGAAGTCAACGATCGTTTGCACCAACAAGAATACTTCGAGTTGAGTGGTATCTGATTTGGAGTATCTCTCGTCCACTCGCAGTTCCTCCTGAAGAAAGACGCGAGAATCGGAAAATATCAAGATGAAACAAAGAGTGAAAACTAGAGAAAAACAAACTGATGATCGATTGTGTCCCGATCTCGAGTGGATTGACACGTGTCAGAATTGACATTGATCTAGATATCTTCCAACCAAAAAAGAGGAGATTTAGGTGATAACAATAGAAAAAACAAGAAGAAAGCAGACTTGTGATTCATAGAGTTGAAGCTGTGACGTTATTTCATCATGTCACGATGTTGCAGGATCAAGTCGTCTGTGAACGTAAAACGAGGATATTTGGATTAAACAGACAGTGAAAACAAGACTATTACATACTTTCAATCCAAAGAGTTGCAATAAACAAAGTTGAGTTGATCAGACCCAAAGTGAGAAGTCAAAAAAGGGACTGACTACTGACACGGCTTTTCTCCAAGTCACCCATGTATAGCCCACGTTATACATGTGTGGCATGGCATGGCATCACTGTTTTTTCCAAAAAGCGTTGACATGCCTGGGCATGGAAGGTACCAATGATGGGTCCGAGATCTTTTCTCATTTCATTGGATGAAACGCTAATGAATACAATTTGACCATAATACGCAAGTGAAATGACTACAATACAGTCGTGGGCTTAGAAACACCAATTTTGGTTTGAATCATGACCCATTGATGTCAATGTCGCATTTCACAGATGTGTTTTACCTCTTCATTTTTTCCAGAAAACTTATTCATTCCTTCTGTAGAGACCATGAGAAAAACAGAATAATGCATGAATGAAGTGGCGGTTTTATCACGCTGGTTGCGGTTTTCTGACGGTTTGCGGTTTTCTAACACAACTATTAGTTGATAAACTCTTCCATCCAGTCACACACCCTTCGTCCAGTTCCAGTCCAGCAACAGCTGTCGGCGTTTTCAGTGTTTACATCTCTCTCTCATCCTCTTCGTTTCTTCCTCCTTTTTGAGATCCTTCTGCCACTTCCTCGAGAATGTCTTCATCTGTCGTCCTATTTTTTCTTCCCTCCACTCGCAGACATCACGAACGGCAGACGCAGACCAACAACGCCACACCAAGTTCACACGCGATAATCGCTCCACTTATCTGCCTCCTGACATCCTTCATTGTCACTTCTACAACAACATGGGTTGATCCTGAGTCGATTCCTGAAAAGACCGTTTTTCTCCCATTTTCGATATCATTCGATTTTATCTTCTCCATCACGGTCCCTTGAATTGGAACATCACACAATCTCTTCCTCCTCTCAATGATCGTTCATTCATCGTCATCCCTTGACAATTACAGTGTCAACGCCCGAAACTCCTCCTAATCTACTAATCCATCCACGCACCGGACACTCTCTAATCAAATCTGATTTTGGACATCACTCTCGCACAGTTGTTCAGCCTTTTCTATCATGACATTTCGATTCGAACGATCGTGTCAAGCAACAATGACTTGAACAGAAAACGAGGGAATCACATCAAGTTCAAGCTTTTTCAACGGCTTTTCTCATTTTTCCCATCTTTCATCTTTTTTTCGGACAAAACTGGACATTCTGACCATGTCTGCGTTGATGTGTCCTCAAAAACGAGAAGAGGATCAACTGTCGTCACTTAAATGATGGAATTCTGTTGACTATTGTCGAATCAAGCCAGATCCATTCTCGATGTGCTCTTGAGCAACAGATTCTAACCCAGTTTCTGCAGCCATGTTTTTGGGTTCTTTTCTGAAGTATATCTCAGCAGACAGTCTTTTACTTTCATCTTGATCAGATCTTGATCCAACACAGGAGTTTTGGTTTGACATCTCGCTTTCACTACATTTATTTTTGCTCTTTTTTTCTTAAACACTACCTCATCTGTCTCTGCCAGTATCAATTCTTCAATCGGAGTAAAATGTGATGATTACATGTTTACACATATATATAGTGCGATTCAAGAAATTTCTACGATCAGGCTGTGATCGGGCCCATTGCAGGGCGGGTTGGCATTTTGACATCGAGAAAATAGGCATGGCTGACCGGCACTGCCCGGTCAGTTTTCGCCGAAAAGTACTGACGGTCACTGACCGGAGAAATTTCGGAACCCATAATCGGAATTTTCCATTTCTCCGAAGTCTTTTCAGGTTCAACAGAGAAATGAGTTCTTGACATGAGGTGTGATAGAAACCAGGAATCAGACACAGAAACGACTCTATTCGTGATAATTAAATTAGATTCAATCAGAAAAAACTTAAAAATACCTGTTCTTGGAGTTCAGAGAGAAAAATTACGATCAATGGGTTCGATCCGACCTGTCAGTCATAGATTTGCCCTCTTGTGAAACAGTCGTGAATCCTTCGGATTTTCAATTCACATGAAGTCAATTTACGAAGTGGACGAGTCGGAAAATGTTGAAAAGGTTGAATAATGGACACTGAGATATGATCTCTTCTTCCTTCGTCTCTCAACATCCTCTCCTTCATTCCATCGCTAGTTTTCTCTCCTGGACCCCTCTCCCCGCATCGCATCTCTCTTCATTTTGTCTCCATCAACTCATCCTTTGTACCGATCAAGACGACGAGTCTGACGACGCCTTAGCACACAACTGACTGAATCACCACAACCCGCTCGTCATCCTCCCTCGATTCGAACTCGCTCTTCTCGCGTCGCAGCTGCTCCTTCTCCTCTTCCAGCCGCTAAAGGCGTGCCCGCTCTGTGTTCTGTATGATCAGAAGCTGCTCTCGTCTGTCCTCGTCCGTTCTCCTCTGGAGCTACCGCTTGTGCTCGACCTTGAGGCGCTTCTCCCGCTGATCCGCTACTTTCATCTGCACCACCTGCTTCTTGGAGACGCGTTGGTTTCACACTTCTTTCTCCTTTTTTCCTGTTCTGGCGAGCGAGCCAGCTGGGCAGCGCGCATCTTCATTCCCAGAGCAGCCAGCTTGTCTTTAGCGGCGGAGAGCACCGACTCTTCCTCCTTCAGATTGTTGAAGCGAGCCACCATCCTCTTCTTTGCTTCCTTCGCTTTCGCTTCGGCTGCCGATATAGCTTCCTTCCCTTCTTCGTGTGCATGCTCGATGTCTTCCTTTCCTGTCTTCAACATTTCATCGCGTTCCTTCTTCAGATTCGCTGCGTGTCGTTCAACTTCGCGTTTGATCGTCTCGGCCCTTTGCCGGAATTCGCAGTTGGTGTGTTCGAGATCCTTCCTTTACTGTTTCATCGACTCTGCCTTCTTCTTCAGTTCTTCTCCTTGCTGCTTCAGCCTCTCTCCGTCTTGGTTGTACTTCTCTTCAGTCGCTTTAAGGTCATCGATGCCCTTCCGAACTCGTTCTTTGGCATTTTTGCACACCGTCTCAAAATCATTCAGACGGCCCATTTCGGCTGCAAGACCTTCTGTTTCGCCTTCCTTCCCTTCTTTTGTGCGATTGTTCGCTGGTGATCGCATTTTCGCGTCAGACAGACGAGACATGGGCGGCTTGACGAACTCGTCTTTGCAGCTGAAGTAGCAGCCATCAAATTCGGAAATGGAGAACGGCATGTTGTGCAGTCGGCATTTTGACATCCAGTTTGAGCCGACAGAGTCTTCATCATCTTCAGTTGTGGGGGTGTCCTCGTTGCTATCCCGAGATTGGAGAGGACGATCCACAGCGATGGATTGGATCGTGTTGCTCTTTGGCGAGTTTTCCTTCACATCGACACACTTTTGAGTGCAGAAAGAGTCCATTGACACCTGACACGACATGATCGTGTTGGTACAAGTTCCGAGGCACGTTTCCAGCGATGCTTCCGTTTCCCGCACCATATCAGCAAAGTGGGCATCGATTGGCGAAGAAAGTGTGGTGTTTGACGTTGTGTTGTCCCGTCTGGTCGTGTTTGTTGCATTCTGATACGTGGTTGCCGCATTCCGACGCCTTGCCCATCATACAACCGCCCAGTTACTGGTTCACATCTTGCGACTCGCTCCGGACATGCGAGCATTCATCGCTGCATTCTGACGATGACAGAGCCAAGCATTTCTCTGCATTTTGTTTGCAGGGGTTGAGACACTCGTTGGTTCCCTTGTTTGAGATTGACTCGGATTCGCATTGGATGAGGCAATCCTCATGCTCTGGCACACACTGTTGGATGCAACCGGTGAGGCAGGAAACACACGCAGAGTGGTCGGTCGATGAAGAGCACGCGTTGTCGCACTTCTCCTGGCATTGGTCCACACACATCAAAATCTGGGAAAGGAGAAAGGCGGAGCGGGGATGAAGAGAGGTGAATGTTCGCGAGAATAACGAAAGGAATTAATTCGAACAATATCCACAAATGCCCGAGAGGGGCAATTTCCCTAAAATGGGCGTGAGGCATACACGACGAACACTCCGAATCACAATCCACTGAAAGTGCCAGATCTTGTGTCTGTCTGCGAGAATTGACAGGACATTGGAGGAGAGGTTGACTGTCTTGCCGGATTCTGTAGGGAAGTGGCTCTTCTGGAATCGTCGGATAGAACAGGATTTGTGTGTGTATTCGAACCAACTTCACATCTTCTCCTGTTTCTTTATTCTCACTACGTGTTCTATTCCTTATCTTTGCTTCTTCAGCTGATGGAATCTGCATCTTTCTTTCACTCATCTCCTTCTGACTTCTTTCGTCAGCTGCAAGCTTCCTGAGCACGCTTTCCTTCTCATTTTCGAGATATCCGACTACCATGTGCACTGTGGAGAAAATGGAAGAGTTAAAAGAGGAGAATACTGTGAAAGATGAACACACTTATGAGATGAAGACGGAGGGAACAGAGTTGATACCATAGAGGTTTCAATCTAAAACAGATGTGAGGAGGAGAAAATGAACCATTTGTGGAACCGCTTCCGATTAAAGTTTTCATTTAAGCCAAATTTCGCGAGATAGTCTTGATCCATCCTGTCTTTTTTCCGGCGAGCAGAAACAATGAAAAGAAGGTTGCCAAACGAGATCAGTTAGTAAGTATTGACAGATATATCTGCTGGCATGTCAGATTCACGTTCTTAATATGCTACTTAAGGATTCTCTGAGATCTGACCCTTTTAATTATTCAAGGGTGACACTGACCGGCACTTTTGGCCGGTCAGCCATGCCAACGAGAAAACCCATGCCACACATGTATAGCCCACGTGGCTCAAACCCGCCCATAAGGCCCTTTTTTCGACCCTATTTCTCCGTATTTCCCAAATAACTCCGGACCCTTAAATTTTTGGGTCTCAAAAATTTTTGGATGGGTCTTCATCACGACTGTTTGCTCGATTTTGATGAAGTCATCTTCTCTAGGGATGGGCAGTGGTCTGTCCGACTGCTCGTCGACCGACCGACTGGTTTTTTCTGTGATCGTGCCCTTTTTGGTTGAAATCATCTGTCCATCCACTGATATCGTTCGTTTCACTATTTCATTGCCATTTTCTCAAAAGTTTCTGGGAAACAGTGGGAAAACGTTCTCATTTCTTCAATTGGCTTTGTTTCTGACTACTTAATTTTGAAAAAGGGATGATCACCTTGAAAAAAATACTGGACTGAAACAGATCAATTCTGAAGGAAAGAGAGTTGAGTGAAATGTGAAAATGTCAACAGTGTCTCACTCTCTTCATCTCTTTTTGGCCTCTTCACCAGTTTCTGGGGCCGATCGAGGAAGTTGGGAGGAATGTGCGTTTGACTGTTCATTCTATTCGTTCTCGTCCCCAAACCCAGAAGCCATGACATGTGCATTGAATGACAGTGTGTCAATTGCGATTTGTGTCAGACGAGTGTGTGTTTGGAGTACACCAGTGAGGAATGCTTGTGGGAAGAAGAATCCAGGCAGAAGGAACGAAGGAGGCTCACCATGCTCGATCTAATCCTTGATGAACGAGATTCTGTTGAGAAGGTCCAACACCCACGAGGAGAGGGGCTTCAGTGATGGATAGGCAACATGACTCCAGATTTCGGGGACCTGGTTGACAAGGAAGGCTTGTGACATCATTTCGAGTTCAGAACTCATCACAACAACACTGCACACGGCCGATTCAAGGTCGCTGAGAGAGGAATGGATGCGAACGAGGAGTTTGTTGAATCTCTCCGCTTCTTGGTGGAGACACTGCCAATGAACATCTCCATGTTGGTTGAACCTGGTGTGGCTGCTGTCTTCTCTGCTGCTCGCTGGAGTCGCTCCTGGAGTTCTGATTGAAAAAGAACGGATTCATTGGCTATGTCGAATGTGATGTTGATTGGGATTCGATGTTTGAACGACTGGCACATGGTCAGGCTCTGCTCGTCCTGTGTTCTTTCGAGATGTCTGTGGCGTTAGAAGTGGTTCTTTCTGTTGTTCATCGTCTTCGGTTGGTTGGTCATCTTTGATTTCATTGTCGCCTTCTTCTCCTTCTTCCTGCTCCTCTTCTTCTTCCTCTTCCTCCTCACCATCTTTCTTCTTCTTCTGTCTCGAACTCACAGCAGACGCCTGAAGTGTAATCAGCGTGTTCAACACAAATTTCGTTTCCCTCTGTTGGTAAGTGATCGCAGCGTTCGGATGCAACCGGAACAGCGCTGGCGAGTATGTCGGCGGCAGCTTCTTCACAGCTTCCTGCATCTGTTCATGAGTACACTCCAAATCAGGCATTTGATAGTCACCGTCGGGTGTGAGTGAGAAGTCTGGTTGGAGGAATTCAGGAGTGAAGAATGTCTTGAACAGGGCGTGGAGTGTTCGCATATCCCACAAGTCTGTCACATGACCTCCATAGCTGATCTCGCAGACGACGTAGGAAAGGTCACCTGAGTGTGAAGCGTGAAATCGGCGAGTGTCAATGGTGCTGTCCACAATCAGTTCGGCTGGGAGAGAAGAGGAGAGAGGATGAGGGAGAGACGAGGCTGAGGATGTGCGTTGCGAGGATGGTAGAGCATGAACTGATTCGAACGAGGGCAGGTCGGGTAGAGGGGTACTGTCGGTTCGATTCTCTCTCCTCCACCAGCGGCAGGACAGTTGCATCCTAACTTCTTCCTTCTTGTCGCTCGTCCCGTCCATACAGCATCGAAGCGAGTTCGTCGTCGTCCTTGTTGATGCCCAGTTCGTAGCTTCGATCCAGTGCGTTCTGCTACGGCTCTTGAATCCGGTCCCGAGCCTTCTTGTCGCTCACCCGATGCAAACGATATTCTGTTATCGACAGCACATCTTACACGGCAGAAGTGCCGCTCGCTTGAAGTCGCGTGTGTGTGTCCCTTTCAGTGGCAGAAGCTGCTTTTGAGTTGCGAATGGACAGACTGCCTTCCTGCCCTCGTCAGGGAAGACGTGGAGGGAGTGTCGGGAAATCGTGCATGTCAAAGACCGTTCGCACCCCTACAAATCTTCCCCATCGGGGGTTGCATCGAGAAGATCAGCTCGCTATTGATCAACGAAGGTTCGAGCAGATCTCTCCAAAAATGCTTAAACATCACCTCTTCGACTTCCAGCGTGAGAATAGTCTTGTAGTAAAAGCAGGTTTCATCAGTTGGATCGGTGAAGCATTAAAATGATATATTGTCCTTCTCTCGATATTCCACGATAAGTGTTGGGGAGGTTGGAAGATAAATGGGTATCATGAGCAAAACGGGAGTATAATCACCTGTGTCATCACTTTTCAGATGCGTCAAGATCAGTATCATTGAAAGCCCTACACAGCATTCAAACAGAAGTGCCCGCTTAATATATGTCCCTCCCTGGAAAGATGGCGCGGTAGCAATCCATTGGCGGAAAAATTTCTCGTTCTCGTCTGTGAAAAGTTGCGCGTGTTTCCGACGAACAGGATCTCACATGGAGTGTGTGATAATGAACTCCTACCGATTCTCACATGCATGGAGTGCTTGTCGTATTCGTGTCCAGAAAGGATTCATGATTCATGATGCTGTCTGTGGCAACACATTGCCGCCAATCGAATGGAATCCAAATAGCGAAATCCCAGACACGGATCCCAATCTGAGGAACTTCTGAATCATATTGTGAGAGCATCCTCGAGTGCAACAACAGATCAAGAATCATCAAAAGAGGAAAAGGAATGAATCAAGAAATTGGTGTCAGGAATTGAAAAGATATGGAAAAGAAGGCAGATGAAGACAGAGTACTAATGAAGGTGAGAACAGACTCAAGGGGGAGAGGTACACGAGGTATGATATAGTCGATGGAGAAGATAATTTCGTTTCTTGGTGGTAATGTGGTTCAAGAATCCTGTCGAGAGAACAAATCTCGAAAATGAGAAGAAAACAAACTTTGTTGAAGATACGTAAAGGGTTGTTGATAATGCTGAGAAATATGTCTTGTTCTGATTCGTCAGTGGGACAACTGGTTTCACGGAGGAGATCCTGTGATAAAGTGACGGTTAAGTCATGAGAAGAAAAAGAATACCATTGTTCTAATATCTAAATCCATTGAAGTGCAGTCAGAACAAAGTTGAATAGTCGGTGTCGGTCGGACAGGCCGACTTTTTGTCCGATGTTGGGGAAGGACAGACCGACTCAGGGACTCTTGATCTACGACCTCTGAAACACTAATTTTGTGAAAAATGAGATGAACTAATTAAAGAGATGTTGTGAATCAAAAATGAGAAAAAAAGAAATAATAAAGTGACACTGGCGGGATTCGATCCTGGGTCCGGGGAGCAAAAAGTGTCCGTGCTACCGCTCGATTAAAAGGCACTTCAAAAAAGTCGCCGACTCTTTTATTTTTAGGGACTGGACTCGATGTTTTCAGACCGACCACTGCCCATGCCTAATCTTCTCGTCCCCATTGTCGAGGCAATGAAGACAGTTTAGGATGCTGATCAACTTTGTTTCTGAAGAAAATGTTGATCTGACCCTTAGAAGAAAAGAAGGGTGACACTGACCGACCCAAAAGGCTCGGTCACGCCAGTATATCGAGATAATTTTAAAATAAGATTTTTTCGAAACTTTAGTTACTCCAAACGTTTCAAAATTGCTTTGCTGGGAAACACCCTTTATTTACATCACAGGCTTTTTGTTCTTTTCGATGCTCGTTCTATTCTTGATTTTCACACAGTTTTCTGCACATCATCCTCCGATTGACTTGTTCGATCAATTCTATTATCGACAGTCGTCTCATTATTCCGAATCATATATGTCACTCCTGAACGAAACATTTCTTGCCAAAGACCTGAAACTATCGAATACAATTCTCAGTCTTTCAGGCTCCTTGTTTTCTAGACTTGTCTCTGATGACAAATCCTCATTTATGTTCGATCTCAGCAACGCCACCTTTTCGTCGAACTATCTCCATTTCCAACCATCGCCTAATCAACCAATTGCATTGATTTCATCGGACAGCCATCTATTATTTCACCTCTGTTCGATTTGTCAGGAAGCATCGACCAAACCCACGTTTGTATCGAATGGGGGCTCTCTCACACTTTCGTCGATCCGATTGGACATTCTCGGCAAGGGCGCTCTCGTTGCTCCTCTGATCTCGTCCACAAATGAGGAATCTCGAATATCCCTTTCTGGTGTGGATTTCGGAAGCATATCGCTTCGCATGGACACGCCTTTCTTGACATCTGGTCCGTCCTCCACTGTCCACCTTTCTGCCTCCCGATTCCGAAATATCTCCACATCGCTGCTTTCAAATGCTCCTACCCATCAATACAGCTCAAATGACGTCTCATCTCTGGTTGTGGTGACGACGACAATGGAGCACTCCGAAATGCCCTACCAAGGCGCTCTGACGGATTTCGACGGAGCTCAATCGCTCCTCGTTCTAAATTCCTCCTTCCTTCATCTCAGAAACGGGCAGACATACAAAGACCGAATCACTCTCACTTCGACCGAAAAGTACGCCAACGATGTCTTCGTCGATATTTCGAAGACAGACAGAGCTTCTGGAGCCGCGATTTGCATCACTGGAGGAACACTCACTTTGGAGAGATGCCATTTTGAGGACCTGTCGGCGGGAACAGTGGGTGACGGAGGGGCCGTGTTCAGTTCGGGCGACGAGGTGATGGCTGACCACTGCGTGTTCCAGAACTGCCGAGGAAGGAATGGGGGAGCGATATTCTGCGGTCTGAACACCAAAATCACTGTGATCTCTTCGCAGTTCGAGAAGTGTTATTCAACGATAGAACCTTGCTCTGGCGAATTCAGCGGAGACAGCGACAAACCAACCCAACAAGCGAATGGAGGCGGAGGGGCGCTTTTTATCCATCTCAACAAAGATCATTCCATCGTGGACTCGCTCTTCCAGGACTGCACGGCTCCTTCGTTTGGGGGTGGAATCTTCGTCGACAACGCTAACGATCCTGGAACACTCCCAGCTTATTTCAGACTCGCATTTTGCATGTTCATCGGAACGAAAGGTTTGTTGTTTTATCTATGAATTATTCTCTCCCTTTTTCTCACCCTCTCCCCTCATTCTTCTCTCCTATCTTTCTAGTCAATGAAACTGCACTCCCAGGCCAATCAGGAGGCCATGTTATGTTTGTTAAAATTGGCACGTTTCAGTCAGGACCGTATGAAAGCGATTCAGAAAAAATCCGGAACTTCTTCACACTTAAGAATGAGAATGATTCATCATTACGTGTTGAAGGGGTGGCGACAGACAGCGAAAGCCGGGACACACACAACATCCGAATTGGAAAGGCAGGGAGCCAAAACCTGGACAATAAATTCCAAGCTCTTAATCCCATCGTTTCGATTACTGGATCTGATTCTCCTACGTGCGGAAGCGAAGAAAGTCCATGTCGAACCGTCTCCAACGCTGGCCATTTCATCAAAACAGGATTCAAAATCCTCGTCCAGGAAGGCGAGTTCAAGACAGAGGAATCCAACATCGAGAATCATGTTTTCGTGGCCTCTCGAACAATCACATTCGAAGGAGAAGGCCTGCGCGAAGGCGACACAGGAACAAAAGTAGAGCTCGCGTCGCCAGCTTACAACGCTGCGATCTTCGTGACGATAGGCTCAGCCACACTCACCAACATGACCCTACAGCTGTCAGCCTTGAGTTCGGATGGGTGGAATCTGGTTGAGGTGGATGGAGGAGGAACTGTGGAGATCGACCGCTGTTCTCTGGTTGGCACAGGAAAAGAACAGAATGGTCGATTGGTGAATATTGTGAGTGGCTCGCTGACAGTGACTCGGTCGAGCTTCAGCAACATCCACTCCAACCTCGACAAAGGCGCAGCGATCTCGGCATCTGTGTCGAGCTCATCTTACCTCTCGATCTCGTCGTCGTCATTCACGAGCTGCAAACTGAGCGATGCAAATGGAGTTGGAGGAGCGATCCATCTCTTCCTCGAAGCAGACACCGCCAAATTCCTCCTCTCCGATCTCCTATTCACAACCGACGAAGCGACAAAAGCGGATGACGTGTTCATCTCCGCTGTTGACCTGTCATTCGACAAACTCATTCTGACAACAGCCAAATTCGCGATTGAGTGGAAAGACAACCCTGCTGACAACGCTCGCTTCAGATGCGAGTCGAGAGGAGGGAATTACGGACTCGCTGAACTCGGCATTCCCGAATATCTCGGCCATCACAAAATGGTGTTTCTGAATGCCACACAACCGAACGACGCACCTGGTTGTGGGAAGGCCGCCAATCCGTGTCAGTCGATCAGAGGAGCAGCCGATCAGCAGAACAACCCAACATTCAACGATCACTACATCGTTCTGGTGAACGCTGGTCTGCTGAAGGGCGACGTGATTGTTGAATCATCTTCGTTCCGACCAGTCTCAGAGACAGAGTCTGCCATCACAGAAATCGACGCCGAGTTTTCTCTGACCTGTTCAGGAAAAGTGAAGTTCACAAGAATCGATTTCACGTTCACTCAGAATGTCGCATCACAGACTAAAGCACTGCTGAATCTGACAAGTGGGAAACTGACACTGACAGGATGCACATTCAAGTCGCACACAGATGGAACTCGAGTCAAAGCGAATCAGCTGGTGTCTGTGTCTGAGACAGGAACAATTGTTGCAGACGAGCTTAAGGCAACTGATCTCTCGTTCAGCAGCACTGCCTTTGCCATTGAATCAGACACAATCGACATCGGATCGGTGAAACTGTCTGACTGCGAATTCACCGGAACACCAACCACCACCCTCGTTTCTCTCACCGCAAAGCTTCCATCGTCAAAAATGAGTGTGGGACCGATTTCATTTCACTCGTCGAATGCGGAAGCAGCCCAAAATGATCCATCTCCACTCACACTCGCTGAAATCAAAGCTCCCAAGACAGCCACAATCGAATCCTCTGCCACTCTCTTCACAGCCACACACTCCTCATTCACCTCCAACACAAAAATATCAACCACCGACCCACAAGGCGAGGTTGTGTCGATTCTGAAGATTGTGCCTGGACCATCGTTCAGCCAAACACTGACAAGCACAACGATCAAATTCGCAGTCGAAACTGATACTTCATCCACCACAAGCCTTGTCGACACTTCTCTCAACTCGCTCGTCCTCACCGACACGACAGTTGACACCTCCTCGCTGACTGGCTTCTTTTCTGAGACTGTCTTCGCAGTGAAAGCCCACTCCCTCTCCATCTCGTTCACCACACTCTCTGAAGTGTTGTCGGATGTGAGTGGAATGACGTGTCCACTCGCCACTGTCACTGGAGGTTCACTCGACCTCTCGAAAGTGAAAATCGATGGAACAACTCTCCCTTCGCCCTTCGCCAAAAGTGTGATTGTGCAGACTGGCGGAACAGTTCAGTTGGGGGTCGATTCGTCGTAACGTGATGGTGAGAAGCTGATTGTGATTTCTTCTCCACTTCACATCGTATATTATCGTAAAATACTTCTTTTTGTCAAACAAATCTTAATTCGTGAGAAAACGACCCACTTTCTTTTTTCGATTTTGCCTTCATTTGTCCAACTTACTTTCATTATGAGTAAATTCTGCACATAAACAGTAGAAAATGAAGATTTTCAATCGTTCGAGATTGTCTCTGTTTCGATTGTTTGTGTGTGTGGACAGATCTCGAGGGTTGAGCTTTTGTTTCCCCATATCCTTCCAATCACTTCATTCATTCATTAAAAATAGGCATCTTACATAAAATAGTTTCTGAAAGAAAATGTGAAATGTGTGAAGTCAGTATCCAGAAAAAGAACATCGAAAGACAACTCTCGAGATCTGTCCACTCACACAGAGAATCGAAACAGAGACAATCTCGAACGATTGAAAATCTTCATTTTCTACTGTTTATGTGCAGAATTTACTCATAATGAAAGTAAGTTGGACAAATGAAGGCAAAATCGAAAAAAGAAAGTGGGTCGTTTTCTCACGAATTAAGATTTGTTTGACAAAAAGAAGTATTTTACGATAATATACGATGTGAAGTGGAGAAGAAATCACAATCAGCTTATCACCATCACGTTACGACGAATCGACCCCCAGTTGACAGAATCCACCTTCACCCAAATCACCAGCACGAGCAGTGGTGCAGCAGTCCACTCGACTCTGACTGCTTCTGACCACAGTCTGACAATCACCTCGTGTGACTTCGCAGCTTGTTCATCGAAAGGAAACGGAGGAGCACTGCACGTGAAGGTCGTAGCTGGATCTTTCGTCATCTCCGAACAAAGCTCAACATTCTCAAAATGCTCGTCTGTTGACAGCGGAGGAGCAATCGCTCTCGACTTGACCGATTTGAACGGGGGGACCTTTAAAATCGCTGGGGCATCATTTGGGACGGGAACTGACGCCAATTCGTGTGGATCAGGAAAGTTTGGGAAGGATGTGTTCCTGGATGGTGATTTCACATCGTTCAACGACAACACTCTCTTCCCATCTGCTTATTCTGCAACGCCTGTCAACAAAGCTCTGAAGGACTCCATCGCCTTGTCCTCCACCCACACTGACCTTCCCCTGTCTCTTCTGCAGTATCTGCATTCTCCGACAACGGAAGGGTTTCTGGACGACACCACCAACGCAGCAGACATCAAGCAGTGTGGCCATCTCTTCGTGAACTGCAAGACTCTGGGTCAATTGAAGCAAAACGCTAAGTCACTCTCGTTTGTGAAGATTGTCTCTGCTCTGACCATCAAAACCCAATTTGCTGTCCTTCAAACAATGGCGATCACTTCGAAAGAAGAACAGTCTCGTTCCTCTCTCGTTCTCGTGTCCACACCATCGCTCTCCATCGCCTCATCCAACCCGACACTCACTCTGACCAACCTTGCCATCTCAACAGCGTCGTCCTCGTCTGCTCGGAACTCAGACACAGCATATCTTCTGATTGGAGCTGGAAAGCTTGTCGTCTCCCAAAGCACCTTCACAAGTTCCGCAACCCTTCCCTGTCCTCTCATCTTCACCCAGAACGCCGCTCTCGACCTCACTCACTCTTCATTTTCGTCTTCCCTTTCGTTATATTCGCAACGCAACGATGCCAATTTGTGCAGTTGGACGGAAGGAGCCATCACTCTCATCAACACACAAGCGACTGTGTCGCTCTCCAACTTCACTGGATTCACTGATGGCGTGTTCTCCATCACAGGTGGACACACAACCTTCACAAATTGCTCGTTCCGCAACAACTTCGTCGATTCGTCGTCTTCCTTCCAGCGAAACTTTGTCTGCTCGCAGGAAGGAGTTCTGCACTTCGACAATTCTACAACAGCCTCGTTCAAACAACAGCCGTCTGAAGAGACCTCCTTCTGGATGTCCGCGGATGACTGTTCTATCAATGTCGATCATACACTTTTCACTAAACATCTTCTGTTCGTCCCGACCATCTCAGACACACCACAAATCTCACAAGTTGTCAATGACGTGATCAAAGCCAAGCAACAAGTGCATAGCGTGCTGATTGAAGGATCAAACTTCTTCAACTGCGATCTCTCCCTCGCCGTGTTCCAAGGAGCAGATTACTCGACCAGTCCGAAGAAGATCGCCGTCCCGCTCACATCGCAAGCTGACCAGAAGGACGGTGTGTCTGACTTCGTCCACAACGAAACTTCAATCTCCTTTGTGTTCAGTCCAACCGCCGCAAAGGTCCCCACATCCTGCACTTTGTATCTCGGCTTTGTCTCCAACGACGTTTGCATCAAATCGTCGTTCTTCCTCACCGTCAAACTGGCTAAATTCAATTCCGCTCAAACGACTTTCTTGACAATCGTGCTCCCCATCATCATCGTCGTCGCTATCGTTCTGGTTATCTTCATCGTCATCCTCTGTGTCCGTCGCCGGAACAAGAACAGAAGAATGACTGAGGAAGAAGAATTTGGAGAGAAAGGACTTCTCAACGACCAAAGCGCGGTCGACAAGGAATCAACTGAAGAGCAGCTCGACATTGAAGTTGAAGACGCCTTCATGACAGCTCAGAAAGACTCCGAATTCGACCACAACCCATTCAAAGGCAGGCTCCAGCCGATCCTGTTCACTCAGCCGAATCACACCGCAGTGACTGGACTGTCTCGCGTGAGTGTGTTGTCGGTTGTGTGTTCTGGACCTGAATATCCATTCGCGTTCGCTGATCGTCGGATGACACTTTCGGAACGAATCCACGGAACAGGGAAAGTGTTCGAAGATCAGGATGCGGAGGGAGTGGTGATTGGGACGACAAATGAAGAGACAGAAGCAAAGCCAGTGTTCTCAACGAGTCTGTCCACTTCCGACTGCATCACAATTGCCACGCGTGTTGCTCAGACACTGATTCACCTGAAGAAGGAAGGAAAAGCACTTGGCAAGTTCCCCGAATTCACGATTCGAAATGTGAGTCCGCTGTCGATTCTTGTGTATCCCGACATGACCGTCCTTCTCGCTCTTCCCGACGCGTATGTTCGAACACTGAACATCACGCTCCCGCTCGAAGACACTGACAGTGGGTTCCGCTACACAAGAGAAGAGTCAGTTGAGGAATCACGATGGAATGCACCTGAGAACACGAAGCGAAAGCCAATGAACGAAGCTGATTGCGAGCTGTCAGTTGTGTTCAGTCTGGCGCTGACGCTCTTCGAGATGCTGAGTGAGCAAGTTCCGTTTTCTGAACTGGATTCCGTGAACGCTCACCGCAAACTGCAGAGCGGCATGCTGCCCGATCTGAAGAACGCGATCCCCGAGCACATCCGACTGAGCCTTCTGTCGAAAGATCCGAAGCAGAGAGCAGAGGCCGAGAACGCACCCGAGACACGATTGGAAGGGATCCTGGAAACAGCACTTTCGCGCCAGCCTATCGATCGATGCTCGATGGAGGAGTTCAATTCCATGCTCGGAGAACTGAAAGTGGCATAAATTTAGTATTCTGTTGGTTGTCTCCATTCACGACTGTTGATTCTGCTTTTGTTTTATGCTCACATAATAAATGTGGGAGACAATTTTTGCCAGATCGAGAAGAAGTCGCAGGAGTTTTGGAGTCTGGATAAAAGTGGTCAGATCCCGTCATCTTCATTTGGGAGATTTTTTTAGGATGTCTCCTCCGTCAAATCTCAACGTACAATGCTTTTTATCTCTTACTTTCCACAAAATGTTGAGTATGACATGCAGTGAAGTGGTTTTAAGAATAAAATAGAAACTTCAAAATCCCCTCTTTTTAGGAGGACGACGAATCAAAAACTTGTTTTCCATCGTTATTAGGGAATGACAGTATCTGAATCGAAGGTGAGATGATAGGAAGAACAAATCAGTATTATTGAGAGGAGGAGAATGAGATTTAGGCTTCGAATCAGTATCGCAGGTTGTTGATCAAGACCCATTTTTCCTGCAAGGAGACATTACCAAAGAAAATCTCCCATTTCTTTTTGGGATCATCCAAATGGGGATCTCGGCAAGGGTGGACTTTCTGGGCCAAAAAACTCGAAGAAGTGGCAAAAAAGTTGTGCTCGGCGGGAGTCGAACCCCGAGCACAACAGTCGACAGAGGGGTTGGCTACCGCTAGGCCAAACGCGCCGCACGTTCACTTCCAAAAAATTGGTGTCTTGAAGGGAGAACTGCCATTCACTTTCACTTCACGATAAATCATGATCAATCGCAATGTTTTGAAAAAAATCTAATACTACCAGTCATAACTAGGCATGGGCAGCGGTCGGTCCGACTGCTCGTCGACAGACCGACTGCTTTTTTTTGTGATCATGCCCTTTTCACGAAACACCGAGTATTGAATCCTTTAGATTTCCATAAAAACCAAAGTATTGTCAATAGAAGAATTGATGTGAATGTTTGAGAAGATTAAAGGAACAGCGAATCGTTGTGTTTTGAATGAAAGGGGAGAATAAGTGCTGATCATTTCTTGACTCAAATGAATGGCGGAGTTGTCTTCCATCCCTCGTTTTTCACTCTCCAGAAGCTGAATAAGAAACTCCATTTGCGCCTTCACCGATTCCACCTCTTTCCGAGGCTTCAGGTGCTCCTGCCGCTCCTCTCGCTGCTTCGTCACCTCGTCCTCCAGTGCCGCCATGTGAGTGAGCAGCTAATCAACAACTGGTGTGTTTGGGATGTGAACAACCAGAAGGTTGGGGCAGGACGAAGGAGAGATGGCGGAGAGGGAGAGGGAGATGGCTGGAGGAGAAGGAGAATGAGGAAGAGAGGAAGGCAAACTGGGTGGCGTGTTGGGTGGGGGCGGAGGGAGGACTGAGTGGCGCGGGTCGGGTGGGATGGCTTGAGCCTGCACAGAATGAAGAGCCACAGTGAGGAAACACAAACACAAAAACAGGAAACACAATAAAGGCAAGAAACAGAACCACACATCGACAAGTGCCACTGGCGCAATCGCACCCATTCTGATTGTGCGCAGTCTCTCATTCCGAAATCGATCGAATATCGCTGCGTCTTCCTTCGGAGCTTTGTCGCCTGCGTCGCCAGTGTGTTCGAACACTCGCCTTCCCTTGTTCCGCGCTCCATCGTTCCTTCCCTTCCAACTGTCCACGCTGTGCAGGCTGTTCGGAAGATCGCACTGCAACAGCTGTGCCTGCTCTCCCTCTTCCCCCACCACGTCCTCCTCCCGACTCTGGAGACACACAGCCACTGCGTCTTTCTTCGTCTCCTGAAACACGGCTTCCCACACACACTCTGACCAGCACTTCCGAAGCCGCGGCTTGTCTGGCGAGCGGTCGGAAGGCAGGATGGAGAGAGTCGACTGCACAACTTCCTCCTTCTTCTCCTCCTTCATCTTCCGCTCCTTCTCACCCTTCCTCTCCTCTTCCCTCTTCTTCTCTTCCCCCATCCACGACACTCGGAAGAAGTTCAACGGGAGCATCCCCAACTCTCCTTTCACCTCGCCCAACATCCACCCCTCGCCCGGCCAGTCAAACGCGTAGAAGAAGTACATCTCCCCTTCTTCGAGTCCCTGTTCTTTCATGAACGCCCCTGTATACTCTTCCAACCAGTAGAGCGCTTTGACCAGGCAATGTTGGAGCAGAACTGGCGTTTCGAGTCGGCGCAGAAACAAACTTCGTGTTTTGCATAAAGAACTTCAGAGCATGTGAAGAGAAGGTTGTTTGGTTGGAATCTTCAAAGAAAATGGGAGTGAGCACGATGGAGAAGTTCATGATGCTCAGTTTCGTCAGCTCCCTGTTCATACTCACCTCCCCCAGAAACGAGTACATCAAGTGCATAATGTCCCTATTTTGGATCGGAAGTGTGGGAATTAGAAACTAATTCGCGTGAGTATGGCACATTGTCGACAGAACGGTCGTGAGGAAAGGGGACTGCCAAACTTGACGGAAGGGTTGGATGAACCCGCGCAGAATTGTGTTTTAGAAGCCATTAAGAATATGCGGCTGCTGTGTGG
Organism: Blattamonas nauphoetae; assembly: GCA_033064195.1. Taxonomy (NCBI): domain Eukaryota; phylum Preaxostyla; order Oxymonadida; genus Blattamonas; species Blattamonas nauphoetae. The sequence goes on along the minus strand of JARBJD010000132.1, from coordinate 90,939 downwards.
ACAAGTCCAAATCTCAGTTCGTCAGGTATTTCCTTTGTAGTTCGTCGATCGTCGCTGTTGACAGAAAGAGTTGATAAAAGACCCTCTTGCATGAATTTCAGTTGTGAATTCAGTTTTTTGATCAATAGCGACTCTGTGTCGTTCACTGTAGTCGGGATATCCGTTTTTGAGTCTGATATCTCCTCCAACACCCAATTGTCGGAGATGAAGCTGTGGTCATTCGTGATTCCTCCAGACATTAGAAAACGGACCATCGGCAATCCACATCAATCGAAGCCACTTTTGGAACAGCTGCAGGTGGAACAGGGTGGAAGTCAGAGCTCATGCACGGCGTGTTGAGATTTCCGGTCACAGCTGGGAGTGACGAAGGAAAAGTTGTGAATGATATTACTTGAAGGGTAGTGGGGATGTACTGAGTGAACGCTGAGTGCAAATAGCGAGGTTTAAACGCGACGATTCAGTCGTCACGACCGATCATGAATGTTGGGAGAAGGAGAAAGTCCACAACTTGTTCTCCATCCGGTTGGAAGTTCGACATCCAAAGACATGCATCGAACGAGAGACAGGCGAATACACGGTCACGAGCGAGGAGATCGGCAGAAGGTGGCTGTTGTCAGGAGTAAGGAAGGTCTAGATCTGTGCCACGATATTAAATGAGTACTAAGCACTCAGTCTGTGCTGATTCATTCCCAAAATACACACAGTGTTCCGTTTTTCATCACCGTCGGGTGAGATAGTATGGAGATGGCTGAGATCCCTCTGTCTTCACAAAAATGATGAGAAAGAGGTTGATACGAGCTTAAAAACAATGGAAAGGCCTACTGATGTTGTGAAAATTCGTTTTCTCTTCGCATCATGCCCATTTCCGAGTTGGGCTGGATCGCGACATCTTTGGAGAATAAAATGAAGAGAAAGAGGATGGAAATGATGAAAAAGAAATAAAACACCATTTCATCATAATCTGGGTGAGTGGAAAAGGTGTGAGAACGAAGAGAAGGAGTCGGAGTCGGTCGGTCAGGCCGACTTTTTGTCCGATGTTGGGGAAGGACAGACCGACTCAGGGACTCTTGATCTACGACGTGTTGAACATTAATTTCGTTAAAAATGAGATGAAGAAAATATAGAGATGTTGTGAATCAAAAATGAGAAAAGAAGAATAATAAAGTGACGCTGGCGAGATTCGATCCTGGGTCCGGGGAGCAAAAAGCTTCCGTGCTACCACTCGACTAAAAGGCACTTCAAAAAAGTCGCCGACTCTTTTATTTTTAGGGACTGGACTCGATCATTTCAGACCGACCACTGCCCATGCCTAGTCATAACGTTGAAATGATTCAAGAAAGCGTAAAGATGAAGAGACATAGTTCGCCGATCGACCTCATCAAACATGATCGAATGATCGTGACATTCTCTGAGACGATCTCGACACTATCCACACTATTTTAAAACGAATACGGATTTTCAACGTAATATGTCACATTTTTACGAGAGAATAGCCTAGTTGAACACTAAAGTCACAACACACCTCGATCACCTTTGGCCCAGAAAGTCCACTCGTGCCGGGATCTCAACTTTTTGACAATTTTTGATGAAAATAAGTAGGCATTGCCAATCTCGGGCCCATCCCATCATGTGGAAGTTAATTTTTTCCCTTTATTTGGATTTTTAGAGCCATTACGAACTGTATAATGGTCTGCTCTGATCAAACATTCTCGCTTCAGCTCCCTAAACTCGACTGGAGGTGAGGGAATGTTTCTTGCAACGCTGAGAACCAAGTCAACACTGAATATGTACTTGTGGATCTTGGCAGTACAGACAGTGCGTGTTTGTTGAAGAATACAGCTTCCTCTCCTTCATTGGAAGAGAGAACTGGTTGTTGACATTGTCTTCGCTCTCATCACACACACCGACGACAACATGTTGTGGGGGACGGACAAGCTGATTGTGGCAGTGTCAACCGCACTCAACTGAATGCGAACACCTCCATACTCTCGCAGAATCTCATTCGAAATACAATTGCGCTCCTTCTTCCGTTCTTTTTTTCGGATTCCGTCCTCCCATCGCTTGCGATGATCTCACAACCAACATCTGTGCATTCACATCTCACGTCTGATCTGAGTTCTTCACTCACAGCAATCATGAACTCTCTTTCATCGTACATCTCGTCGCACCAGGATACCCAACCAGATCTCTTTGCCTTCTTCACAGCAACGATTCTTGAGAAGATCCACCATCACTTTCCGACAGCGATCCATGAATTGAGCAACTTCTCCGAGAACTTAGACGATGACCTTCAAATGAAACAGGGGGAACTGTACACACGGACCATCAAAATTATCCTCTTCACAACGCCACGCTCATCCAAACCAAGGCTCCTTCAGAGCGAGCATCACTTAATCGGGGAGTGGTGGATCAACCGACTACAGACATCACTTCTCCGTCTCGTTCTGGGCCACCGTTGTCTGGACCAACTGCCCAAGGCCCATTCACAGGGGTCTGAGACAGATCTCATTGATCTCAGCACATTTTGATCTCACCACATTTCTACTGTATGGAAAACTTCATTATTTTGTCTCAATGGTATTCATAAAAAAATAATCAATGAGAGTGATTGATATCGACAGCAACATAATCAGTGAGGTGAAAATCCAAAAATTTTGTTCTCTTGAAAAATTCTCACAGAAGTTGTGTATCCTCTCTGTCAGACTCTGTTCTTTTCACCGGTTTGATTGTTGTTCGTTTTAGTTCATCCAGGATTAACTCCATGTCACCGGGAGGAAGAAGGGGCGGAGCGTTGTGCGAGACACGGGACAAGGTCGCCAAATGATCGGTTGTCAGTCGATTCCTTTCCTTTCGCTTTATGGAATGAATTCTTGAAAATTCACGTTCAGTTTCTACCGTCGAACAGTGTATGGTCTTGATTGCACGGACGACGGGATGAATGGCTGTTTGTGTGGAGAAAAGTGGATCGATGAGAATCAGATTTAAGATTTCGCTCTGGGTTCGCTGCTTCACCGCAAAATTAAGTTGATACGTGGACTTTAACTGCTTCCAGTGTGTTAGGGTGTGCATTCGGAGAATGTTTGGAACGTACCGCTGATACCGTTCCGCCATCATCAACACTTCATTGTCGGAAGTTGGAGTGTCGATTGCGAGGAGATTGCGGTGAGACAAGAGACGGAGCTCCTTTCCGGAAGACAACTGAGAAAACCGAGATGCGATGTTTGATTCCAATGTTGTTGCCATTTCCGTCACTTCCATCGAAACTTGATCCAAAAAGGGTGAGCAGGACGGGTGGTTGTTCTCCTGCCTTGTCTTTTTCAGATCAAAATGGATTGTGGAAGGTTTCAAAGCGGACAGGCGGGATCTGAAATTTTGAATGATTTCAGAACATTCAGCCAAATCGAGTTCTCTCTTTTGCAAAAGGAGATTTGTCTCATGTGACATTGTCAGCAGAATTGATAATCCACCAATTCGAAGCAGATTCAGGTTATCGGCAAAGAACGCGAGGATCCGTTGAATATTCTGGTCATCGGATGAAGCCAAGGTTCGTGAGATAATGGGAATGTACTTGAAGACCTGGAATACGGTTGTGTGGCATGTAGACCATCGAACCTGAACAGGTTTGGTGAGCTTGTTCTGAGCAAGTCCGCTTTCAGAGAGAAGGTTCGCAAATTTTTTCTTACAAGGATGGTTTCTTGTGATGTAGTTGACTAATAGAGCTGAATTGTGAATGATGATCGCGGGAATGGAGTCTTGTGGACTCTGAAAGGAATCTTTTTGCGCAAGTTGAAATTTATGTGTTTCGCATTGATGGAATGTGATATGCGGGTAGAAATGATTGAGTTGGGCAAATGAAGCAATTGCTTTGATCACAACTAGAGTAACTGGAAGACTCGCTGTCTCAGCACACACCCTCACCTTCGATAACACGACTTTCTCTTTCTCGATGGCAGTATCCATCACATTCGAGTCATGTTTGAGCACTGAAAACGACGAAGCGAATTTGTGTGGAGAAGGGAAACCAGCGAACGACGCAGCATTCTTCAACACATCAGAAATAGTCAGAATTGAATTTGGGGAGATGTCGAGTGATGTTGATAAATCGTCGTCGATCGCTCACTCGCCTTGTGGTCGCTCGTTCGTCCCATCCTCCTCACCAACTGAACTTGAAACAGTGCCCTCACACATCTGACTTGATCTTCATGAAATGCTCGAACAATACCACACTGAATGACGAGGAGCTCTCAATTCACATCGACTTGGAAGAACATTGATTTCGAAAGAACTCTCCAATCCGAGTTCGATCCACGACAATCTCCGCGAACGATCTATCACTTCGTTCCGTTCACACGACTTCGTAGCATCCTCCTCTCCCACAATACACACAGTCCACTGCTTCGCTTGGAGAAAAGAGGAATAGAAGCTGTGGGATGGAGATAGAATCGAACGAACGAGTTGAGAGTCTTTTTCCTCAAACAATGAATGTGTATAGAAGCATGTCTCATGATTAAATGTGTTGTGTATCTCGTTGTTTTCACATGTCAATCCTAATTTTTGATGGTGAAGTGAAAATGACAGAATTTGGTGCAATTAGATGATCTTGATCTGACACACAATTTGTATTTTTAATCCCAACGTGGGCCCGACGGTCCCGACCAAGTCCCAAAAAGTCCCGGAAAAAGGTGAGAAATGATGTGCTCGATATGGGTCGTTTTCGTTTGAAATTACGAGTGAGGCAAGTTATGGGTAAGGTTTTATTCCTCTCAATTTCGGAAAATAATCGTAAATCGTGATTGATAAGTGGCTATGAGTTCTCAATCTCGTATTGGAGAATAAAACTTCAAAATAAAAATCTTCTGAGTCATCCTTTGAGACAGACAATCAAAAAATAAAACAATTATGGGCTCACATTTGTTGATCGTCATCAAACAAGCAACATAACACAATACATTTCGACTCCGAGGCAGGTATGGAGAGAGTGGTGGGCACGAGTGGGGTTGAACCTTATTGGAGTAGGAACAAACTATTGCTCTTTTTATGATGCATAATCAGACATGTAAAAAGGTCAATTTAGGGGGTTGATCAAATTGACAAATTGAAAAATCAATTTGGTAGAATTTGCTATTTAGTCCAATCATGTCACAACTTCACCAATTCACTGTTTACCATGAGATTTTTAGCGAAAATTTGTTCCAAGTGAAATAGGTTTATGGATATTGAGATGAAGTGGTCAAAAAGTCGATGAAAGGGTCGATCAGATGACACAAAAAAGCTTGATCCTTTGTTGGTGGGAAAGAATAGAATCCAAACAATCCAAACTCACAACATCCTCTTTGATAGAGGCACAATTTGACTGTGAATCTTCTTTTTTAGAAATTTTTCTGCTTGATCTCCCCCATTTTTCATCTTCTTGCAAGCTTCATCTAAATAGTCGAAAAAGAGTGGTGACACTATTCAAAAGAGAGTAGAAATGAAAAAAATATCTTAGTGAAGTGTGAACGAGCGAATTAGAGTTCCCAGTCGTCCGATTGGACAATTCACAAGTCTGTGCACAATCGATTTCAGATACTACCTTATTTGAATATTTTGTATAAAAGTGGACCAAATCGTTCTACATATTATATTTAGGCGAACCCGAAATTCCAGACGAAAACGAGCCATATGGCCAGAAAATATTGAAAACTTACCTCCGTCCCCAATGGCGGAATATTGATGATTGATTTTTTTTGAATTAACACAGACAATTTGAGATCTGGCACTACCTGAAGGCATCGAGAAGCGCCGCCTTATCCACCCAGACCAGAAGAATCCGTTCAACCTTCCGTTAGTCGTCGTTGGTGAAGACGGAAAGCCGATTGGAAAAATGGAGGACGGAGACGTCTGCATTGACTAGAACTTCGGCGATGACCGTTCGATCCGGATCAGTCGCGCGTTCGATAAGTCAAACTCTTCCTTCGTGTATTACGACAGCGTCACACTGCCCAAAGTGGCTCATACAGGTCCTGTGCGTTGGTGGTTTGGTATCTTTTCACAAAAAGCATTTTCCTTTGTTGGTTAGACGACTTTTTATGTGTCGTTTTCATTATCTCAAAAAAAACTCTTTCACGAGACGTTGTTGGTTGAAGGAGAAAAGGAAAGAAGGAATGGGGAGGGAGAATTTGAGTAGTATAGAAGGCGATTTGGGAACCCCCGCTCCTTAGACACCACTACTATAGCGTTTTTCTCCATGCCGATTGACAATTCAGAAAATACTTGAAGTAAAAGTCATTTTCATTTCAGAAAGTTGTCAATCTGAGAGAAATATTCTCTTCCAGAGTTCAGTTCCTTCAAACTTTCAAGTTGAAGCAAAATTTTGACAATTTTCAAAAAGCAAAAACCTTGATTTTGGCGGAAGCTGGTGTATTTTTTCAAGGTTCCGAAGGTTGCGACCCTTCTCATCGGTCCCTTTTAGACCGGCATCGGAACTCATTTTTCTCGATTTGAGTTCCGGAGACGTACGTTGGTCTTGCCAAGGGCCTAGGCCATGCCAAAGGGCAGTGATATGTGAAATTAAATGCTTCCGCCAGGAATTGAACCTAGGACCTTCAGCTTAGTAGTAGTAGTGCGTGCACTCACCATTACCACTAGACTATCCGGTCCTGAAATTATCCCGGAAAATCAGAAACTTTATACCCGAAAAAAAGACACTATAGCAGATTTAAAATTTGAAAACTTTGTCAATAAATTCAATATATAGCAAAATCGCTCCCGTGAAAAAGTCATGCTTTTTAACGAGGGTAACAAGTGGCCAAGAATTAAGATCTAGCAGATCGCTCCCGTGAAATAGTCATGCTTTTTAACGGGGGTAAAATGTTAAAACGGAAAATCTAACTAATTTTGAAAAAATCGCTGACGAGAAAAAGTCATGCTTTTTAACGAGGGTAAAAAAGTCGTTCCCGTGATAAATCCATGCTTTTTAACGAGGGGAGATAGGTAGACGATAAAAGGAATATATAGCAGATCTGAACATTCGAGGTATAAGGCACAGGTCGAAACTAACATTTTCAGGAGCTAGTAGCTCAGTGGGTATGTTCCAGTGTCCACCCGTTTCTAGGGGGTGGTTCGATTCAGGCGAGGGGCAATCTTAATTTCAAAAAACAATGAAAAAGTTTCAAAATGCCAAAACAATTTCAAAAATTTAAAAAAAATTCAAAAATTCAAAAAAAAATTTCAAAAAAAAAATACTTGGGAAAATTTCAAAAAATTCAAAAAATTCAAAAATTCAAAAAATTCAAAAATTCAAAAATTCAAAATTTCCAAAAAAGTTGAAGTATGAAACCTCGACGTAATTTCCCTTGATACTCAGGCAAAATGGTGCCCTCGTGGCTAATGCGTAGAACGAATTGAAGGTTGGATTGGAGCGGGACGAGCTGGGAGGCTGTCCCCGGGGGTTCACTGTGGGCATCACTTGAATGTGACCGTAAATCATGCCCCCCCAATACCTTAGCCCTTCAAGGAATTCGCCAGCAGTAGTCATTGAGTAGGATCATGATAGAGTGATCCCCAAAGGAGTATCGGGTTGTCCTTCGGTACAATCATACAAAGACTTGATAAAGGAAATGATGAACGATTGAACGATGAAGACTTGAATGATGAATGATTGAATTACAAGTTGAAGTATGATACCTCGACGTAATTTCCCTTGATACTCAGGCAAAATGGTGCCCTCGTGGCTAATGCGTAGAACGAATTGAAGGTTGAATTGGAGACGGTGGATTTCTAGGAATCCGCCCCGGGGTTCATGTTGGCTTCAGATTCTCGATAGAGAGTTTGACCGTAAATCATGCCCACCCAAGACTTAACCCTTCAAGGAATTCGCCAGCAGTAGTCATTGAGAAGGATCACGATAGAATGATCCCCAAAGGAGTATCGGGTTGTCTCATGGTACAATCATACAAACTTGAAAAATTGAATGATGAATGATTGAAAGATTGAAAAATGAATGATTGAAAAATTGAATGAATGAAAAAATGAAACAAAAGAAGCAAGATGAAAGCTGGCACAACAGGGAACAAGAAATAAAAAGTTCTCAACACTTCACTTCACATTTCATTTTTATTTTTTTGATTTTTTAATTTGTATTAAATGACAACAGTGAATACTACATATGTCTCGCTAAAGACTTCGAACCCTCCAAAGGGGAGCGAAAAACGTCGAACAGAATCCAAGCAAGCTTTAATTCAGTCAATGAAAGAAGAGAACTGTGAACTTGTCTCTGAGTATGTCAGACATAATATCCCAGTCATCTATGTTCATGAAGGTGTAGAGTGGAGGATAAAACCAAAGTTGTGGAATCAAGGAAACAGACCACACATGTCACAACGTCGACACTACACTCAATCGTTTGTTGAGAATGAACTGAGGAAGTACAACTGTGAGCTCGTTGGTGAGTACAAGCAGGTTCTGACTCCATTCACATATCGAGAAATTGGTGGATCTGAAGTTTTCAAAGTGCGACTAGATTCCTGGCTAAAGGCAAAGAAGAAGCCACATTTGAGGAAGCCAAAATAATCACTCAACTTTTTTTATTTTTTATTTTTTTAATTCGTAGTAAATGACACAACTCTGGAAAGTGAAGGAACAAATCAGAGAGGTTAGAGAACTATTTCCAAACACTCAATTCGCATTTACTGATGGTCGAACATACAAACCTGACAGCCCATACAAGCAACATCACTATTCATTTCTCCTGGCAATGCTTCAACACCCAGATGTTGGATATCGAAATCCTAATCCAACAGCATATCTTAATGTCAATTTAATTCCGAAATTCCTGAATGAAGTGAGAAATCAACGACAGATTGAACAACAACAAGCCATGCAGAGACAGAATGAAACAAAGAACAATGCAACGATGAATGAAGAGGATAAAAATGTAATCATCATTGACATGAAAGCAAATCCAAGAGTGAACGAAACTGAATTGAAGAAGCAAGTGTTCAAGATCACGAGGAAACTGAAGTCGATAGAAGAGAAACTGATGGATCATTGGATAAAGAATCTGTTGATCATTCAGAAGAAGAATGAACAAATGGAATCAAGAAAAGTGAAGCAATTTGATGGATTCAATGAATGCATCTTGCTCGCTGAACCACGCGACAAAGCAGCATTCAATTCTTGTCTGACGAACGCACGAAAGAAGTTCAAGAAGAATGAGGTCGAGAAGGTTGAAGACAATGGAAAACCATATCAGCTGTACTTCCACAATCATCTGAAGAATGTTGAGGAAATCAGAACCTTCATCAAAGCAGTGAATGAAAAAGAGAAGGATCGTCCATTCAAGATCAGCATTGACTTCGGAAAGATTGTTGAGAGAAAAGACAAAGATGAGACATTGTACAATGATTTCAGACCAGAATTGGAGAACACATCAAAGAGTGTTCCAACAGTGATCAGAAGTGAAGCAGACATCACTGAGTATTCCAAGTATGCAATCAACCTTATCAAAGAATCACAGGAGAGAACTCTGATGGACACAAAGACAATGTTCATAGCCTTCCACTCCATTCTGGTTGCAGTCTATCGATTCCCAGTCGCAGGAAAAGCAAATGCAATTCTCACTGAACATATCAAAACGAGAAACATTCGGTACATTGATTCTGAGTACAACATCTGTTTCTTTCAAGCACTATCATTCATCACTCTTCCCGAGGTTCAAGGAAAGATGATATCCATTAAAATGAGAAACACCGAAGCATACAAACTGTTCACCAAATGGATGAATCTCACCAATCTCACGTCATATCAACTCACTGAACACTTGCGAAAATACCCTGGATTTGATATTGCATCTGACATGGAGAAAGCAATGCAAGTATTCAATATTACAGTTCACATTTATGAATACGATGAGGACAAGAAGACGTATTTCCTTAGTCAATCGTACATCAACGAGAATGATGATGCAAGAGTTCTTCCAATTCTAATGATTCCACTAACGGCAACTCTCGTTCATGTCATGTTCATTGTTGATCCCGAGAAAATCACTGGATATAAACTCTGTCCATATTGTCAGTCAAGAGGATTCCAAGTGAAGGATTCTCACTTCAAGACATACTACGAGAAACATCTCAAAGAGTGTAAAGAAGTTGATGGAAAACATGTGAAGAAAATCTCCCTTGACAAAACACCAAGACCATATGTTCCACACATCCTCAACAACAAGACTCATGAATTTCTGATGGCACACAAAAGACAAGACGAATTCAAACCAACACAATACTACATCACTTACGATTTCGAAACAATGGAAGATCTCATTCTTGACAATCTATTCTCAGATGACAACACACAATTGATCTCTCATCTAAAACCTCTCTCTGTTGCATCAGCAATCAAAACAAAATCAGGCGTTCAATCGATCTACTTTGATCTTCGAGATGGAAAAGACTTTGTGAAGCAATGGATCAGAGAACTCTTCAAATATGCAGAAACTGTTCGAGAGAACAACCAATATGAAGACCCTGAAATTCCCTCACAAAATGAAGTCAGTGTGATTGGATTCAACAGTTCCAGATTCGACATCAATCTTATCTTTCGTGATCTCGTTGACAAGGATTGGAAAGTGGTGAGCTTTCTTGGATCAACAACAAAGTACAAACAAGTATTGATCAGACATGAGAAAACACAACAGGTTCTTCGGTTCATCGACATGATGTCATACACAGGACCAATGACATTGGATAATGCAGTAAAAGCCTTTGGAGGAAACACCACACTCCAGAAATCATTCTTTGCGTACGAATCTTTTGATTCATCAGACTACGATACAGTACCCTCCTTCCACAACCCGTCAAATTCCAAAACCCGTCAATATTTTGACGGGTCTTCTTTTTGTTGTTTTCACCACTCATTTTCATTTCAAAATTGTTTTTAATCAACTTTTTTTTGAAATGACATCAATAAAAAACAAATCGAGAACAAAGTCTGGCTTATAATACTTCCTTGTTTCCGGAAAGGTGATCGACCCTGAATTTTCTTGTGGGTGTTCCTCCTCAACCAGTCGTCGTAAAGACGTCTCGTTTTCACCAATTTGAATGTTTTGGTGAATTACAACATTTTCTCTCTTTTTCTCGTTTTTCTGAAGTTCACATAATTTACGCTTTTCACAACTTTGGTTCAATATTTCAATTCTCTTTCTTTTCCTTCACTACTACTTGTTGACTTGTCACAAATCTGTGCAAAAGTCTTTCGAAGACCATTATCCTCTCGTCCAAATGATCATTGTTTGAGAACAGTGAATATAGATGCCAATATAGAGTGAAAACAGTCGATGACGAGAGTTTTTGGAAAAAGTCGAGAATCTAGAGTTAGTCAGAAAAAGAGAAAAGGAGAGAAAATGTTGTAATTCACCAAAACATTCAAATTGGTGAAAACGAGACGTCTTTACGACGACTGGTTGAGGAGGAACACCCACAAGAAAATTCAGGGTCGATCACCTTTCCGGAAACAAGGAAGTATTATAAGCCAGACTTTGTTCTCGATTTGTTTTTTATTGATGTCATTTCAAAAAAAAGTTGATTAAAAACAATTTTGAAATGAAAATGAGTGGTGAAAACAACAAAAAGAAGACCCGTCAAAATATTGACGGGTTTTGGAATTTGACGGGTTGTGGAAGGAGGGTACTAAGCAAACAAGAACCTTTCTCCAAATATGAATTCTACTCCAGTCTGAACAATAGTGAAATGTCCGACACGGATTTCCAACTTTACCTTGATGATTGGAACAAACAAGGATTCAAGAACAGATGGGACTATCTGAGATTCTACAACATCAGAGACGTTGAATGTATGATTGCACCATTGGATAATCTGATTGATTTGAACTTCCAATACAAAGTGGACATGTTGCACAACCTCTCACTGTCAGCAAATGCTTCAGCAATCAAGTATGCATGTGCCTACAATGACTTTGATATTGATGCTGACTACAACGAATGTGACGAATCTGGACCAATCAAGATCACCAAACAATACTGGAAATACAAAGTGGAAGGATACAGGTATCAAGACCAGAAAGCTCATCGCAATACTACCAACAATGTCACTGAAGCAGACTACGACTGGTTTGTTCAACAGTGCAAGAGAGTTTGCTACATATGCAAATGTCACTTCACACAAGCAGTTCGACCAACACTGGATAGAATCGACAATGCAAAAGGACATTCAAAAGAGAATGTGAAGATCTGCTGTGACTACTGCAACACTTACAAGTCAGACCATGATGAACATCTCACAAGATTGAGAATTCAACTGAAGAAGTATTGCATCTGGAAATCACTTCCAATGAATCTGACACACGAGCAGACCTATCACAAACTGAGAGCAGCAGTTACTGGTGGACTATCGAATGTTCAACATCGACAGAACATCAAAGACGTGACTCCAATCAACCACTTCTCATTTGAAGATGGTGTTGTCAAATCAACCGATACTGAACACATCATGACTCACGTCTGTGGTGTTGACTTTAATGCACTGTATCCAAGTGCATTCTCATCAATCAAGAACAAGAACAATCCATACACCAAGCACAGAATGTACATGCCAGGAAGATGCTTGTACACAGCAACAGGAGATAAAGAATGTCGGGAGATTTTCGAGGACAAGAATCAGAAGACACTATTCATTGCAGAATTGAAGGGACACATCGATGAGAAGTATATCAATGAGTTCATTAACTTCCCACCAATCTTCAGAAACATTGTTGTCAATACAACAGAAGAGAACATTGGAGAGAAGACTTATTCGTTGATGAAGAAACATGGATTGAAGACTGATGACAAACAAAGAAAGCTGACCCAACTCTTGAGCACACACGATCAGTATATGTTCTTTTCGACATCCTATCTGTGGTTCCTCATCGACTATTGCCGCTTCATTCTTGATGACATTCAGAGTGTGATTGTATTCTCGAGACATACTGGATTTGAACCATTTGTGACATCGTTCATGAATGACAGAATAGAAGCAAGGAAGGTAGGAAACAAAGGAAAGGAACAATTCTGTAAGACAAACCTCAATGGAAGATACGGATATGATGGAATAAACACTGAGAAATACAACTCAATCACAATCTGCAATGAGAAGAGAACATACCTGAAACAAATGGGACTGACTATAGTTCATCAGCGTTTTCAACTATAGTTCATCAGAGACCCATATCATGGCAACGAGGGATCCGGTTGACTATCAAAGATCAGATCCAACCAAATCGAATCAATGAAAAATGAAGAAACGGGCGGGGCAGTTGTAGAAAGTGCAGTGACAGTCTCAACAGACTCAGCTCCATCTTCGATTGTCATGTTCTACAACTCGTCATCGTCTGACTCGTCTCAACTGTGTGGGTGGATTATTCTGCCGTGTAGCTCGATGGTCTCGGTGTGGTCATCACGGATGGAGGGAAGAATGAATGCTGTTCGTCGGTGAGTGTTGGACTGAATGCAGGATTGAACCAGAAGCAGGTCGACGAGAAGATCATTCTGTGGATCGTAAACTCATCGCACTTCTCACTCTTCGATTGTGAGATCCACAGTGACTTCAACCCCACCTCTCCTCTTCCCCACACCATCCTCATCGTTCCTCCTCCGGTTGACGCTGAGGGCAGGCTGATCGATATCTCACGCATCTCGATCCTCCCGTTCACAAAATATACAATTTACTTCCCTGTCATCCCTCCTTCTGAACCCATTCGTTCTTCCACTTCCAGTATACTTCCCTTTCATTTCTTGCCCTCAACCTCCACCTCTTCTGATCCCACCCACATTCTGCTCCCGAAGTGCGAAGGAGTGCCGCTTGTTTTGGGGGAGAGTGGATCGGAACAACTTCTTCCAGTTCTCCTCTCGTCGACATCTCCCGACTACTGCTTCGCGATCCAAGGTCTCTCACTGACAAACACAACGACAGTACAAGCAAGTCCTTCCTCGCCCGATGGAGCTGGTACATTGCGAGTTGAAAGATTGTGGCTCTCTCTCGTCGACTGGAACCCCAACGAATTCGATTGTGCACGTGGTGTCGAACTGCTTCTTCACAGCATGTTTCCCTTGGTCTTCCTCATCATCGTCGTCGACTACTCCTCGAGGTTGGCATCCAAGGTGAATCAGTGCTCTTCTTATGGTGGTATTTATCCATCTTGAACGAAAAGAAGAAGATCCGACTCACTGACAACAGATAATGGGTCACTGATGAACTATAGTTGAAAACGCTGATGAACTATAGTCAGTCCCGAAACAAATGATGAAAGGATTTGTAGCGACAAGAGAGATCAATGAGGACAACTACATTGTGATTGAAGACAGAGAGAAAGCATCATGCAAAACATGTCTGCAAGAAGCGGTGTTCACACTCGACAATGCGAAGTTCTGGTATCTGAATTTCATCTACAATTTCATGTACAAGTGTCTTGACATGAACAAGATTCACTTCTGTGAGGGAGACACTGACTCTGCTTATTGGGCAATTAGTGGTGATCCGAATGCTGGAATTCATCAACAATTTGAACACGTGATTGCTGACAAGGAATTCTATGATGCACACAAATATGAATGGTTTCCCAATCCTGAAAAAGGAGTTGATGATGAGAAGAAACTGTTGGGATTAGCAATTGAAAAGGTAGGTGAGCAGATGATCTGTCTTGCACCCAAGTGTTACTCACTAGATGAGAAATGCAAGATCAAAGGAGTGTCATTGAAGAAAACAACAATAACAAGCAACGACTATGTGAAGTGTCTCAATGGAGAGAAAACAGTGACGACAACCTTGAACTTTCAAACGAGAAGAGCTCACACTGACGATGACAGCAACGGATTTGAGATTGCGAAAATTCAACAGCAGAAACTCAGTCTCAGTGGAATACATCTGAAGGCAATCGTTCTTGAGAATGAATCATGTCCTCCATTCATTCATGGACTGAAAGCAACTGATTCTATAATTGAATTAACACAAACTTTATTTTTGTTGAAATGACTAGACCCTTTTTGAATTCAACACAAATTGATCGAATAGTGAAGAACCTCCTGGACAACACGTTCCATTCCAAGACAAAAATATTCACAGTCACACTTACGTTTTCCCAGCTTTTACCAACCTATCATGTCAATGATTCAAATGGACAATACGACGCAAATGATGAGACATACTACAATGATTGGCTGAATGGAGAATTACCTCCTGATTTAAACATTGCTGATGGAAAAATTGTTGTTCAAAGATGTGTGATACAATTCACCGGATGGATCCTCAGTAACAACACTGCAAGACAAGCGTACAGAGCATATCAACAGTATTTTCAGGAAGAACAGAATATTCATTTTAATCAACCACCAGCCATCGTAATTCCAACACTATCTCCGAGTCAAAAATCACAACCATTACCAGGCATCTGAGTAGTCCCATCAAAATAGGTAAAACTGGGATCAATTGATGTCAGTGCCTAAATTTGGACTGAGATCAAATTTCAACTCTTTTCCTTTGAGATTTTCTCATTATCACTTCATTAATCATGTTCAATTCACTTCTTGTTTTCACATAATGCTCTTCAATATTTCAGACAGCTCTTATTTCCCAAAAACACGCACGATCACAATCACCAACACTTCTTTTTTCGATGTATTCCCTTCATTGACTTTAGTCAGTGAGAAAAAACCATCAAAGAAGACATAATAACGCATTATCGACTTGTTTTTATAATTATTGTTGTAGAACAAACTGAAACAGCAGCACCCAAAGTTTGCATTTTCATGATCTATGAAGTGACCATTTTCCTTTTTACTTTTTTTTCCATTCAAATATCATATATAAGAAGACTTTTTTGAAATGAAAGAAACGAAATGGTATTGTAGGTATTTAGTGGGATCAGATCCGACTGGGATCACTGGGATCAAATCAGAAGCCTGACCATTACCTATTGAAACACCTGAATCTCCAAGCATTCCTGGACAGAAGAGAAACCCGACATCAATTGGTTCAGAATATGAATTCCCAATGAAAGAGATGAGGTTTGAAGATGATGATCTACTGATCCCCAAGTCACCAGATCCACAAACAATTGTGAAGATTGACAAAGGTTTTGTGCCATATGTGAGAGAGATCAACAAGGTCGAACCAACGACAAGGCAAGTGCTGGGAATGTTGGAACGAGTGAAAGGCTATTTTGACCATCAACAGAAGGACAATTCAGAGGAGGAACACATCAAAGCAGAGAATTCAATGATGGACAATCAACAGAAAATGGAACACTTCATTGAAAAACAGATCGTTGAATCAAAGAAACTGAATCGAAATATGTTTATTCTTTCACACGTAGGCAGAACTCTCGGAAATGACGAAACTGAGTTCATTTTAGCACATCTTAGACAAATCCCATTTGGTGGAAGATCATTTCAGGAATGGTACGATGAATATGTTCACCGATGGGATTCTACACATCCAAGGAAAATAAGGAGGGAACAAGGAGGTATCACGTTGATGATTGATCAACCAACGATTCCAAAAGCCGTGACAAAAATACAATATCCATTTCGATCAAAGCTACAATTTATGTCCAAAGACATCACTGGAGATCCACATCAGACATCAGACAAAAAGGTTCCACAGAAATGTGACAGACCTTACTTTTCTCCCAAGTTTGGATCTTGGGAAATTGATCTTGTCTTTATCCAATCACCAACGTCGAAAACAGTTCTTCAGATTTACCTATTTGCCATCAACATCAACACTAAATACCTTGTAGAAATTCCTGTACTAGATAAATCATGGAGCAAAGTCAAGACTGCAATCAATGATCTGATTAACCATCGTGGTGTTCATGTTAACAACATTCGTGGTGATGGAGAAGCTGCATGGACAAGTGGAGAAGCAACAACGTTCTTTAAGAAACACAAAGTCAGTACATATTTCACAAGCTCACCATTCACAAATCACAACAGAATTGTGGATCGAGTGATCAGAACAATCAGAGACGGATTCCAAGATAATGCAACACAAATGGCAAATCATTCACTGATGAATCAGATGGTTGAATACTACAACATGACTCCACATCGAGCGTACTGGAACACGTTCACTCCACAGCAAGCACAAAATATTAGAGAGATAGAGGCACTGTATATCTCCAGTTGTGAAGAACAATTGAAGAACATCCAGAGACATCAGTCAACACAACTGCTTTGGCGATACAAACCAGGAAACATTCTGTTGATCCACCTTGACTTGAACAAGACTGTTGCCAAATTTCAGAAGAAGCGAAGACAGTTTCAATTTGTTGGTCAGTTCATTGAGTACAAACACGGAAATGTTGTAGCTAGACTTCTGAATGGACTCACATGTCTACCAAAAATAGTGTACGTTCCAATCCAACACACCAAGTTCCATGCAGACTCAATTGACAATTTAACTCCTGAGTTCATTAATGAGTTCAATTTGGTTTAAATCTATTCTGTTTCAAATATTTTTATTCCATTGAAATGTCATCACTGAAAATTTTAGAACCGTTTGATCCTGAACAGAAATGTTTTGAAAACATCTATGACTTTCAGAGACATTTGGAGAAGAATAGAAAAGAACTGAATGAGTACACAACACAGAAACTGAACAGGTTAATCAGAATTGATGGATACAGAATCACAAAAATAAGAGGTGAGATTGCTCTGAGGAAATCAAGTACTGAGAACAACGGTGACTCCACTTCACTCTCGATTGATCAAAGACTGTCAGACATTGAAGAATCAATCCGAACGCTCACAGATACTCTCAGCATGAGACTTCGAAGTCTTGACGAGACCATCAACAACCTCATCCAAGAGTTTACGGATAGTTCGGTTTAAACCTTCTTTGTTGATCTCAGTCAGTGCAACTCCATCTGTATTGTATCGAAGAATGACTGCTTCACATTTTTGTTTTCGTTGATAGACATTCCAGAAGTGTCGAATATCAATTGGCGAGTTCAACTGAGGATAGACTCGACTGATTCGTTCTTTGTTGAATCCTCCAAAAATCCACATCGAATCAATGTTTGACTTCATGTCTGCTGACAAACTGAAGAGCTCATGCATCGTCAGAAAGAATGTGAATTTTGGTT
The DNA here is from genome assembly GCA_033064195.1 of Blattamonas nauphoetae. Taxonomy (NCBI): domain Eukaryota; phylum Preaxostyla; order Oxymonadida; genus Blattamonas; species Blattamonas nauphoetae. The sequence continues at coordinate 72,825 of JARBJD010000132.1, read as the reverse complement.
GTCGATTCTCCAATAATAGGTCCATCATTGTCATTCTATTTTTGGATGTTCTACGTTCCCCAAGAATTCTGCGACAGTCATCCAAGAGGAGAATCGTTTGGAGATTCTTCACTGAGAAATCTTCAATGTATAGTGAGTCAAAGAGATCCTCTCGACACTCATCAGTAATTCTGTCTTGCCACTGATTGTCAATGATCTCTTCAAAAGCAGCTTTTGATTCAGAGAGTTCCAAAAGAAAATGAAGAGCATCTTCATATTTGACTTTCACGTATGGAACGTTCAGTATTGGTTTGAATTTGTCGAAGGTTGGATCAATGTTCTTATCAGTGACGAAGACAAACAAATGGAATAGTTCATTCCGAACTTGAACATTCTGGAGCTTGGCAACCTCTCGAAGAGCATTGAATGTTTTTCCACTTCCTCTGTTTCCAACGAGGACATTCACACTGTTGCGATTGAAATTTAGGTCTGGATGTATGTGTGATTGGACTTCATGAGAAACATTCCTACTAGATGCTTCACTCAGTTTTGAATTCACATATGCTGTAAGAGAAGAGGGTTCCACCCTCCGCGAAACCAAAGGTTTTGTTGTTGAAGATACGGGCTGTGCCCTCAGCATGGAATTCGTTCTTTTCATTTATGATTTCTCTCCAATTAAAATATAGTTTTGGATTTTTTATTTTGTATGAAAACACAATGTCGAAGATACAATACATTCCCGCAAAGAGAAAAGCACCAGCGAAGAAACCAAAAATGAGAAATGATCAGGGGGCTTTGGATGCAATGAAAAGAATCTATGCTGATGATGACATTCGCACCAAATTCAATTCTGCACTCAGTAGTGTTCCATCAGCTTTAGAATACATTGAAAGGACTGGACAAAACTGGAGAGTGGAAATGGAGAAACATGGAAAAGTACCTGATGTGATGGTATACGACAGAGACAATGGAGATCTGGTTGCAGCGAATGGATTCATGCTTGCATCATACAACAGTCGACCTGTCGTCGAGACATACTATTCAATGAATCCAACACCAGATATGCGTAGACAAACTCCCTACTCATCATTTCGTCAAGATCATGGAAGAAGAATCAAAGCTGCACACAACAACTTCCTCAAAACTGGAACATACGATTTACCAGGAAACTATCGTGAAGTCAACTACCAAGAAATGCAAGCACAACGATCACAACAACCTTGTGCAATAATGAAGAAAGCAGTTGGTGAATTCATGAATGATACTTTGAAGGTGTATCGGGCAAGTCGAGATCAACCAGCAGATCTCAGCAAAAATGTGTTGGACAATATGGTTTTCAATTCCATTCAATCCAAGATTGCATCAAAGATGTGGGATCAGTGGCTTGAAGACTATGTTGAAGGTTTCATCAGTTCAAATCCAGATCATCAGAGGACGAAAGCAAGAAAAGCGTTTAAGGAACAAATTCATCCCCAGTTCCTCGAAATCATCACAAAAACAGAAGATTTGCAAACTTTCCTTGGTCGTTATTCAGCAAACATCTCAACATTTGTGAACGAACAGACAACTGCAGCGTACCGAACAAGAACGGGAGATATCGGAAGATTCCAAACTGGACATATGCCTGAATATGCTCGATTCGCACACTTGGAGAAAGATATGAGTGATTAAAAACATAAATATATATTTTTTATTTTTATAGAAAGTGATGCAGCCAATTCTAAGTTGTCAATTTATGAAACACACAAGTTCTTCTTCAGTTCCAACGTCAATCACCAACAATGTGATCATCGACAACAAAGGAGCAACTTCTGGAAGATCAAAACTCGAAGATCGAAATGAACAATGCGCGAATGTCGAACTAGACAATGTTCCAGGAACGTATGATCCACCACCACTTGAGATCTACCCATCTGCACCAATCCAAAGTCGTTCAATCCCACTTCGTGAGTACACATCCAACATTGCAGCATTCAAAGATCAATTATTGCTTGTTTACAAGAATGCATTTGCTTGTGAAAAGAAACTACTGAATAATCTCATTGAACCATCGAAGAAACTGATCACAAACCAAAGTGATTTATGTGCACTGATTGCTACACTCACTGGAATCAATGATGTGGTGATTGAACTGGATGATTTGTCTGACAAGTGTCTATGTCTGAAGAAACTACCAATCTTTCGAACAATTTTCAAGATTCTTGTTGGTGGAAAAGATATGAGCATTGCCTTCAACGAAGCATACAACACTATACTCAATTATGGAATTTCGCTAACGAAGGCAATCCCGAGATAAATATTTAATGAATTGTATTTTTTATTTTTACATAAATGGCACCAGGAAGTTTCAACAAACTCAAAAATATTGGCAAACAGTTCTTTCAATTCATCAAACCGCTTGCTCCATCACTGCTTCAGGTTGGAGGTGGCTTGCTCTCACAGACAAACAACAAGTTTGGACAAACAGCAGGAGGAATCATCAGTGGCTTGGGCGGAATGATGGATGTGTACCAGCAAAACAAAGCAATCAATCGAGCACCACAACAACAGATGATAGATTATGAACCACCTCGAAATGGACGCTATTCCAAGGATGATCTTCCTCAATCGTCAAATTCTAAAATTCAATTCAAAGGAGTATAATTTGTTTGTGTTCTAGTTTTTTATTTTTACATAAATGGCACCAGGTTGGTTATCAAAATTAGCAGCAGTCGGAAAAAACATACTCAGAGTTGGAGCTCCATTTCTGAATCTCATTCCCTTCGTTGGACCACTGATTTCGAAGGTTGCACAGACAGGTGTTGAGATGATTCCAGATGTGAAGTCGGATCAGCAAATCCATGCAGAAAAGATGGCACAATATGAGCAAGCAATCAATGAAGGAAACTCAGCAGTTGCACACAAACTCAGAGGAGAAATACTGAAGCTAGAAGAAAAGCTGAAGCCGAAAGCGAAGAAGAAGAAACTGAAAAAGAAATAAGCAATATTGTTTTTTTATTTTTGATAAAATGAACTCACATATAACACATCTGACAAACAAAAGAACTGGAGCATCATCATTGACTCGAAATACAACTGGATCAATCAAGTACACTCGAGATGATATTGGTCAAATACAACAACAACTCATGTCTGAACATCACATTAATTACCTCATGAATGATGGAGCACACAGTACTTCCATTCAGGAATTAAAACCATCCGAGAATTCACGATTCTACAAAGGACAGGAAAAAATCATTCCGTTGACTGGTAATCAAGACATTTGTCAAATCGATGATTCCTTCATTACGTTCACAATGACAGCAAGGCTTAAAGTGAATAATTGGAAGACAAATTCCAGTAAAAATGGATCGTACATGAATGAGAGGATATTCATATTCGTTGGACTCAAACATTCGGCATCAATCTTACGTGACATTACTATTCTTCACAACAATCAGAGAATCATCAGCACAACAACTACTGACGTGTCAATGGAGTCTCACATCTACAATATGATCAAGCCAAAGAGTCAATTGGAGAATCGGAAACATTGTCACACACCTTGGCAGAATGCATGGAATCATGATGAATCTGTTGCTGGTGTTTATATTCCACTTTCTGATTTCACAACAACTTCTGGAACTGGAGTATTCAAAGACAGTATTGATGTACCTATTCGTGTGTCAATCAATCTTGAAGATCTTCTCATCTTCTCTGGAATGACTGACTATCCTGCGTGTCTCTTTGGAGATTTGAAACTGAGCGTTCACATCAATGAAGATGCATTTGTGTGTTGTCCAGTTAATCCTGAACTCACTCTGAAGAACACACTTTCATTAATCGTTACTGGGACTGCTGCAGCGCCTAAGATAAAAGCATCAATTGCCGATTGTATTCAGCATCGTCCCTATTTCTTAAACAATCTCGTAACCTCATGCACAAAGAACTTCGTTCAAATTGGTCAATCATTTCTGCAACCATCAGTTGCGAAAGACATTGTGTATTCATCAGCTGGTACAGTTACGACAGAACCAGAATACGTGGATCAGTACATCTCACTAAACATCACCGAGTATCAAATTGATGATGTGTATTGCATGAGTGCTGGATACAAAATGAAAGAAATCGCGAAAGAAAGTCTCAAGAAAATGTATCAGGATCGTCCAGGAACTATTCCAGCAGAAAAGATATCGTTCTATCCATTTCAGAAGACACCAACTGAAACAGGCATTAATTGCACTCAACAAATGGTGGTTGTTATTGCCAAGGACATCATGCTTCTCTTCCGTCACTACGACAATGAAGTCACTTGTTTCCACAATCCAATGCAGAAGGATATCCAAGTGAATCTACTCGACACATACTATCCAGATCAACCGACAACAACAATTGGAGCTCGCTTCTATCAATTTGCATTATCGACTCTTAATCTCGATTCCTATCTAGCTATTCCTGACGACTTGGAGCGATCACTGACAGATTCTCTCGTTGAAGAGAAACTCACTGGTGATCAGAATTATCCCAATGAGACAATGACAAGAGTTCGACCGATTCATGACAACACTGACTTCCTTATGTGCTTTTCAACACAGAGAAGTGGGTGTCCAACGAACTGTAATGATTCCATCAGTTCCAAAGGAAACGTTCCTGTCACTTTAAGATCATATCCCATTTATCAAGGTAAGCTTGACACATACTACAATGTATACAATCCAAGTCAGAGTGGTGGTGATATGACAACATTTACTCATTCTCCAGCACCGATTCTAGCCACAACTGCAACAACGTGGTGGGTATTACGATACAGTAATGGCAAACCGAAAGTGGAGTACTATCCAAATCACACATTGAAAGCGTTGCACAAAGATTTAGGAATCTTGTAGAGACAAACCAGTAAAAGAAATTCTTGATATTGTATTTTTTATTTTTCTATAAATGAGAAGTATCAGATCAAATCAATCCAAACCAACATCGACATTAATTGAGCAAATTGAAGTGCAATCATACTTACCGAAACAATGGGATTCAGAGCCACACATTTATTCCATCCAAGAAGTGCATCCAACGAATCCACCTATGCCTTGCAGAATCGGAGATGAGATTGAAGTTCCACTGTGTTATGATGGTCATGATGTGACTGAGTTTGCGAAGAGTCATTTACGAATAGATCTAACGATCACTGTTCCGTATGAGCAACCGACGACAGACAGAAACTATAGTAGTAAAATAACCCGGCGAGGGTAAAATAACCCGGGGTGAAAACCCCCTTTTTTGGACCCCTCTTTCCGTCCATCCCATATTTCTCGGAACCAAAATTTTTTTGGGTCCCACTTTTTTTTCCATAATGTTTGTCTCAACTCCGAGTATCCATCGAGGCAGAAATCGAACCTCCAAAATAGGATCCTGGGCCGGGGGTGCCTATTTCGGAACCATATTTTGGCCTATTTTTGACCCATTTTTGGCTCCTAAATAGGAGCTCCTTGACATTTAAGCTTAGAGGATCCGAACTTCACGACCACTTTTCTCCACGCCTGTTCAAAATTTTGCTTTCTCGTTTCATTTCTGGTTGTTTGGGATGTTTTTCTCTCGAAATCACAATTTTTTGAAAAGTGAAAAATCCTGGGGGGACCTGGGTGGAAATTTAGGGTCAAAAACTGATTTCCCTGCATAATAAGCTTAGGGTCTGGAAAACTTGTTTTGATCATATCTCCACAACCAGACATAGTTCCGACATGAAGTTTTCACCAATATGGATGTTTTGTTGGATAATAATTTTTTCTGAAAATTTTGAGAAAAATCCCCTTGCGGCAGTTGAGATACTTTTGTGTGTTTTTGGCCATCGTTCGAAAGGAGAGCTGTCACTTGACATGGGATGATGCACCCGTCTCCAAATTTCGTCAAAATGATGCAGACACAGTCAGAATCGAATCTAAAAGTTCAAATTGGTTAGAATCGTGCTTGGGAGGAGAGTAGTTGGGGTTGATTCTGAGAAAACCTCGAACACTATTGAAAACACCAAAATAGGAGGTCTTCAAAAATTTTCAAAATTTTCAGAAAAAATTATTATCCAACAAAACATCCATATTGGTGAAAACTTCATGTCGGAACTATGTCTGGTTGTGGAGATATGATCAAAACAAGTTTTCCAGACCCTAAGCTTATTATACAGGGAAATCAGTTTTTGACCCTAAATTTCCACCCAGGTCCCCCCAGGATTTTTCACTTTTCAAAAAATTGTGATTTCGAGAGAAAAACATCCCAAACAACCAGAAATGAAACGAGAAAGCAAAATTTTGAACAGGCGTGGAGAAAAGTGGTCGTGAAGTTCGGATCCTCTAAGCTTAAATGTCAAGGAGCTCCTATTTAGGAGCCAAAAATGGGTCAAAAATAGGCCACAATATGGTTCCGAAATAGGCACCCCCGGCCCAGGATCCTATTTTGGAGGTTCGATTTCTGCCTCGATGGATACTCGGAGTTGAGACAAACATTATGGAAAAAAAAGTGGGACCCAAAAAAATTTTGGTTCCGAGAAATATGGGATGGACGGAAAGAGGGGTCCAAAAAAGGGGGTTTTCACCCCGGGTTATTTTACCCTCGCCGGGTTATTTTACTACTATACTACCCTAACATGTATGCAATGTTCTACGGATATAAGTCATCATCAGATGCAATTCGAGATATGAGACTCGTCGACAGGAAAGGAAACATCATTGACAATACACTCCAGAATAATCATGTTCACGAATCATTTCTGTACCACACTTTCAAGTCACAAGAAGAGAAAAACAATATGAAGCATTGTAACAGTCTTTTTGAAAATGTTCAGAGAATGGATCCAAGTGTTTGTGGATGCTACTTTTCTCCAACTCCAAATGCTGAAACAGTGTTCCCAATTACAATTCCTCTGGTTATTCCGTTTGTGAATTTACTTCCACTGAGTACTTTTGATCAGTATCCAAATTCCATCTTTGGCAATTTACGTTTGAGATTTCATTTGACAACTGATTCACTTGTGTACTGTCCGATTCGAGTACCCACAGTCATTCGAAAAGGACTTGAACGATACGTGGAGAAAGATCCATTCGGAAAAAATACTACACACAAATCTCATCACGCACTATTACAAGATGGAGAATTCACAAATGTGACTCAAGATTTCACACAAATCGGAAATCCAGTTTATCAATATTATACATGTTCAGATCCAGATCCAAGTACTGGAATTATGCATACTACAGTTAAATCAACCACTTCCACGGTTCTGAGTTCATCGGTGGACAAAGTCACATCTATTTGCTACGGATATCAAATCACTGATGCAACGAAGCAATCCCTCTTCAACACGTATTCAAAGACATTATACGTCTTGAAAGCAGAAAGAATTGACACACAATCATTTCAATCATCTGCAAATGCAATGGGAGTGAGATCAAATATCAGTATCAAACTCAACAATCTCATGAATCTTATGTGCTTATTCCCTGATAGACCAAATGAATGTACAGTCTTCAGAAATCCTCACTACGTTGGTCTGTTCGAAATGTTAGGAAGCAACTTTCCCAATTTTCCGATGACAACAAACTCACCAGAGTTCTATCGAATGATGATGGTGAACGGTGATTTCATTGGCTGTTCTGCAACACAAGAGTTTGAGAATTCCATCTGTGAACCTCGCAATTACGTCTATGGTGGAAAGGAGAGTAGGAAACTGAGACCATCAACGGATGCAACTTCATTCACATTTATGGTTCCAACAGATCGAAGTGAAAGTGCTGGTGGAGAAGAAGGTATTTCGACAGCAGAATCAGTGAACATTGTCTTCAGAGGAACCCCAATCAAACAAGGCGAACCTGATCCATATTTCACATCAACTCCAGAAGGTCCTCCTCCGCCGATTCTAGCCTTACATCAAGCATCATATTGGCTGTTCTGGATTGAGAATGGACAACCACGAGTGCGATATGTCATTGATCGCCGACTCCAAGAAGCATATGAAGAAGTGAAGAGAGGATACTAAATTGAATATTTTATTTTTGTAGAAATCACAAATGGTCAAACGTTTCTTCTCAATTCAGAATTCTCACACTGCTCAACTCCCTCCTGATTTTACCAATTCAAGAAAACAAAAATACATCTACTTTCTTGACTGCAAACTCATCCATGTGAAAGAAGAGATTCGTGATGCATCGACAGTCATTTCAAAAGATGTACCGCAGCACATAACAATCCATGGTGATTGGATCCAGACTGATGCATTCAATGACTCATATGTTGCTTTCTGCAATGAACAGATTGCGAAGCGAAAGAAGTGGGAATTAACGACTCGACAATCTATTGTGAAGATCTGGTTCAAAGACAGTTCTGGTGAGTCAATCGAGATGGAAACATCAGAGACAATCAATGGAAAAATAATAAAAGAGTATTATGAATTTCTGGTTGATCTCGTGTTAGAATATTAATGCTTCGCATTTCTAGTATGACTACGTCATGGTATTAGTCAGTGAATTATATTTTTGTGAAAGTTCATTGATGACTGACTGTTGTTGTCCGACAATAGAGCACAATTCCTGAATGGCTTTCACACAGAAGCAAGAGAGTTCTGCATAATCAACTTGAAGACAATCTGGATTGGAATCATTCACAACTTCAGGGCATATCTCTTGGATCTGTTGTGCAATCACACCAATGTGTTTCTTCTCACTTTCCTTCTTCAAGCATTCACATTTCTCTTTGCAATTCTTCAAGTGTTCTTCATCTGTCTCATTCTCTATTTGCTTTGTGACTTTGCTGATCTTCGAGTCGAATGTGTTGAACTGATACTGCACAATTTCGACTTTATTCAATTGTTCAAGAACATCAGGGTATGGAACAATATTCCTTTTGACTCTTCTGTCTGAAAGCTGAGAAAAACTTCCAGTTGATGAGATTGAAAACACTCCTGAACCAGTATCATCATCGTAGTAATACAATGCTGGTGTGTCACAGGGAGACCACACAATAATGCCATCACCATTGAACTGAATTCCAGATGTTTCTGCAATCGATTGCGAAATTGAAATACCAGACTTAAATGTTGAAGCCGGATATGTTCCAGGATACTTCGGAAGTGATCCCTCTGATATATTCCACTTCGCTCCATTCACATTGATCAATCCTCCGATTTCTGGTGTCGCAATACCAGCTGAACAAGTGATTGATCCATTTGTTGAAACGACGTTTTGGATTGATGATATTGCTGTCTTGTGTGCTTCAGTTGTCTTCTTTAGTGTGTCGACTTCTTCCTGATTCGTTTCTAATTCCGTCTGTAGTGAGTGAATGACTGCTGCATTCTCAGTGATCGTCGAAAGATTATGATCAATCATTTTCTCAATCATTTGTGAATTGTATTTTTGTCGATTCATTTTTGTTTGCTCTTTACCATGCGGATCTAACCCGACCACATGGATCTAACCCGACCACAAAAGACACTTTTTTCGACTCAAATCTCAATCCATCCCAGATTTCTCCAAACCCACATTTGAGTGAGTCCAACCCATTTGGAGATTGGATTCCTCCCTCCCCCATGAATCATCGAGGGAGAAATCGAACTTCCAAAATAGGATTCCAGGGCTGGGGCGCCTATTTCGGAGTCAGGGTATCGACCCTTTTTTGGCTCCAAAATAGGAGGTCCTTAACATTTAAGCTTAGGGAATCCAAACTTCAGAACCACTTTTCTCCACGCCTGTTCAAGATTTTTCTTTTTCGTTTCATTTCTGGTGGTTTGGGATGGTTTTCTCTCGAAATGACAATTTTTCGAAAAATGAAAAATTCTGGGGGGACCTGGGTGGAAATTTAGGGTCAAATACTGATTTCCCTGTATAACAAGCTTAGGATCTTGAAAACTTGTTTTGATCATATCTCCACAACCAGACATAGTTCGGACATGAAGTTTTCACCAATATGGATCTTTTGTTGAGAATTATTTTTTTCTGAAAATTTTGAAAAATTTCGATGACTTCCTATTTTGGCTTTTTTGGGACTTTTCCGTCAGTTACTCCAGTCCCGTTCAAGAATTTACATGAATATTAAGTTTTGTTGTAAAATTATTGTTTGAATTCATTCGAACCTGGGTTGACATCGATTTAATTGAATTTGATGTCAAATTGAAAAACATAAAGCAGAGTTAGTTCAGAAAGACCATATTGTCGAAAAATCAGCAAATATTTATCTCAACTGCCGCAAGGGGATTTTTTCAAAATTTTCAGAAAAAAATAATTCTCAACAAAAGATCCATATTGGTGAAAACTTCATGTCCGAACTATGGGTACCTCAATTGTGAGGGGAAAAAGTCGGTGAGAGGGGAAAATCTCGATGGGAGGGGAAAAACTAAGTCAGAGGGGAAAAACTCGCTCAGAGGGGAAAAACTCAGTGAGAGGGGAAAAACTCTGTGGGAGGGGAAAAAAACCGGCCAGAGGGGAAGAATCTCGAGGACAAGGAGATTGAAGCGAGTTGATATTTTGATCGTGATTAGATCAGGAGGTTAGAACGTTAGACTTTCAACACTCGGACCCGGGTTCGGGTTCCGCCATTGGCATCCTTTTTTTTCATTTATGATCATTTTTGGTTATATCCCGCGAATTTCTTTCTATATTCTGTTTTGAACACTAGGAGTGATGACGAATGACCAGTGAATAGCGGTTGTGTGATCCTGTGTGGTAATCACGCTTCGACTCTCAATTTTTGCCATTATCCCCACAAAATTTCCCAATCCACAATATCTGAATGAAATGGTTGACAATTTATCTTCTTTTTACCGTCTAACTCCATTTCTTTCCAAGTGCTGTGGAGGACGATGCGAAAAAGTTGATCAGATCTCGATTCCACTTCCACACTCTAAAATAGGACAAGACATTGTTTTTGTTGGAACATCACAATTCGTAAGAGGTTGCATTCTGTTTGTCGTTCTCAACATCTCTCCCTTAGATATTCTTGCTTTGAGATTCTCGTGTTCTTCAATCCTGTCCGCTTCGTTCCTGACATCATCAAATCCACGTCAAAAGTTACTTTCTGCTCCAATTTTAGTCTTAATTCTTCATATTTAGCATCGTTGGTATGATCCTCCTCATATTTAGCATCGTTGGTATGATCCTCCTCATATTTAGCATCGTTGGTATGATCCTCCTCATATTTAGCATCGTTGGTATGATCCTCCTCATATTTAGCATCGTTGGTATGATCCTCCTCATATTTAGCATCGTTGGTATGATCCTCCTCATATTTAGCATCGTTGGTATGATCCTCCTCATATTTAGCATCGTTGGGATTCGTTGTGTGGTGATGGAAGCGGGAGCCAGAACGGAGATTAGAGAAGGGGTGGGAGAGAAGGAGGGTGGTGTTGGAGCACGGTTGTGAAGAGCGGGCGGGGTATAAGAAGGTGGATGGGGCGAGATTGAACTGCATCTAGTTGGAGAGTGACAGATCTGCGACTCTGAAGTGTGGGGACGTGACGATTGACGACCAGAGGAGAATGATTTGAGATCGAGAAGGAGGTGATCTCCTTCAAGCAAATCGCAATTTTAACACCTTTTCGACTCGAGATACTGTTCAGGAGGGAATGAATACCAAACGGAAGATTTGTGAAGGAAGAGAAGAATAAGAATGCAGAGTTGTTACACATCAGAGATGAATGTGAGTCGATATCAAAGAAACACCAATAAAATGAGAACAAACTCGAAAAAACAAACCAATGTGTTTTTACGATCAGTTGACACAGAATAAAAAGGTGCATCAATGAGCATATCATCGTAGACAGAGTGCTGAACGACAGACGCACTATCCAGCAGTGTAAACGGCAATGCTAGAAAATGAACATGAAGCTTGCATTTGAAAACAAACATTTGCTGGTGAGCAGTCATCCAGGTGCAATTCTTCGTCGTGGTGTGGTGAGACTTGATCAACCCAGGATGTGTTTGATGACTGGGTCAAATGCAATTCTTCCCATTCATTTTCGAGACTTGAAAGAAATATTGTCAGTGAAATTGAAAACACTTGATATTGATTGGTTGCACAGAGAGTGGACGAAAGATATCAGACATTCGACAGAATAGAAGACAATGAAAACCTTTTGGAAGATGACAATTAAGCGAGATGAGAAACCAAAAGAAGAAAGAAAGAATACTGAAGAGTCCACACGTCGTTTTTTCATTGCTTTGACGAAGTGGCCTTCGTCTGTTCCACAAGGGAAGCAAAATCGACAGTTGATGGCATTCGGTGGTATTCGGGTAGAGTGAGGGGCAGAATAGTGAGAGTGTGTGAGGAAGGGTCGAATGTGATGCGGAGAGTGTCTTGCGGGCTGAGGAATGGAAAGAGGGAAGAGGAGAGAGAGACGGTGATGAGCGAGAAGGAGACAAAACGGAGATTGGACGAGATCTGACCAATCCACTTCAGACTGTCGAGAAGAGAGCGGAGCTTCTGTTTGAGATTCTGAGGCAACAAACGAGGCGAGAAATTGGAGAAAGAGAGATGAAAGGAAGGAGGAGGCAGAAAGAGGGAAATAAAAGAGAAATGAAGAAGGGAGAGAGCAATCAAGTAAGCAGAAAGGAAGCACACAAATGGACGGCATATCTCAGCCATCTCCGAAATCGTCAGTTTGTCAATCGAGTCTATAATCCCATCCCTGTCCCGCCGCCCGAACCAGCCATGCCCAACACCAGCCAGCAGCATCTGCAGCAGCGTCGGCAGTATCTTCTCTCTGAAACAAACACCAAAAGAGGAGACGTCACAAGACAACGCAAAACACACTTCACAAACGCCGAGTTGAGCGGAGTCCCTTTCCCGCGTCGCCCCACTTTCAGTTCCACCGAATCACACAACTTCGGACACTACTCCAGTTCTTCCAGCAGCGCATGGTAGTTAGCCCGGACTTGGCCAACTTTCGAGAAATTCCCAAACAGCCCGCCCGACGTTGGCTCGTGATGCGCTGCGAAGAGTGCTTCCAATCCGCTGCGTTGGAAGGACGGCGTGAGAGTGCCGTGGCGTTCGGTCACTTCTTCTTCAGTCGGTGCACAAGCTGGCGTGTGCGACGGATAGAAGGCATCAAACTCAGGAAGCATCAGAAACTGCGAGGGAAGGAAGGAGAGTGGGAGGGAAGGAGGAATGAAGAGATGAAGGGATGTGTGAAGTAGGAAAGAGGAACAATCGATTCGAACACTGTTCTTCTTTAGCACACCGTGTATGCCGTATTATCCTCAAAAAAGTGCTTTCCGTGATACCCACAAATGTTTCCCATGAATTGTTTTTTCCGCTCAGCGAGGCAAAGCTCTTTGTGCACACCTATTCGAATCGGCGACTATGGAAGAAGATGGAAGAAGAATGGAAGGTCTGAAAATATGAAAGAAGTAAGAAAAAGATAAGAAAAGAAATGAATCAGAATGAATGACTTAAAAGGGGACAATTTAGGAATAAAAGAGGTCGGATTTGGAGCACACCCCATGTCGCACATCAACTGAAAAACATCAAAGTGAAAACAAGACAAACGAACATATGAAATTTCCGATCACTCTATGATCATGTGCACATGCAGATGACCCAAGTCACACGCATCCAACATCGGAACAAGGAATCGTTCGAATCGCTCGAACTTCGGGTCTGGCCACGACGGTGGAATGAATCCCTCCGACAGTGCTTGTGGAAGAGACAGTGTGTGGGCCATGTGATAGGCCGAGAGACCAGCTGGTCGGTAAACGAGTTGGTCGTCGCGAGAAATTCTTCCAACACAAATACGAAGAACTGGGAATGTCAGCTTCACCCCCAATCCAGACGCTTCACCGCATGCACTTCCATCACTCTAAACTTCTGTCTGCTTCGTTCCCCCATATGCGCACTCAGATGCGACACATCAGCAAGTCGTTCTTTCGCCATTCCACTGAGATCGTGTTGCAATACAGTGAATGATATGTCGTCTTCATCATGATCTGGAAGGGATCCAACCTCGTCGATAAGTCCACCATTCCTTGTTTCACTTCCAGACTTCCATTTTGCTTCGACGTGAATAAACACTGAATAACATTCCCAAATCCCGAGAACAAGGACGACAGTTCATCCACCTTCGTCCAGTAATCAATGAAATCAACTTCATTTGTCAGTGTCGGCAGGCCTGGAATGGCGGTTAAAGACTCAAGAAGTCAGCAAATGGATATGAAAGAAGAATAACAGCTGTAAATGAAATAATGTGAGATATTGAATTTGTTCATACAAGTAGCTTCCTGCACAAGGACTTGCTCAGTATGTGGCGAGTAAAATGAGTCGAAGATGGAGATAACGTTACTTTGAGGATATCCTCTCTCTTCCTTATTTGAAATTTGCGGAGAAGAGAGAGTGGCGACGAAAAACGCAATCAATTGAGCAGAATGCATGGAAATCTTGCTGTAAGTCAGTCAAATAGACACGACTTAAGATTGCCAATCCTTCGTTCATTAGATGAGAGATTCTTTTTGAATGATATGAGAGCCTCAATATAAGGGAGATCATTCGAAGACTCGAAGATGTAATTCATGCTATTCGAGTTATTCATAAAATCCAATTCAAGATCTTTTCATTCCTGAAAAATGAGATTAGAAAACACAAGACATGCAGAAGATGTGAGTCAGAATCGACTGAAGAAAAACATTACTTCGGAAGAACATCCTGGAGTTTTTTGATGAGGAAGATGATGGAGTCGCGGCGATCGTCGGTCATGTTGATGCTTGTGAAGTAATCCAAGATATTATTGAAGGCAACAGTGAAGGGGACCTTGTTGACATCCTGTTTTCAGATTCTGGCTGATGTAATGTGGCTGAGGAGAGAGAGAATGGTTTAAATGATTTTGCGGTTGAGTTCGGCATTAAACTGGAAGATGCGTTGAATCATATCAAAAACATTACACTCTGAGGCTGGCTTTTGGAGGGATTCGGGACCTCCGTCGAAGGATCCGATATGGACAACACGGGATTTGATCATGAAAATGGTCTCAGCATCGACCATTGCGTATTTCATGCAGGCCTTGTTCAGTTTGGGGATAATATAGGTGGGAGGGGATGGGACGCACCATATCCGAGCCGTACAGCCCTCCAATCCTGAGACAGGATTTCGTCATGGCCTTTGTGTCGACCTCGTTGTTGTGTGAGACTTTGAGAGTGTAGATGAGCAGGGTGTTGTGAATAGTCAAGCCAGCATTGGCACAAACCACTTCACTTCCGGTTTCATCCCGAATGATTGTGAAGAGAGCGAGAATACACGCTATTGCGATGGACTTGTCTTTGGACAGGGTTGGGAGGGCGTACACCATTGGAACAATGTCGGGTGAGAGGATGGAAGTTTGGCTATTTCGAGAGAAAGATGAGATGAATGCCGACAAATAGAACCCGGGTTCCAGCCACATTCCCTCTCGTTTTGTCGCCACGTCCGACTGAACCTCATGACTGGACAAAAAATAGTGTACGAAACGGATAATATTTTAATCTGGGGAGCCACAAAAGACAGTGTTGAGAGGTGCGCGTGAGGGAGGTGTCGCTGGAACTGACGGATTTGATGGAAATATGAGAGGGATGGGTGCGATGAACTGGAAGCGAAAACACCGGCATAAATGGAGTGGCAAAAGAGGATATTTGGTGGTCCGGAATGGCATAGTCAGAAAGGAGATGCGAGGACTGTGATATGGGATTCAGCTATGTTGAATGTTATATTTGGCGAGTGGGAGTGCAAAAGCATGGGTGGGGACCACGGGAGAGAGATGATGAGGTGTGGGAGAGATGGAGGAAGCGTTGGAAGATGAACTTGAAGAGAGGAAGATGGTGATCTCATCGGTGTTGAAATGAGTGTTTATCTCTCATGTTCTTGCACCATCTCCGCACAAAGCAGATGATACAGGCGGAGCAGATTATGGAAAAGGAGATTCCAGGGCTGTCAGAACTTGAATGGGTGATGGCAAGGAACAAACTGAAATGATATCCATTGGAACGTGCCGCGAACAAATCATATGGTTAAGAAAAGGATACAAACAGAAGAAGTGGAGATGTTGAGAACTGTGGTATGACAGGAGAGAAAAGAAGAGGGTTCGAGGAGGGAAGGTGTTGATAGTGTGAAAAAGAGAAAAATGAATACCTGACCTTATTCTGTGTCACTCGAAAGCGCCATTGAAGTCACTTGCCGTCCATCTTTTCCTTTTCTGCTCTTTTTTGGTTTCGCATTAGAGTCTCTTCTGTGCAATCGTTTCTCCTTTCTAATAATGACTTCTGCTTGTGGTTCGTCACAAACCAGTGATGCCGCTGCACTTGCGTGAGGATTGCGGGCTGGCTGGCAGGGGGGTAGCTTAGCCTGGCGAAGGAGCTGGAATCTGTCCCCCACATGATACGCACGGACCCAGGAGGTGGAATTAAATGGTTCCGACGGTTCTTCCTCCCCGAATAGCCTCCATGGTGGAGGAATCAGTTGAAGTGGATATGGTTGTCTTTCGTTGAAATAGCGGCCAAGAATATGACAACAGGGGAGTTGCTGTGTTGTAGTGGTAAACTGAGTACATGGAACAGCTGCTCTGCCTGGTGTCATTAGATTGTGAATTTCAATGATGCAAGCGAATGAAACTTTGCCCCATAGATGCTTGTACGAGGGGATTACTTTCAGGGCGTTAATTCTGGATGTTCTTTGTTCTTGAACCATTCTGTTCAGTTCGGTTTTTTGGTTTGCATCAAAAGATAAAAGCGATTTGATTGTCTGTGTTAGTCTGACATTTCGAGATGGTTGAGCCCGTTTTAGAGAGGCATGCATTCCTTCGACTGGTGATGTTGTGACGATGCCTAAATGAGGATATTTGTTAATAAAACACGGGAAAAAATGTTCTGCGAGCGGAAACCATTGGCGGTTGAGGTAGTTGACCAGGTCGGCCCAATGTTCACCATTTTGTAGGAGAGTAGTGACAAAGTGTTGTTTTGAAGTTTCAAAATTTTCGATAGATTTATTTGAAAGTAGATGATTCCATTCTTCGTCGAAAAAAAGTAATAGATGATCAGCATCTTCCATATCATGAAGGTGTGTTCGCACTCTGGCTTCAATATTGCGTTGAATGTGCCACGCACAGAGAATGTGCTTTACATGAGGAAGAGTGTTTCGGATTGCGGAGATTTCAGCTGGAGATGAATCTGAGACGAGTACTTGAGTTTTTGCGAGGCCATTAGTCCTTGTGAGAAGCTGGCGGAGGATCCACTGATAGTCATCGATTGTTTCATTCATCATAAAGACATAGCAAAGAGAATAAAATTTCCCGGTCGAGTGTCTGCCTACGATCTGAACCAAGTTATAGCCAACTCTGTTTGTTGAGTACGTCGCATCCATTAATAATATTGTGGGAAATTGTCTGTAGAGTTGTATCGAAGACTCTGAAAAGATGATAAAAGCAGAAACAGTTCCATCCGGATCCATTCGATAATCGATCGTATATCCCTTCCGTGTCACGAAATCATGAATATTCTCAAATGTGTCCTCGCCGTCTTGTGCGAGACGATGTGCAGATCGAAGGTGATAAATGTCCCTTAATTTGGCCTCAGAGTGATGATCTTGCTTGAGTGTCTGGAATACTTTGCCGGAAGCCACACCAATTTCGAAAAGTCGAATTGCCTCGTCTTCATCATGACTTGTCATTCTAGACTTGGGTTCTTGTTTCAAATCGATTTTTGGGTGATTGTGTTCGATATAGTTCCATCGGAGTGTCCATTGTTCTGTTTTGTTGGAGTACGAACAGTTTAGAGCACACTTGCACTCAAGATCCCGTGTTGATGTAATCTCTCTTTCTCCAGTTGTTGTTGAGGTTGGTGTTTGGTGACAAATACATGCATATTTAGCATCTTTCATCTGGTGATACGACTTCCTTACGAATCCCATTCCGTTTTGGTGTGACCGTTCGGTAATGAATGAATCAAGCGCCTGAAAGCTGGGAAAATATTGCTCCTTCGAAAAGTCTTGCATTGAAACGACTTCATCAGCAGGTGACGGTGGAGAAAACATTTCAAACGACCGTTAGAAGTATTATGGTTCGATCTTCGAAGACTGTCAAAATGATGACAGAAACCTCTTTAAATGTCTAAAAATGGAAAAGAGAAAGAAATTCGCGGGATATAACCAAAAATGATCAGAAATGAAAAAAAAGGATGCCAATGGCGGAACCCGAACCCGGGTCCGAGTGTTGAAAGTCTAACGTTCTAACCTCCTGATCTAATCACGATCAAAATATCAACTCGCTTCAATCTCCTTGTCCTCGAGATTCTTCCCCTCTGGCCGGTTTTTTTCCCCTCCCACTGAGTTTTTCCCCTCCCACTGAGTTTTTCCCCTCTGAGCGAGTTTTTCCCCTCTGACTTAGTTTTTCCCCTCCCATCGAGATTTTCCCCTCTCACCGACTTTTTCCCCTCACAATTGAGCCACCCCGAACTATGTCTGGTTGTGGAGATATGATCAAAACAAGTTTTCAAGATCCTAAGCTTGTTATACAGGGAAATCAGTATTTGACCCTAAATTTCCACCCAGGTCCCCCCAGAATTTTTCATTTTTCGAAAAATTGTCATTTCGAGAGAAAACCATCCCAAACCACCAGAAATGAAACGAAAAAGAAAAATCTTGAACAGGCGTGGAGAAAAGTGGTTCTGAAGTTTGGATTCCCTAAGCTTAAATGTTAAGGACCTCCTATTTTGGAGCCAAAAAAGGGTCGATACCCTGACTCCGAAATAGGCGCCCCAGCCCTGGAATCCTATTTTGGAAGTTCGATTTCTCCCTCGATGATTCATGGGGGAGGGAGGAATCCAATCTCCAAATGGGTTGGACTCACTCAAATGTGGGTTTGGAGAAATCTGGGATGGATTGAGATTTGAGTCGAAAAAAGTGTCTTTTGTGGTCGGGTTAGATCCATGTGGTCGGGTTAGATCCGCATGGTAATTGAAATTAAAAAAGACAAAAATAGCCGTTGAGTAGTTCCTGTTCATGTTCGTGTGAGTTTCCTATGGACACCCCGATACCCCTTTGGGGACGATCTATCTCAATCCTTCTCAATGACTGCTACGCTCTCACAGAGAATAGCGAATTCCTTGAAGGGATATGTCTTGGGTGGGCATGATTTACGGTCAAACTCTCTGTCCAGAATCTGATGCCAACATGAACCCCGGGGACAATCTTTCGATCATCCGTCTCCAATCCAACCTTCAATTCGTTCTACGCATCAGTCACGAGGGCACCATTTTGCCTGAGTATCTTGGAACGTTTCGTCGAGATCTCGCACTTGCACTAACTGGACCTACTCTTCATATGCAAAATAAAAAATTCAAATAAAAAAAAATCAGCGTTAATTGTGTGAACACCCAAATCATCCCAAATTCTTCTCTGAAAGAAAAGGAACCTGCTTGTACTCACCAACGAGCTCACAGTTGTACTTCCTCAGTTCATTCTCAACAAACGATTGAGTGTAGTGTCGACGTTGTGACATGTGTGGTCTGTTTCCTTGATTCCACAACTTTGGTTTTATCCTCCACTCTACACCTTCATGAACATAGATGACTGGGATATTATGTCTGACATACTCAGAAACAAGTTCACAGTTCTCTTCTTTCATTGACTGAATCAAAGCTTGCTTGGCATCTGTTCGACGTTTTTCGCTCCACTTTGGAGGGTTCGAAGTCTGTAGCGAGACATATGTAGTATTCACTGTTGTCATTTAATACAAATTAAAAAATCAAAAAAATAAAAATGAAATGTGAAGTGAAGTGTTGAGAACTTTTTATTTTTTGTTCCCTGTTGTGCCAGCTTTCATCTTGCTTCTTTTGTTTCATTTTTTCATTCATTCAATTTTTCAATCATTCATTTTTCAATCTTTCAATCATTCATCATTCAATTTTTCAAGTTTGTTTGATTGTACCGTAGGACAACCCGATACTCCTTTGGGGATCATTCTATCGTGATCCTTCTCAATGACTACTGCTGGCGAATTCCTTGAAGGGTTAAGTCTTGGGTGAGCATGATTTACGGTCAAACTCTCTATCGAGAATCTGAAGCCAACATGAACCCCGGGGCGGATTCCTAGAAATCCACCGTCTCCAATTCAACCTTCAATTCGTTCTACGCATTTGCCACGAGGGCACCATTTTTCCTGAGTATCAAGGGAAATTACGTCGAGGTATCATACTTCAACTTTTTTGGAAATTTTGAATTTTTGAATTTTTGAATTTTTTGAAATTTTCCCAAGTATTTTTTTTTTGAAATTTTTTTTTGAATTTTTGAATTTTTTTAAATTTTTGAAATTGTTTTGGCATTTTGAAACTTTTTCATTGTTTTTTGAAATTAAGATTGCCCCTCGCCTGAATCGAACCACCCCTAGAAACGGGTGGACACTGGAACATACCCACTGAGCTACTAGCTCCTGAAAATGTTAGTTTCGACCTGTGCCTTATACCTCGAATGTTCAGATCTGCTATATATTCCTTTTATCGTCTACCTATCTCCCCTCGTTAAAAAGCATGGATTTATCACGGGAACGACTTTTTACCCCGTTAAAAGCACGACTTTTTCTCGTCAGCGATTTTTTCAAAATTAGTTAGATTTTCCTTTTTAACTTTTTACCCCCGATTAAAAGCATGCCTTTTCACGGGAGCGATCTGCTAAATCTTAATTCTTGGCCACTTGTTACCCTCGTTAAAAAGCATGACTTTTCACGGGAGCGATTTTGCTATATATTGAATTTATTGACAAAGTTTTCAAATTTTAAATCTGCTATAGTGTCTTTTTTCGGGTATAAAGTTTCTGATTTTCCGGGATAATTTCAGGACCGGATAGTCTAGTGGTAATGGTGAGTGCACGCACTACTACTACTAAGCTGAAGGTCCTAGGTTCAATTCCTGGCGGAAGCATTTAATTTCACATATCACTGCCCTTTGGCATGGTCTAGGCCCTTGGCAAGACCAACGTACGTCTCCGGAACTCAAATCGAGAAAAATGAGTTCCGATGCCGGTCTAAAAGGGACCGATGAGAAGGGTCGCAACCTTCGGAACCTTGAAAAAATACACCAGCTTCCGCCAAAATCAAGGTTTTTGCTTTTTGAAAATTGTCAAAATTTTGCTTCAACTTGAAAGTTTGAAGGAACTGAACTCTGGAAGAGAATATTTCTCTCAGATTGACAACTTTCTGAAATGAAAATGACTTTTACTTCAAGTATTTTCTGAATTGTCAATCGGCATGGAGAAAAAGCTATAGTAGTGGTGTCTAAGGAGCGGGGGTTCCCAAATCGCCTTCTATACTACTAATTTGGTAGGTTGTAAGAAGACGATTCGTTCCATCTTGATGGTAGTATCTACCACAACGCTGAGAACGAGACCTCATTTATCTTTTTTTCTGTTTGGCGATATGTTGATATCTAAATGTTGGGAGAACCTATTGTTCCATTGAAAATATGCAAAAACTTCCGACTTGTGTGTTTTTGTCAATGTTGCAGTTGTTCAGAGTGTCCTGTATAACTATCTGATTCGTAAATTGAATTAAAGAGAAATTGTGGTTTGAAACATGACGAGACTTCTTGTTTTCGTTGCTGATGTTGGCAATTGAAACTGAAGCACAAATTGTTGTGTCTGTGAAGGGTATGGAATTAATTCATGTGATTGAGATAAGTAAGTGATTTGTTGGCGAATAATAATGATCCGATTCAGTTCGAAGGTGAAGTGGCTCCGAGGTAGTGGGAGTCTGTGTGATCTGCTCTCATCGCTGGAGCTAAATCTGAAGTATTTTGATGAGAGGGCCCAGATGGGAAGTTGATCTATGTCCAGAGCAGAGGTGACATTATATTCGTGAATGGCGACGATTTCAGAGAGAATGAAGGTGAGTGGGCTTCTGAGAAGAATGGGGTGTCCATTTCAATGATAACGGAATGGAAGCAATCTTTCACTCAGAATCATGTCTGTCTGCCAATTGAACGAACAAATTGTGATATAATAGTTGTGTCACCAATATGTCCCATGTCACCAATCCGGCCTTTTTTCTGGAAAAATCAATATCGGTCAAACTAAGAAAAATCTGAAATTGAAGAATTATACTCCCACGCGATCCCGAGAAAACCTCAAAATACCCCCTTTTGCCCGATGAAAAAAATCGTTTTGGCAATATCTCGACAACCAACGAATCGATTTCGACGAAAATTTTCAGAGAGACGTTTTTTCGGTGAAACGAACATTTTGAAAAAAATGTGGAGAAAAAATTCTGGGTATTTGGGAAGATCGGAAAAAACCCATATTTTTCTCAACAAAATTTTCTTAGGAAAAAAATCCTTTTATTTTTTGTTCATCTTTTGTCGAGATCTATCCGACGATAATGCCTTTTATTTGATTTAAAACGGATGGCTGGTTGTGGAGAAACGAGGGCAAAAAGTTGAAAAAAATGTGTGTATTCGGAACGTTAAACGTATTTTGAGGTTTTCTCGGGATCGGGTGGGAGGATAATTCTCAAATTTTATATTTTTCTTAGTTTGACCAAAATAGTCCCTCACAGAAAAAAGGCCGGATTGGTGACACCGGACGGTTTGGTGACACCACTATAACAGAATTCATTGTTGTGGCGAGGAAAACAGACTTCGTGAATCAATTCGGATGAGACATGATATAGTATTCATCCAAACTTGAATAAGTGACAGGGAGTGTTGTATACGCGGTTAAAGTGTGAGTGTGAAGTTGTACGTGCTTCAACAGGGATAGTGTGAATCATAACAAGAGGAACGGGTACGATCACGAACGAAAAGACAGAAAAGCTCGACATGAAAGGTAATAATAATATAGACAGAGATCTGACTAGTTATGTCGCTTTCACATTGTCAGTCACAATTATTGATTCACCCATCCCATCACTCCTCCTTTCTCAATCCTTCACATCACTCTGATCTATATCCTAACTCCTGTCCAGCATTTCACGCACCAACATTGAAAAGAACAACCCTACTATCAGTTGTAATCACTTAAACAACTCGGAGTTCATCACAAGTCTTTCCCCATTCAATTTCAACTCCATCTGCAACCGACACTGAAAGCGAGATGCCTTCCATCTCCCTCCTTTTGCCCTCCAAACTTCCAAAACATCTTGTAAAACTTTATATTCTCAGATGGCCCTTCTCCAGCAACATCCAGCTTTTAACTCCGCTCACATCTATACCTGTGTGGCCTGGCCTGACCAAGAGGAAATCACGATATTTCCTGGCCACCCACTGGCCACAAGATAAGAAAAAATGGGTGAGGGTATCGGGTTGATCAAGAATTCATTGTTCTTTTTCTCTCTCTTCCCTGGCGGTTTTTTAAAAATATCATCTCAGAATCTTCATATCCAACATTTTTCATGTTGTTTTAGTCATCTCTCAACAAATTAGAGCTTACTCGTGCAAACTCTGAAAAAAGTGGTTTGATCGGCCACTCAATTTTTGTCTCGTTTTTCACTGTCCATCGCCTTTTTCTCTTTCGCATTACAGTTTTTCATTTTGATTGTCACAATCGTTGTGGGTGGCATTCTGATGTTCGATGACCACGTTGAACTTTTTCTTTTCACCCTCACCTTCTCGAGATATCGGGACTTCTTGGCCATTTGGCCAGCTGGTGGCCAGTGGTCAGACCCAATCTTGAACTTTGCGTTTCACCAAAATCATCTTGTTTTTATCCCATTCGATCTATCTCGCCTGTTTTTCATCTCCTGAATCGTTTTTGAAGGTGCATTAGGCAGATCGAGAAACGAGATCCTGACCCATATTTTGAGTAAACCTCCTGACCAGTGGCCACGCCGATTTGGCTGGCCACACAGGTATACTCACATCATAATCTCCCTGTGCCATCCTCCCAACCACATATCCTGTATAGGACAACATGAAGTCCACCAACACCGTCCTCCCTTGCAATCTCACTCTATTATATGTCTCATTTCATGTGATTCAAACACAAAAGACATCTTTTTTAAATCCGGCAATAAACTCGCTGTGAAATGAGTGTAGGGACGAAAGGACGGAAAATGGTGGGGCGCGAGGTCATTCATTTTGTTGTAAATCGTCATTCTGCCTTTGTGTGTAATGTGATTTTATGCTTGTGGGTTCTGAGGACAGTTTGGTGTTGAATGCATTGTTCTAATGGAGACAATATCTGTTTTGAGGTGTGTAGGGGGAAGCACAGCTGGAAATGATATTGGTTTCGCCGCAAAGATTTCTTTTGGTTTCGGACGTGTGAACATGGAAATTGATAGTTGTCCCTTTGTAGAAAAGTGCGGCATTACCAGAGTTGAGATAGGGTGGAGTGGAGGAAAAAATGGATGACGTTGGATTCTGACTTCGGAGTCGTTTCTCTCTTCTGAATCTTGACTGTGGGTTTCTTCAGAATCAGATTTGGTTGAAGACTGTCGTTTCTGTGGAGTAATGACTGGTGTTTTGTCTGACGGGAATCCTCCTTTTGGGTGTCTTTCGTCTTCTAATAGTGCCTGTTTTTGAACTTGGATGATCTTTTGTCTTCTTTCCTCACTCTTCCTGAGTCTCACTCTTCTTTCCACTTCTGACAGATCTTCTGAATCGTCAGACAACTCGATTGGGTTGGTCGGTGCCTTTTATTCCTCCTCAAAATCAATTGGAACAAAAACGTGAACGATGTCCGTATGATCAGGGAGAATTGACTTTTTTTCGATATATGAGTCGCGACCTTGCTTTGTACGTGCATTCGAAAGGAACATGAGCGAAGAAGCAGAATTGCAGAAGAAACGAAGAAAAAGACAGTCGATTGCGATGGATCCCTGCTCTGTCCAACGTGTTGGCGAATTGGTGAATTTTTGGCAAATGGTGGGGATTGTTTGGATTATGAGAGGGAAGACTTGTGTTCTGTTGCATTCTCTTCGTCCAAACAAATTTTTGAGGTGAAAGAGCGGCGGAGGATTGTAAGAAGTTCCCAGAGTTCTCCATAAAATTGTTCCTCCTCTTCAGGTAACGTGTCAAAGCGAGGATTGTGTCGAACAAACCACGAGACTCGATGAATCTCGTCAAGCCATCGGGTGGGAGAAAATGTAGGTGGCTTTGATCCGAAAGAGCGAGAAAGTGAAGCAGGAAAATTACCAGAACCGTGTCGAAGAGTGTCCAGTAGAATGGAAATGTGGGGAGCCACCTTTTTAGTGTCGTTCCACACCAAATCAAGCAGATGGTTATGACATCTCCCCACAAAAGGAGAAGGTGATACTTGAGAAAGAGGTTGTTGGTTGGGAACAAAACTGTCCATATCTCCGAGTTGCTGTTGGATTGCATTTAATCCATTCTGGAGTGGAATTGCATTGTCTGCCACAAATGCGATGGGTCTTATCCCATGGTTTCTGCAAACTTGAATGCATTCTTGTGCAAAAGCTGAATAGAACTGGGAATCGAGATCATTTTCCTGGAAGGATGTATGGATGAGCAATGGCTCGAATCCAATGTGTGGTGTTGCAAAAATGCCGAGAAAGATGTGCAAATCACCAGTTTTGCCTCCATCAACCACGAAAGAACCCATCTGGCTCCTCCGAGCAATTTGTGATTGTTGAAGGTTGAACTTGCCCAATTCATTTATCCTCACTGAAATTCGGTCCCGAGACAAGACACGATGAATATCTAGTCGAATTCTCAGAGGGGTTTTGGCATTGTCCATAAGGATGTCGACCATTTTCTTAAATGGAGTGAATGGTGTTGTGGGACGAAGTTCATTTTGGTGAGGCTGAGGTACTGACTTGAAGACGTGCGGGTGGTGAGGATCCCATAATGCCTTTGACCAATTCGTTGAATCTTGATTGGGGAAGTTTTCTGCACCAGCGAAGACGATTGTTGAACCCATCTTTTCACTTCGGGTGGCTTTCTTGCTTTCGGTTTTGCCAGTTTAATTGTTGTCCAATTATCTCGAGGAATGTTGATTGACACAGATCCAAATACGGCTTGTTTGGTTCCAGAGAAGCAGAGAAATGAGGTGATTCCAATAAAATCCATTGTGGGGTCTAGAGACCGTTCGATTGGCTGAGTGTGATATGATAGATTCTAAGAATGTGATCATATTGGGAAGCGTGTAAAAGAGCATTTCTGTTGAAAGGTGCGGGTGAGCCTCCAGAAGTTCTTCGAAAAAAATAGGAGAAAAGCGTTTTGGAGCGAAATGAGGACCACAATCGGAGATGAAAATCAAGTGTTGGGTCAGATCAAGATCGATTTGATGTCGCACTTCTTCGAGCGTTTCGATCCCAAAACTGTGACTTGTTGCTTCGAAAAGAAATCTTTGTGCGTCTGAACTTGGACACGAGGTATCTTAATGTTTTCTTTGAAATCTGCAACAAATACTCCTTGACTCTCTTCCATATTCTCAGTATCTTCTTCACTACAGCTCTGAGCCGCGTTCCAAACCGCACAAAAGTCTGCCAAAGTCATAAAAAGGTTTGTTTTTCGAAACGAGTCGATTTTTCAGCTAAAAGCAGAGA
Source organism: Blattamonas nauphoetae (assembly GCA_033064195.1). Classification (NCBI taxonomy): domain Eukaryota; phylum Preaxostyla; order Oxymonadida; genus Blattamonas; species Blattamonas nauphoetae. The sequence continues at coordinate 46,388 of JARBJD010000132.1, read as the reverse complement.
CAGGAGTCTTGTGCGTCATTTGCAGGCTTCTGATAAGGATCCGACTGATCGGACCCTATTTGATCCGACCATCAAAATACTGCTTATTCACACACTTCTGATAGTGTCAGATCAAAATGCCTGATCATGGGATCAATTGAACTCAGGGTTTGTAGTGGGCCCGATGATCAAAAGTCAAGATCCTCGACTATATATGACGAGAGGCCACCTTTTTCCTTTTCATTTCACTGTCTACAGGTAGACTTGTTCTGAAATGAAGAAGAATAGTTCAGAAATGAAAATGATTGTTCAGAAATGAAGAGGAATTGTTCAGAAATGAAAATGATTGTTCAGAAATGAAGAAGAATTGTTCAGAAATGAAAAATGATTGTTCAGAAATGAACACGAATAATTCAGATATGAAAACAAGTCTGGTATTTCATTGATTCCACTGAGAAAAGGTTATCGGATGTACTGACGTTGCTCCACCATTCCACTAAATACAGATTCAACGAACAGATCACGATGAACAATCTCAAATGAGAATGTCAAAGATAAAAGAATGAGAGAATAGTACTCATCAGGTTCATCCATACAGACAGCTGAGTTTCTGGTAAAAAAGCCATGGTTTATCAATTGTGATTAAATGTTGGGAATTTGTCAAGTTAAAGCGCCATGAAAAACCAGCGCATGATCCCTAAACCTGCACAAATTCGATCGTATTTCAGCGAGTTGACCAATCTTCACCACAATCCATCCGAGAACAGTTTGTGAGGTGATTCACATTTAGTACTTTTTTGATTTCAGATTGTTCTGATGTGAGTCATGCAAAAGTTGGGGAAGATCTGTTCTCTGGTTCAGAAGATTTGGATTCTCAACACCTGTTTTCAGGTTTTTTGTCACTTTTTTTGTCGGACCACTTGTATTACAAAGAAAAAAAGTGGAGTTTGTGCGGGTTCAGGATTAAAAGTGAGTTTCGCATCACACTATTTCAAACATTCAAGTTTTTTCTACAAAAACCGCTTCAGTATACAGTTTGTCCTTCTGTGTGTGTCTTTTGTTGAGATACTGATGCAAACCACACCGTTTTGATGTGAGACGGGACTTATTTCTGACACCACGAGAACGTATTTGTTTTGACTTTGAGCGTTTGAGCAACCATTCTTTCATTATAAAAGAATGAATTTTCGAACTGTTTTTGTCTTTCAGGCCTGTTGAATTTGATTTTCATTTCTGAACAATCATTTTTCATTTCTGAACAATTCTTCTTCATTTCTGAACAATCATTTTCATTTCTGAATTATTCCTCTTCATTTCTGAATAATCATTTTCATTTCTGAATTATTCCTCTTCATTTCTGAATAATCATTTTCATTTCAGAACAATTCCTCTTCATTTCTGAACAATCATTTTCATTTCTGAATTATTCCTCTTCATTTCTGAATAATCATTTTCATTTCAGAACAATTCCTCTTCATTTCTGAACAATCATTTTCATTTCTGAACTATTCTTCTTCATTTCAGAACTAGTTTAGCTGTATTGATGAAAATGACATATTTTTATTGAGAATAGTGAGGATGAAGTGAGATATCATCAAATATTTGTGTTTATTAGATCAACCTTCGGTGAGATCAGTCAGATCAGTCTCTAATGTGTGATAACTTATTCGTCATTGTTTTGTGTAACTCCTGTGGCTCACCATGGGATCGATCCTTTGAGGATTCCAATTGTGACTTTGATTTGAACCCCACCTCACTTTTATTGTGTTATGGACATGTTTAAGTTGGAAAAACCGACGAAGATGGGTAAAAAAACACCAGAAATGAGCAGAAAAGGATAATGGTGAAGAATGATCGAAGCGCCAAAATAAGCATTGATCGGACACAAAATTTGAGTCAATCGGCTCATTTGATCGGACGTTTCCACTAAAATGTGCTCAGCTATCGGAACCCTGGTCATTTGCGTTGCGTATTGGGCCTCACATCTGTCAAAATCAGTTCCCTTTATTTCTATTTCAGCGTTCCCCATAACTTCAACACATCTCCAAAGACATGTAGAAAGAACAAGACACTTCCTAGCAAGAACTTTGTACACGTCGTATCAAGATTGATCTGGGCTCATTTCGTTTGTGAGAAAATGATTGCTAACAATCTTTTCCCAGACATAATTTCTCGAATGGACCAAATATGTCCAGTGTCTAAATCAAAGTTTCCACCTCTCGCTTCATCAGACTCGTGCTACAAACTGATGACAGTCCTCGATAGTTTCTCCCACAATTCGACACTAGATCGAATCCAAATGTGCAGTTTTTTCTCTGTGATACTTGACACTTCTCAAGATCGGACTCAAACCAAACAACTATCTGTCATTATTCCTAGGGCAACTGGCCAAATACCATATAAAACAACTCCGAGATTTGTTGATTAAAAATGGGCCCTCAATTCAGAATTTCTTGGAAATTGGATTCGAAGGAGATGATGCGAATACAGGAAAAACAAAAGGAATTTTGGCATACGCCCGGAAAGAAAACTTAAATATTCTTGGCTTTCATTGTGTCGCTCACCGTGGAGAATTGGCGATACAAGATTCGTTTAAGAAGCAAACACATTATGATTTCCCTTTTGTCATCTCGCTCGCGGAAGACATACGACTCCAAGGATGCAATCTCCCAATTCAACTCGTCAACTTTGCGTGGATTCAGCAATGAGGTTTGTCTGTGTTCGATTCAAGCTTCTTCGAGGCGGAGACATTCCGGACAGACATCTGTCCTGTTTTTTGGTTCTCTTATCTCTCGTGTGTGACTACAAAACGTGTTGGATGCCATTCGTTTTCCCGTCTTTTGCTCCAGCGATTTCTACAATGTCAATTTGATTGTATTTAGTGTCCTTTCACGCATCCACCGATCAGGATCCCGAACCAGTTTTCGAGACTTTGACCTTTCACCGGATTGATGAAATATGAACGTATGAAACTTTCGTTTCTCTTCTTCATTTAGACCTCGTTATGATTCTAGTGAGTGAGTCTCCTGATCTCGACATCTCGTGGAACGATAAACACGTTTTGTGAAATCTTCTCAAGATCTGATGCAAGGTTTTCTTTTTTTTTTTTAAAGGATTCTTGATGAACATTTCGAAAGGTGCACACTTGAATTCTTGAATGCCAGATGGCGGATCAGCTCATCCGGATTGGATGGCCAAAGCCATTTTATTGCCGTGAACGCAGCCTTGGTTCATCGCGATCGCTCCTCATCTGTTAGAAAAGACAACGAGTCGCAATCATCTCTGTTTTTCTCTGGCAGACCCCGATCCATAAGAAAGTGGAAACTGTCGTGAATGGATCAAGCTTCAGACTTTTTCATCAACAATGGTCACACATATCATGATTCGTTTCCGGACAGGAGAATATTTTGACGGGATCAACGATTTTTTGATCTGATTCAGTTTCTTAAACTGTTTTCATCACATCTCCAAATTCAAGAACTTCGGTAAACCGCGCTCTTTGAGGAGAGTCCGGAATAATGATGAAGCGAATCGCATTCGTGATCAATAATTTGGTTTCCTGGAATCTGTAGAATCAGAGGTGTCATTTTTAGCCAGTATCGGCTGCGGAAAGGTGAATTGCTGTTTTGAGATGTCCCACAAGGTAAATTGTTGCGGAAGGATGCCCTGGAGACACTACATATTTATCTTGAGAATGAGACAAATTGATTCCGCGCCAAAATGCCTGTGTCGGGAGAAAACCTCTAAATACACCTTTTGCTCAATTAAAAAAAACCGTTTCGGATGAACTTTTCTCAGACCCTTTTTTTTGGTGAAACGAACATTATGATAAATAAAGGGGATAAAATCTGGGGATTTCGGAAAATGGAAAAAACCTATCTTTTTCTCGAAAAGAAATTCTGAGACCAATGCATTTTTGATCCAAAACGGATAGTTGGATATGGAGAAGAAGGGGATAGAGTTCAAAAAAAAGTGAGCATTCCTCAAGTAAACAGTATTTTGAGGTCTCCTCCTGACACAGGGGCAGGGTTCGAAACCTGCCTCGTGCGGTCTTTTTCGGACAGGTCTTCCGATAAACCGCACGAGGCCGCGATCCCCGCACGATGTTCTCACGATGATCCACTCCGTTCGTATACACAGAGGATCCTAGTGGTGCGACAACACTCCTCAGAGTAATATTGTCATTTTTTTCATTTCACTGTTATACATTTCTAATTTCACAAGTGTCAATTTCTAGGTGAAAACGACTAATAATGGGCAGAGTTCCCAATCGTCATGGGGAATGATGATATTATTCAGATGAGGAAACAACTCATTACAATATCATGGAAGACTTTTCTACTTCGGAAATTCCGGCTGACAGCGTCATCTCGTAAAATTCAGACGATCTCAAGGATGGTCTCTCTTGTATGTTTTCATCAAATAATCTGATGATCGAACAAACTAATTGTTCTTTTTTTCTCCTTTTTATGCAGTTTTGAAGGGATCTGGACCAATCTCTCCCTCAGAACAAACTCATTTTTCAGTATCATTTTTCTTGTCGTACAAACAAACATATTCTTCCAACACTGCAAAATCAAGCATAAAAGGAGTTCAGTAGGTTGTTTCTTTTCACAGTTTTATGATCTACTGGAAGACCATGACAAAGCAAGCAACTCAAAAAGATCGGTCCTTCCGCTTCACAATTCAAAATGTTTGAGACTTCTTACCTAGTTATTCCACTTAGAAACCGCTGTTTACCTGGAATAATAAAATTCAAACGAGAATATTGAAATGATCTGGGCACGATGGAGATTTAGAACCCTGCACAGGGGTACCGAAGCTCAACACTTTTATTCGATTTGACAGTATCCTCTTCGAAGTTCATGACTTTTCCAGAAAAAAACCTACGAATTTCAGCGAGAGACAAGAACGATAGTGAAAAAGAACTAGCACAACGAGAGCTTTTGGAAGACGAACTGATAAAATGGATGGCGAGAGGAAAGAAAAGCAAAGTCTGGAAGAAAGATCAAACGAAGAGACATAAATAAGCGAAATTGCCGTAATGTGTGCCCTAAAACCAGGTTAAAATGAGAGGAACGAGGTAAAACCAACCTTTGATTGTGTGCTGAGAAGAAAACCTGTTTTGGGTCACAATGATAAACCTTCCTCACAACTTTGCCATCCCGAATCAAGTCTTGTTGATTCAAGATCAAACTCCACTTTTCATTCCTCCTTAGGGTTATCCTCTTGCTATCGAGGAAGATATCGGCCAACCTACAATTGCTCCCAATCCGCCCACTCTTCCCACCAGTTAGGAATTGTTTGTGGAGCCACGAATGGACAACTGACGACACAGCTTCTCAGATGATTGATGAACATATTCAGATCCAGATACATGTCAAAAGCCTTTCAGATGAACTGTAAATACAGTTATGTTGGAAAATGTCCTTTAAATGACTCTTCCCCTCCAGAGCTATTCGGAGCCTTGAAAAATCTGTCTTTTTCTTCACCCATCTCATCATAAGTCAGTCGTGACCCTTAAAAGTGTTCATATTCCTGAGGAACTCGGACGGATTCAGTCATTCACAACATTTATCCTCCCAACCGACAGTTTCCGGATTCCGAAAGACATTTTCAGGATGTCACAAGCTCCATCCGATGTGAAGAAAGCGAACAAGAGTTGGAATGAAATTGCGGAGCGGATTCACAATTTGGGTGGTGAAAGGACTGGAGAGAACTGTACTTGCGATACTATCCTGCGAAAAGGGATTTGAAGATACTCGTTGGGCCAGATGGATTGAAGGAAGAAGATGTTGAGGTTGTCCTTCGAGTTCGCACTGCGAAGCAGTCTGCATTGACTGATTTGATTGAGGAGGTGCGAGAAACAAAACTCATCCTAATCTCACCTCGCTAGACTTCTGTTCTTATCCAGTATGGACAAGTTGAAAGCTGAGAATCCAATGAGGGATGAGTGGTTGCTGTGAGTGTCTTTCATCTTTCTCTCGCAACGTCCAGCTTCTCACACTAATCTGTTTCGTTCCCTAGCTTCTCACACTAATATGGCCCACTTCTCCAGCATTCCGCACAACTCCATCTCACTCCCCAACTTCTCACACTAATCTGTGAGGTTCTTGACCTCATCGCTTAATATCTTTGCTCCAACCAAGTTGGTGTCTGTTTGCGGATCTATGGACATGTTTCCCTTCGTGTTCGCTTTTCTGCCTGTGTTTCCTTCTCTTTTCGCTTCAATGGCCATGTTCCTGTTTTGTTTCGCTTCTATACCCCGTGGCTTGTCACTCCCGGTAAATTCAGGCTTATTATTAATTCTCCATTAATTGGGGAGTGACCCCATCATGGGGCTGCCCATATTATTGAGTTATGGACGATGGGGGTCTGTCTTACTCAGCAAGTCTGGTCTCTACAACCTCGGTCCCTCCAAGGTTTGTAGTACAGCATGGGAATATTGAATGAAGATTTTTATGTGAGTATCATTAGACTCATCATGCCACGTATTCATCTCGCCACACCGCACCAACAACGCGCCATGCATGGCCAAGACTTCGACACACCGTCAACCGAACGTGACACTGTCGATAGTAAAGTTCTTCTTCCATCTACAGCCTTTCTGAACTTTCTCGATGAAAAAATAAAAATCTCCGATGAAGACCTTTTCGTGGCGTTTAGGGATCTGATAGTCCTCTTCATTTCAATCTCTCTCTCATCGTACCCAATAAAGACACATCGTTTGATCTTCGTGTCATGATCATTTTGCTGAATCAATTGAGGATGGACCAACCAGAAGAGGTCGAATCTGGAAAGCGGGAGGTAGTTCACTCTGCGAGTCTCTATCGATAGGCATTGAACAGGGTCAAGGATGCGGCTATACGGAAAGGAAGTTGGAATTCCACTGTTCAGCTTTCTCCCCTTCTCAAGGGAGAGATCACATATTGGAAAACTATGAAAACAATCCTCAGATCGATCTTTTTGCACCAGCGCCGGACGAAAACGCAGATGGAAGGAACGTGTTTACCCTCGACTGGTCCGGGATGATTCAACCACTACTTCATCCTCCAATTCTGATGATCACATGACTCAAAACCCTGGCCATCTCCAATGCTGAACCTTCAGCGATTGTCATCTCTCTCTAGTTGTGAGTCGAGCTCGCTGAAAGTACTTCGAACACATGCTGAAGTTCTGGATGGAGAGGAACGAAGCAGTGGACTTCGCTTCAACCAGAGTGTGGTAAGACCTCAAGAATAGGTCCCCACTCAAGATGACATCAATTGCACTCATACTGAAAAGTCTTCTGGGAGAGATTGGAGTTCCTCACAAGTTCGGACCTTATTCAATTAAGCATCCTGCCGTGAGTCATCTGAGAAGAGTGGAAAACGTCTCTCTCGAAGCGGTGAATGCCCAAGTCGGATGGTCAACCAAGTAGACCACCACTGACGACTACTACTCCGCTCCAGTCCGTATCAGTCGAGAAGACTCCTCGCTCGCCAACTGCTAGTGACAACCTTTGAGGAAGCACGGCCATTGTCCATGTAAAAAAGGGAGTACTTGGGTAGAGTCGTACAAGATCTCTTCTTCTCTCTGGTTCTACTTCTCACTTTTCCACTTGATTTTAGTCTTTTTCAATTCTCATAACGTTAATGAGCCCTGGTTTGGTGATGGTGAGAACGAAGAGTACACCTTTCACACCAACCAGTGCTCATCAACCTTCTTTTCTGCCACACAGTTGTTGGAAGTGCACAGCGGTTTTCTTCAGGCTCTGCGGCGTTTCCATTTTAACCTTTTGGGTAGTATCACTTCATTGGTCATTCTGACTTCTCTTTTCCTTCCATCACGTACCTCCAGTGTTCTCCAGCCGCTCGATCAATCTGTCTTCGCAACCCTGAAGAAACATCTTCAGACACAACCTGTTGACGGCCCAATCGACCCTACAGCAGTCTTTTCACGAACGAGATTTGCTCAATCCGTCATTGATGCCTCCTCTCAGAGTTTAACAGCAGCCAATTAAAAGCGCCAAGTTGGGCCCATCATGATCATCACGCTCGAGAAAGTCACAATATGGCCGGTCAGATCGCTCACAATGCCGACTAACCAAATAAATCCTGTTTTTCTCCTTTCAAGTCACTCATTACACACCTTCCTCACACTTCATGGAAATCCCACAAAAATACCATCCATGATTTGTTATTCCGAACCTTCAGTTTTCTTCTCTTGTGAACTTGATTCAACCTGAAAACCATGGAGAGTGAGATTCAATGTACAGAATGAACAGTGAAAAGGAGTTATAATGTGTGCATTTCTGGCGTTCACAGTATTTTGAGGTTTTCTCTTGATGTAGGCATTTTGGCGCGGAACCAATTTTTGTTTCTTTGTTTGACCAATGTAGATTTTTCAAGCCCCGTTCCCCGGATTAAAGAAAATGTTCAGATTAATCACAGATCTATAAAGAATTTGATCCGCATCAAAAGTGATATCAGGGAAAGAGAAGGTTTTTGGTCAAAAAAGTGCTTGTATAGAGTCAAAGAAGTGATTGGAAACAACGATTCTGAGTCTTTTTGTTTTTGAAAAAAAAAAGATGGGCAGAAATCCCACACAAAATCCCATGATCTTCCGTCCCATCCAATAAAAACAAGCCTAAAACGGAGAATCAATTCAGCAAAAAAAGTGAGCTCCGGAGATCCCCACAACCTTCGGGGTTTCCCACCGACGACCCGATTTAAATGTCAATATTGTGTGGAAACGTGTGTCTATTCACTATTCTCGAGATACTTAGGCATGGCTGACCGGCACTGACCGGTCAGTTTTCACCGAAAAGTACTGACGGTCACTGACCGTAGAAATTTCGGTACCCACAATCTGGAGTTACCGTTTCTCCGAAGTGAATTCAAGCTGAACCGAAACAATACGTGTTTAACCTGATCTGTGACAGAAACAAGGAACCAGGAACTACAAGTCCACAAGTCCACAGGAGCTCAGAAATGGTTTTTTATTGATGAATATATATCGTTTCGAGATAACCCGAGAATGTGAGAAAAACTCGAGAAAATCATGCAGTTTTCGCAAACTTTGATTGTTTTGTTCCCACACTCGTTCAAGTAGCCTATTTTTGTCTATATCGAGGTTTGGAAAATGTATTTAATGAAACAATGTCATACTACTCATGGTTTGTTCATAATGTCTTATTAGGTTTTTTTCGAGAGATGATCAGCCCACAAGAAAAATGTCGGAGCAGCCTATCTCACCTCCTCTCTCTCCGTTGCTGGTCACTCGAAAGCTGGGGGAAGTTGAGTACAATATCGTTCCAAACTTGCTGTGGAATTTTGACGAATCGAGTCTGAGGATCGATTCTTCGAACAAAAGTCCCATTGTGTATTTCAAAAATGATGTTCCTCCTCCAACCAAGTGCACAAATCGTGTCGAAAACTCGACTATTTGTTGTACCGTGGCGGCTGACGGAACCAGTCTTCAATCAATTCTACTATGGCCGACTGCAAATCCAGTGAAAGAAGTTCTCTCCCTGCCGTCTTTCCATATTACGCTGCTGTATCGAAATACTGGATGGATAAACTCGGACACATACCGTGAGATCATGATCGATCATATTTTTCCATCCATCACCAAAAAACGCAAAGATCTCAAGCTAACCTTGACTTTTGCTCTCCTTCTATTGAATGGACATCAATAAAGGAATGACGAACAGGTTCTCCGCCTCGCTGGCCAACAGCGGATCGAATTGTTTTTGCGAGATTTAAACAAAAGTATTACATTCTAACTTTACACAGCCTGACTTGCCTGGGATCGCAGCCTATAGACAGGAATTGGCACGTATTTTACCAGTAGCTCTTGGTGATGCACTTCATCCGAAAACAATTCAAGCAAGCTTCCGACAAGCAGGCACATGGCCGACTACTGACGAGCCTCTGCTTGTGGCACTGCAAAAAATTCAAAAGAAAGAAGGAGTATCAGTGCGTGATCAACTCGGAAAAACGAAATTACAGTCCTTCCAAAAGTGGGGATTATTCTGCAAGCCGGGACAATCCAACTTTCAAATCTGAAATTTCCCTCCAATCTGTTCTAAAACCTGTCTCTCATTCTGGTCATTTCAGCCCTTCTGACGATTGCTATTGGTCCTTTTTGAATGGAAATGGATGTTTTTCAAAAAAGTGAACTGAAAAATAGAGTGAAAAAGAACTAAAAATGAGGAGCCCATGATTGATGAAAGGCTTCAAGAAAAGTCGCACACCATACCGACAAGCTATTGAGCGAGAGCTTGGAAAACGGGAAGATTTCGGACTATCAAGGGCTGAGAAGGTGATCAGAATCGAAAACAAACTGAATCTCAGGAAAGGTATCGTCAACAGAGTCGTGAAAGCGGGGAGGTCGTCAGTATGGCGAGCTCGACGAGCAGTTGCAAATAGACGAGATATTGGTGTTACTGGACGACCAAATCGATTGCGCAAGATGCAACGTGACGATTTAATGGTTACTTTCCAAGAACAGAAGTCTGATCGAGGGACGGTCACATTATCGGTTCTCCAAAAAGCAGTATTCGTTTATTTCCATTCATTTTCCATTCTAGGCTGAGAAAATGCTGAAAGACGAATTAGTGAACGAGTACGAAGACAGACCGTTGAGTCCTTCCTGGATTTACAACAATACCGATGCTGTACAAGATCTCGTCGTATCCACTCTATCCGAAATGGAAGTCAACAAAATTTCGTGTTGGAATCCAGCGACCATCAACGCCTGGATTACCCTCCTAACCGAGATCGTATCAATATATTCCATCGATCACCGCCTTCAATTTAATTTCGATGAAACATCCTTAAAAGTGACGGGAAAGAAAGTTCTACTTGAATTCCATTCCAAGAATTACGTTCCTCCACCCCAGAAAAAGCCGTCGCGAACTCCAAATACGACCCTTTGCTCCTGTATTTGTGCCGACGGCACTTGTCTTCCTCATGCAATTATTCATGCAAAAAAGAAGGATGCACTGGAGTTTAAGGATTTTTCCCCTGACTCAATCGTGCAACTCAACAACTTGTCAGGCTGGATGGATAAAGTCACGTTCAAAAAATACATGGAAACTGTTTTCATTCCTTTCGTTGAAAACAAACGATCTCGCCTCCAACTGGTTGATCGTTGGGTCTTACTGGTCGTCGACTCTCATTCCAGTCGCTTTCAGGCTGATCTTCACGCCACCCTATTCAAAAATCACATCCACCTTCTCACTCTTCCACCGAACACAACGAACTTACTTCAACCCTTGGACGATATTCCGTTCAGATCGTTCAAAAAGGCATTTTACGAATCGTACATCGAGCCAGAAGAGCCTTCTCGATCGGCTATGCGAACTGCGATTGCTGAAGCACTTAAACCTTCCGTCCAGGACGGCTTCAGAATCAAATGCATCCAACCAGCTTTTCTGAACTGTGGATTTTATCCAATCTCCAAAGAACATCCGACAAACAAGTTAAAAAGACAATTCCAGCTGCCAATGACCTGTACTGATAACGAATTAGAAGAGTTCTGCCGACCAACAATGAAGATCTCGGAAGGACGACTCCTAACCGAGATTCATCCTGAGGCCCTCCCAAACGAAGTAACCTTACAACCCCAAAGACTTCCCCCAGGAAACAGTCTGAAAACCTCTTTCTTCAGACCCAGAAGCGCGCCGAGATTGGCACCTGAAATCAGACCCACAGATCAGGTCAATATGGACAAGCACAAATCTATTGGCCAGTCGAGATCCAATCATGATGGTCAAAATATGTTTGTCGAACAGATCGGTCGATTTAGACTACACCACGATGACTTGGAATAGGGGGCATTTCACGAGATAAACCGTTCCTCACGTGTTCTTTTTTTCCGTTTTTCCCTTTTATCTCTCGCTGTTAGATCAATATGAAATTAAATGAATGAAAACACGATCGGAAGGAGAAACGACTGATTTTGTGTGAGAATGAACACAAATGACAGATTCAGAAAGGAGGGATTGTCCCGGCTTGCGGAATTATCCCCTCTTTTGGAAGGACTGTATCTCTTGAGGAGATGCGAGAAATGGCCAAAGAAGCAGATCATACAGCCTCAGGAAAACTCCTTACGCCATTAACAGCACCGACACTTTCTGTGAAGTCGAAACAAACAACTTTAGATGCGTTCATTCCGCATCGACATCAAAAAGTGTCGACTATCCCAGTTCCGAGCACATCCGACTGAGCCTTCTGTCGAAGGATCCCAAACAGAGAGCAGAGGCAGAGAACGCACCCGAGACACGATTGGAAGGGATCCTGGAAACTGCGCTTTCGCGCCAGCCTATCGATCGATGCTCGATGGAGGAGCTCAATTCCATGCTCGGAGAACTGAAAGTCAAATAATGTTCATCCTTCTGTTGTAGTTTAACTTCACGACACGTGTTTTTGTTTCTGTTTTGAGCTTTCGACACTTGACAGATCTTGTCAATGAAACAAAGAATGAAATGATGAAATACAACAAGAACATCATCAAGAACAAAGGAGAATAATCCTGAGAATGATCTTTGTTGAGATCGGACCAAACTTTCTCCAACTCAACCCTCGAAGAAGTAATCAACCCTATATTAATCAGTTTCATCTTCCCTCTCTTTCTTATCGAACTCGACGAATCTCTCCTTAGATTGTATGTCCCCACAACGTTCCGAATTCCTCATTCTCATGAATCGTCTCCCTTTCGAATTGCACCAGGGTTATTTCCTTGATGTTTAATTTTACTCCAGAATCCTTTGTTTAATATGTTCATTTTCAAATTTTCCTTCTCTATACACATGATCTGAACGTGCTGTCACTTCTGCTTTTGAAAGGGACTGATATCTCGCCTCTGAATGAGTGACCAGACTTCAATCTCTTGTGAGTCACCTTTTCCTTGGGTCACAGATGGTAACGAGTATGTTGTCAATCAGCTTGCACTTTCGAAGATGATTCGGGCAAGTTCTGGTTCGTCGTGGATAAAGCAGTGTGCAAACGGGAATGAGACTATTTATTGGACTGTGTGCTCTTCTCCTCATTTTTTCACTTCCTGCAGAGATTGATGGAATGGTTTGTCGAAGCGGTGATCGGTATCGAAGCATTCCGAAAAGAACACCCCTCTGCCCCGCCTCTGACCTTTGAAGACATCCGAATGGACACATCTGCCACAATTCTGATCAGTTTGTTTTTTTCACGCTTCTCTGATCTGACCAGCTCCTCCATCCTCACCTCAAAACAGATCGCGTTCTGGTTCACTCTCCACCGACTTAAAGATGCTCTGCACGTGCTTTCAGTACCTCTGTCGAACTCTCACAGACCAAAACCGATTGATCCTCCCCCTTAACCCAGAACAGAAAGAAATTGTCTTCTCGCGCATCATGGTTGCCCTCGTCGAACATTTCGTGGCTTCTGGAGATCTCATCCTCCCAAATTCTTCTCCCCAGGATCACTCCCAGTATTTTTCAGAGTGGTTTCATCTCCTCGGCAGGAGTGATGACCGCTCTCAAGATCCATTTCTCATCCACAATCTCTCCACATTGTTCGCCCTTTCTGTTCTTCAATCCAGCCCTCAAAACGTGTTCATTCCCGCAAAACACTCATTTCTGTGCGGAGATGAAGTTGAATCTTCAGAACAGCTTTTCGATGCAGTCAAGAAGATCAAAGAAACTCACTCGATCGATATAGCTTGGAATGCCTATTATGATTGGGCAGAGTGGGAGATGATGCTTTGGGAACTGAAGACTGACACATCATTCCTCCAATCTCGCTGTCTTCGATCCACACTCCTCTCGCTCCAAACGAAGCATCAACTCATTGCTAACACACATCAAACGAAAGAGAACAAAGAAAATGTATTGTTGCCGAGCGAGATCCGCCCGTCCAATCCTCATCTTCCTTTTGATCCCGACGTGAGTTCAAATTGGATGGAAATGATGTCGTCGCAGTATTTCTCCATTTCCACACAAACAGCCCTCCCTTCCCACCCAACATCCTCGTCTTCCCGACTCCTCCCTTCTGTCCAGTCGGTGGATCAGCCAGAACTCACCAAACATCGTTCACAACACCTCCTTTCTGAGTATTTGATGTTCCGTGCAGACTCCGTCGTCCATCGTTCCCGACAGATACTCTCCGCGATCCATCTTCTTCTCACTCGCCCACCTCCCCCTCCCTTCCCGTGGGACGTGCGCCCATCAGTTCGATCAGAAAGACACAACGACGCTCTTTTCAAGCCGTCGCCACGGTTCGTCGATAACAAAGAGAAGTTCGACACATCACTCTTTTTCGAGGCAGATGATGTCAAACTAGTGACATCACTCCGTCGATGTCGAGCTGTCGTTGAAGAGACACACTCGGCTGAATGCATTGTCGACGTGGTCGCTTTCCGGACTCTCCTCATCGCTGGTCTCCACTCGACAAATCTGGCCGTCCAGTTTGAGTGTTACTCTCTCTTCTTCCTGCTCTCCTCATTCCTTCACATTGTTGACGATCCTCGGGGCAGAGAATTTCAGAATCTCCACAGCGCTTTTCGAGATGGAACACTGTTCGAACAACTTGCTCTTCTGCGGCTGTGGAACTCGTGGCTCAATCACCTGAACACACGAGGACAGAAAATGAGGGAGTCCGACTTCGATTTCAGCGGATTTCTGGCTGCCGACCTGAGCGACACCTCGATCTTTGATGAGGCGTGCTTGTTCGTCTGGTTAGTTCTCAGGAGCAATGCGATTTCGATGTCCAGAAGTCGGAGATTGGACTTCGTTCTGAAGTTTGAGAGAAGACACAGGATGATGTCGCGACTGTCAGGCGATCCAAATCGTTTTTCAGAACATGAACGACCCAAACACTTTCTGAGTCCATTCGCTGCCCTGCTCGGTTCGTTCTTGTCTGTTTATCGTGGCTGCCGTTTCCCTTCGTCGTTGACGGACATGCTCGCACGTTCTTGTCAAATCCATCACCACATGTCTCCTCCAAATGTGAACCCCGCATTCTTTCTCAACCACACATCCATCGCCCCCAAATACAGACACTCCTTCTATCCAATGGATCTGATATTCGAGCGGTGTCTCCGATCGGATCCTGATGCGTTTTTCAGAAGTTCGCCTGATGTATCCGAATGCACTTCGAGACTGTTCCTCGATGCCCCATCTGTTGGTCTGCACTCCCTCCTCCTTCGCGGTGTCAGGCTCAATCTGGACCTGCCAGCGCTTCGCCGTCTCCTCTCCATGTTCTTCGTCGAAGTCAATCGAGATTTCACTTTCTCGCAGGTGTATGTTCTGTTTGGATTCTGCCCTGTCCCTCGTCTTCTCGACACTCTCCTCGCCTCTCCGCACCTCGTCAGAGCAGATGGAGGCACTTGGAACGGTTTTCTCACTGTCTTCAGCAACATCAGTGCATATGCGGCTCTCTTCGGTGCTTGTTCGTCTCTCGCAGCGGTGTTCAAGATGCTGATTCCGTTTGACTCAAATCCGAACGAAATTGAGTTGGACTTGTTGCGGAAGTCAGCAGACGAGATTGTCATGCTGCACTGGCTGAACATTCCTGCTCGATTTGACTCTCCGCTCATCTGCCATCTTCCTTCGCTGGCGAATGCTCAGCGAGGCGTCCTCCAGACACTTTCCTCTTATTCTGGAATCCCTTCACTCGCCGCCACTTTCACACTTCAGTATCTGTCCGACATTATGTCTCGCCTTGATTTTCAGGACGTGGCTCTTCACAGGGCCATCACGTCTCTTTCGCTGTCCGTGCGCGTTGTGTCATCTGACGGTCTGCTGCTCTCCTTTCGATCGTTTTCAGCTCGTCATTCCTCACTCAGCAAATTCGCCTTGTTTGTGGTGCGTTACAATGCGCTCATGTGTGTCTTCTGTTTGTCTCTCTCATCATCTCAGCTCTTCACATCCTACCATTGTCTCTGCTGCTGTCGAGACAATTCTTCGCTTTGTCAGTGTCCTGTCCGATGCTGATTGTGTGGAGTTGGTGAAACAAGGAGCGTTGGATCGTATTGTGTTCGCCGTGTCAAATTCATCGTTCTTGGATGACTACGAGAAAGGGGTGGCTGTGGTTGGGATGCTTCTCGCCGCAATCCGACGCGACGATCAAAAACAGAAAATACTTCAAGTTGACTTCACTCCTCTCTTCTGACCCTCACCCGCCATCCGACAACACGCCAAAGACACTGCATTGACACGTCGAGACGAACCACATTCTTTGCAGATGTATTTGGTCACTGCCATCATCGTTCAGAGGTCGCAGAACAACCACCCAACAGTGACACGCGTGAGATGTCGAATGAGGGGCTGATATGAGTTTGTGTTTCCAGCATTCTTGTCTTCTGTTCGCAAAGACGATACTTCGAGACACCTCTGCCGTAATATTGTACAATGATTGTTAATTTGACAGAATTCTGGGATAAACTTGGAGATGGGCAAAAATTTGGTCAATGTCACTTCTGTTTTTTATCAAAAAAACCGGAGAAATTTGCAGTCCTTGAGATCCAGTGAGATGACAATCAATAATAAGAAATAGGAGATGCTTGCGCCGTTCGTGAGAATCGTTGAATCACAGGACAAAATGGCACTTTCCTTCACTTTTTGGAAGGAAAAACGATGGATTTGTGGTTGATCAATAGTTGGTTTTCTCATTTTTCATGACGTTTAGAGCCGAAATGAAAACATAATTGTGATCAACCCAAACAGTGACATTTGTCAAATTTTAGCCCAGATGGACCTGTTGTGGCCTTTGTGAACCACAAATGGACACGTCGTCACAACTAGCGAATGTTGAAGCGATCCCGCTTCTATAAGAAGAAATTTAATGCTCAGAACGCGATTGTGTTGGGAGAATCGACAAACACGGAAAACAAAATTGTGAAGACCAAATCGAAGTGAAATCTAAAATATGACCTCCTCAGTGACCCAGAACACCCGGTCAAGGCACTCTGGGGCATTAAACGAAAAAGCGCCCATGAAGAGGTCAAAACAACCTTCGTGTGTGCACCCAGAGGCAAATTGAGGTATATGCACAAGTGAGAAAGCTGGACGAAGACCCACGCAAGGAAGGTACTTTCTGAAGTCAAATAATCAACAAGAAAGAGAAATTTGGGACAGCTGACGAAGAGGAAGAAACGGACGGAATTATGAGAATTTTTGAAGGTAAAGCGGCTGAACGATGGGACGATGAGGTTGATGTGACAGAAGAAGATCGGAGGGACCCGGCGAGAATTTTGGAGGGACTGGCAAACGAAGAAAAGGGGATGAAAGTGAAGACAGCGAAAAAGCAGAAAAATCAAAATGGAAAAGATGGAGATAAGCGAGCTATGATCAGCTCAATATTGTCAATATATCATACTTTCATTTTTTTGCACGTAAATCTCCATACAGCTGCTGTGATTGTGTTTTCAGTGATCTTCAAAATGGCGTGATTTATCAGGTGTGACGATCGCCAATTCGATCAACTTGCAGTTCACATCCATCAGACTCTCGATGGACATCCTTTTGAAGTTTGGGAAGGAATGAAAGGAGTGTGCTTTCAGAGAGCGAGGACGGTTGATGGTTGGCGAACTTGACCAGCGCGTTCGGAGTTCAATGAGAGAGTGCAATCCATAACGAATGACTCTGATGAAATGATAAAAACAAAATCAGACCAAATCTCGGTTATGTTCACGGCGGATGGATGAAAGAATTGGCTGACTTGTGCGATGCATCCTGTTTGTTTGCTGGTCATTTCGGAAATCATCGCAAGGCAGAGTTGATGGATAACAGTGTCTGGGAGGGGAAGATGAAGAGAGAGTCGAGTGAGATTGAAAAATGTGAGGAAAACAGACAAATGAAGAATGAAGAGAACAGTGCCTTTCAGCAAGACACACTTCAGAGAAACAGACATCACGCATCAGTACCATTCATCGTCCGAATCACTCTCCCAATCGTTATCCCAATCATTCTCCCTCCCGTCATCCCAATTGAAAGGACACTCTTCATCCAAATCTGCTTCAGGCTCTTCGTCCTCAGCTTCTGCCTTAAATGACACATTCCCACCCATATCGTGGATCATCTTCGCTCCAAAGTGGACAATGTCTCTCACTGTGTACTCATATCTGCGAACACGAGTGAGCAGCTCGATCTCGTCCAAAAGGCCTTCGTCGCTCAGTTTGGTAATAATCTGGTGTCTTCGCTTCCGAACAGCTGGGGTGTCATCTTGCCATTCTTCGTGTCCATACAACACTCTCGAAAGAAGCTCGAATGTCAGGTCGTTCGTTCCAAAGAAATGAAGAGAGTCTGAGAATGTCAGAGCAAACGAAGACGACAGTACGAACTGCGTCAGCTCTTCCAGGTGGGGCGAGTAATCCACAATCATTTTAAGAAGGCTGGGGAAGGCATGCGAAGAAAATGAATCTGAGAGTCGACGTCGATTGTTGCAGACAAACACCAGAAAGGGTTGGATGGGACGGAAGAACTTGTCCAAGAATTTCAGTTGGAAGGTGTCCATCGAAAGTCGCCACTTTTCGCAGTTACTTCGAGAAGACCCAGGAAACAGAACCAACACGAACTTCGTCACGATCTGCATCAGATGCAGACCGTGCTGGGTTGAGACATGCATTTCCTGTTCGTAGAATGCTTTTGGGAGGAGTTGAAAGAACCCCGTCTCCAGAAAGAAGAAGAGATCTTTCCCAGTATCCATCAACCAGACGAAATAATAAAGAAGTGATAATACTGCCTTGACAAGCGTTTCGTTGGAGCATGTGAGGAGTAACACAAAAGACTCGGCGAAACCAGACCAAGAGCCATCGCGGGTTGGAACAAGTTGAGAGAGAAGTCTTTTGGCGGCAGAGCGCTTTGGAGTTAGACGACCAAGGATCTTCAGAATAGCGCAAGCTTGTTCGGTTGCTGTATTATCCAGCGTGTTTCCTTCTCTGACGAAATCAACAAGTGACATGAAAGGCGGTGAGACTTGTTGGACTGTTTCGATGGTGTCTGGTTCGATTCTCTGGAACAAGGGAGTTTCAACACGGGTGGAGATATGCATGAAACGGTTTTGGTCTGAGGAAGAATTGGTTTCCATTGAGAGAGGAATGAAGTTTTCTAATTTTGATCCAAACCCCAATAAAATAGTGAAAACTAAACTTAGGTCATTTCGGATCTTTCACTGTCATATTCCCGTACACACCCAATAGAGATGGTTTATTCGATAATTTGGGTAAAAGGGTGAAATTTCTGGATTCGTGGATGAAAAAGAATTAAAAAAGCGTCGACAAATGTGTGCGGCCATCGAGCGAGTGTGAACAACTTCCACAGTGCTCACAACCAACGTCAGAGTTTCTTGACAACAAAAACACAGTTCTCCATCTTCAGTCCTCGTCGCACCACCAGCGGCTGTCTCTCAGTCCACTCGATCATCGTTCCTGTTCGAGACAACGAGCCCGGTGTCCATCCTGTCCATCTCATTGTGGTCGAGACGAAAAGGAGGTCACATCCAAGTCCATTCCCCGTCACGTGCACAAACGGTGACGACAGTGCTGACCCTGCAAACGAGCTTCCCTTGATCACGATCTGGCGTCGCTCCCGTTCAGTCCATGCTGACAGTTGAATCTCTAGTAATGCTTTGCTTGTGTCAGCACAGATACAATCTGAGATTGAAACTTTAGAGACCTCCACGTTCATGGTCAGCCATCCACTGGCATCAACCAGCGATCCTGTCGATGCTCGCAGCTCGGTCCACGTCGAGTCTGTCAGAGAGATGCTCGACTCGTCAACCAGCAGGAAGGCACTCGAAGCGAAAGCTGCCCTTCTCATCGTCAGCTCCGAAGCATCAACTGACGACCGCCCAGTCGAGTGAACGACACCCAGCGACTCCGACGCTTCCACAAAACATCTCGAGATCCAATGCGACGCGTCGGAGAGGAAGACCAGAAATCCCGACAGTCCATCCGACGCGGCGATCTCCGTCATCCGAAGATTGTGCAGTCCAAGTTCGGCCGAATGCAGTCCACCGACGATTCCGTCCGTGTTCCCAGACCGCTTTCCATTCACTTTCAGCTGTGTCTTCATCGACGTCTCCCCAGACAGGCCGAAATACCCTCCCCACACTCCCACTCCCTCTCCAAGCCTCCCTTCGCCCACAATCACAATATCAGTGGCTTCTGCATTCATCTGCAGCAAAGCGTCGTCGATTGTCACACATGCTGTTTCCAGTGTGCTTCCACATTCGGATCCTGTGAATGACGATCCGTTGTTCACGAAGATCTTATCTGAAGTGAGGCCAGGCATCAGAACGTCCAACAGCGAGATGCTCTCCAACGGCTCTGTCTCCAGGCTTTCACACCAGATCATCTTCAAGTGCTCTCGTCTGTTCATCTTCTTGAGAGTGTCCTTCCATTGCTCGTTCGTCACAAACCCTTCGATTGCCGGTGCTGTGACGACCATCCACTGCCCTTCCGCATACGCATCCGTCAGAGAACAGTTCAAAAACGACGCAGACACTTCCAGGTGCGATGACGGCACGCCGACGGAAAAGACGAGAAAGACAGCGCCGCCGAATGTCGATGCTCGGCAGTTCTGGAAGATCGTGTTGACGATGGAGACAGACGAGGAAGCATGCGACACTTCGATTGACAGGGCGCCTCCTTTCTCAGCGCCAGCGAGATAGGAGAACCTCGTCTGAGTGGCGGGTGAGGGTGAGCCGATTGAGAACGAAGACTGGGCAGACGTGACGAGATGGAATGGTGCGGGTCGATCGCCGGTTTGATCGACGTGAACACTGGCGAACGAGCTCCTTTCGACGGTGATGTTGCCATCCCTGACGACGAGGAGAGACTTCTGAAAGGTTCTTTGTTGCCCATTCAGCACAACCTCCACCAGAGTCAGTTTCGCGTCATTCGATTCAAGGAAGGTTTGCGATTGGCGAGTGGAAATCGTGATCTTCACGTTGTTCAGTGTCAGATGAGCCCCATCGACGAGTGTGACGACACTGCCGCCTTCGATTGTCGATGTGACTGCCATTTCGAGTGTGTCCATTGAAACCAAACAGCTTCCGCCAGAAAAGGTCAGCCTGAACTCGTTCGAGAACTCGATCCCGTCAGTCTGTGTCCGTCCGTTGATTTTGAGTTCCGCCGAGATTGTGAGATCCGCTCCAAGACCAACTTCTCCCCGAAGAGCCAAGGTTGGATCTGGCTTGAGTTGGACCAGTTCTGCTGCGTGGGAGAGTGTCCTGCACAATCCCTGAAAGTACCCACACGTCGGCAGGTCTTCCCCATCCGCCGACACTCTGACAGGTCCATCCATCCCAACCAAAAACGTCAGCAGCGACATCTCCTCTCCAACAACTCCGATTGTTTCGACTGCCCACAGCCACGTGCTCTCTTCCACCGTTTCGTACGAGCCTTCAAAACGAGTGTCACCAATCGCGATCAGTTTGCCCAGCTCGTTCGCCTCGATCGTGAGGAAATGGATGTGCTTCAATGATGAGTTTGCATGTTCAACGAACTTCATGTTTTTGAATGAGAATGCAGGGTCGCCGTTGCGTCGGTCGATATCGGCGACAATCCCCGAGTATCGCACGTCTGGAGAGTCGATGAGCTCTGCTGATGTGACCGTCACGTCGTCCAGAGTCAGGCTGGAGTCCGAATCGAGAGACGCAAACAAAACATAGAAGTCATCCCACTGGTCCACCTTTGCTGTCACTCCGTCGAACGTGGTTGATGTGATTTCGGTGTGTCCTTTGGTTGTTCGGACGATACAGTGATGTGTTTTGATCTGTTTGAAGTCACAACTGTGGATGGCAAGAGAACCGCCCGTATTGCGCAACAGGTAATCAACGTCCAGAAGGTCAGTGATCATGGAGAATGACAGAGATTCGAGGGTGAGGGCGACAGAACTTTCAAGTTTCGCTTCGTCGAACTTCAGTGAGTGCTTCAGTTTAATGTCCGCTTTGAGAGTCGACGCTGACGATACATGAAGAGACTGCATCAAATCGTGGTGCCAGAAGAAGTCTGTCTCGCCCACGACAACGATTGCTCCATCCTTGTCTGCGTCAAGATGGCTGATCCCGACATCCAGAGTGTAGCAGGGTGTTGCTTGCGATCCACACAATCCCAAAGAGGTCCCGATTTCTGAGTCTGAAACATAAACAGCTGATGACGGTGTGAAGAGGATGTAGTCGATGAGGTCGACGGGTGAGGACACGCCTTCCTTCTCCACATCTGCAGTGAAGAGCGTTCGATTCGCAGCGGTGAGTCCGTTCTGCTGAGCCGGCCATTCGTTGGCGTCGAGGATGGGCGGGAAGAGGAAGTGAGTGAGATGGATCCAGTTTCCATGTTTCCCTTTTCCGCACGAACAATTCGTGAATGTTGCGTCAACTGTGAAGTACCATTGTGTTTGAGTCGGAGAGAGGGAGATGAAGCAGCAGCCTCCATGGCCACCCGAAGAGCACGACAGGAACGACGTGCCTCGGATGGTGAAATACTTCGCCTGGTTGACAAACAGAACTCCTCCATTTCCAGTCGATGAACATTCCGTGAACGACGAGTGTTCGATGGAAACACACTCGACGTCTTCGACGTGAAAGAGGCCTCCGTCAGCTGACGGTGATGTCGGAACGTGGCGGAAGGACGAGAACGAACAGAACAAAAAGTCGACGGAATGAGCAGAGCGGATGGACGCAATGCGGTGAGTGACGCGGCTTCCTGATCCCTCAAGCGACAGCCTGGTCCAAGACACTCTCCCGTTGCCTGTTTGGAAGTCGATCTGAAAGAGAGTGGGGAATGTTCCGTGTTGGGGTGATTGGGATGTTTCTGTGTTTTCTGTTCCTTCGAACGAAAGAAAATTGGTCTGTCCGCTGAAGATGACTGGAACTTGGTCTCCAAAGTC
This sequence comes from Blattamonas nauphoetae, assembly GCA_033064195.1. Taxonomy (NCBI): domain Eukaryota; phylum Preaxostyla; order Oxymonadida; genus Blattamonas; species Blattamonas nauphoetae. The sequence goes on along the minus strand of JARBJD010000132.1, from coordinate 23,557 downwards.
GAGTTGCTGAGAGAAAGAGACGCTCAATTTCTTGGTTGGGTCATTCCTGATCACATCTCCATCGACCACAGCGAATGACGAGAACCCGAAATGGATTGGAAACTGATGGAGAGCTGGCTTGAGGTGGACTTTGTGAAAGTTGACTGCTCCTGAATTGTGGACGTAAATGAAAGGGCGTGGGAACGTGCGTTGAGCGAGAGCAAACGAAAGCGAGCTGATCGAGACACGACTTTTGAATTCGAGGAAACCTTTCGTGTTGGCGTCGATATCGGCTTCTGCTACTTCATTGGAGAGGACGACGGTCGACGGGAACTGTGAATTGTATAATGGATCGTCTGATTCAATCAGCAGCTCGTAGTAGACAAAGTCAAACGAGAGAGGGGTGGTCCACGTTGAGACGTGTCTGATGAGAATTGAGTAAGCGCCAGAGACGGTGTCAGGGTCGAAGAGTTCCATCGATGATGAGATGGAACGACAGGGCTGCATCCAAGGACATGTCGGTGCATCTGTGCCAGAATCTGAGAGAGTGATGGAAGTGAGACGATTCTCTCGTTTGAAGGGATTGGTGCGATATTCTTTACCATTGAAATCTGAATTGAGAACGACATAGTCGTGCTCACTCGCAGTGACTGGGTCGAATTCGAACGGGGGAGCGTCTGTTGGGGTGTGCGCTGTGTTGTCGATGAAAATGCAGTTTCCGTCATCTGCAGCTGAACAATTGATGAATCGCATCTTCGCAAGTGAGTCGTCTCTCGACTCCTGAAGGATCAGCGGATCCCTCACCCCGCTGCTCTGCAGCATGACTGCAAAGATCCCTCCGCCCGTCCGAGCCGAGCAGCTGTGGAAGAGACACGTGAGGATCTGCGCATGGCCTCCGTTTGAAACAGTGACGTGCAGCGCTCCTCCATCCTCGGCACCAGCGTCGCAGTTTGTGAAGTGGACGAAGTGCAGAGTGAACGTGCCTGCTGTTGTGACGGACAGGCAGGACGAGCCGGAGATGGAGTCGAAGGAGGTGATGGCCTCGGAGTCGCCGATGACGTAAGTGGAGCCAGCTGGGAGGTTGAACGAAATCAGCGGGGTCAAGAGGGAGTAAGACGAAAAGGAAGATGAGCGAATGATGATGTTTTTCGCGTATGTGTCTGGATCGACGAAAGAAAAAGCTTGTGGAGAGGATAAGGACGGGCAGAAGTCGCAGGATTGGATGTTGAGGAGAGAACAGTACAACAGAAAAGAGGGGAGAGCCGGAGTTGTGAAACGAAGGTGTCTCAGAGTGAGGTTGTCCTTCAAGTCAAAAGCGAGAGCTCGACTGATCGACGGCTTCTTCTCTTCAGATCCCACAATCTCAGTCGGCTGACTGATTGTGACTGACTCCCCGTCCTCGTCGAGATCGGAGATGATGTGGACCAGCAGAGCACCGTCGTTGACTGCGTCGGTGATTGTTGAGAACGGGTCGTCGATTGTGCCCGTTCCTGCTCCGGACTGGCTTCCAACATAGCTGGCACCGGACGAGCGGCCGTTCTGTGCGAGGAAGATGGCGAGGAGCGAGCGAGAGGAGGTTGGGGTGATTCCCCAAAACGAGGGGTAATCAGTCCAGCTGTCGAGAACGTCGGCGAACGAGAGAGCGACGAACTCGTCCGTGAACTGTCCTTTGAGGAGGAACCAGGTCCCGCCCTTTTGGCTGTCGATGACGAAATTCTGGAGAACGAGTGAGCCAGCCTCGAATTCTGAATCGGATGGGCCTTCGACGAGGACGTCAAGAGCAATGCGAGCGGAGGAACTGGGGCGGAGAAGCGTGACGTCAGAGAGGGTGAGTTTTGTTCCTGTCGCATACGAGAAATGGAGGAGGGCAGGTTCAGTGGAGAGGTGGGAGTAGAGCTCAAAGGATGACTGTGTGATGACCGCTGAACTTCCTTGTTCGACGCAGAGAATGGGATTGTAGCGGGTCGAAACGCGAAACACACAATTGGTGATGGTGAGCACTTGCTGAGAGGAGGAAGACTGGACGAGAATCATGCTGTCCAACGTCTGGTGACCGTACGTGCCGACTTTGATGGTGTCCAGGCTGAGCGAACCCTTCGACACGACGAGCTGCGCGTGTTCGTAGAAGAAGATCTCAGAGATGAGAGGATCTTCGCTTGTTTTGATTGTGAGAGACGTGCAGTTGAGGACGATCTGAAAGTCAAGCTGACTGAATGACAGAAGATGGATGGTGCTGGTTTGGACAGCAAAGGTGAGTGCCATGGCGTGTTCCAGAGTGCGGCAGGGTGATTCTGCTGTTGAACAGTCGGTAAAGTCGTGTTCAATTGTCTCATTCGACACGAAAACGTAAGTTGCTGTTGAAAGGAAGAGGGGAAGGAGGGAGAATGACTGCTGATCGTCCTTCACTCGGCCAAAGATGGAGTCTTCTGCGAATGATCTATCTGTGTGGATGGTGAATGTTCGAGCGCTGGTGGCCGACGAGAGAAGGCTCCTGAAATTGTTGCTTTCAAGAAAAATGAAGTTACCCACTGCTTCACTCCCACAGGCACACGATTGATCGAAAGAAGCGTTGATCAAGAAGGACGATGCATTCGTGTTGTCAGCGAATGCCAAATGGAGAACTCCTCCATCTCCCACGCTTGTGCACGACGCGAACTGTGTCGATTCGATTTTGAGAAATGCGATGTCTGTCCCAGAAACGACACTCCCCGACCCTTTCGTTGAGATGGAGGTGAATGAAGAGGCAGTGATCGCGAGACGAGACGAACGAACAAGCGAGATGAGCGAGTCAGTGGATTTCGTCACAAATCCGAACATCTCAACACGAGTCAGTGTGAGGAGACCATTCGACACTTTGAAGAGCGACGTTGAGTGAGGGTCGACTGGGGACAGAGTGAAGATGACGGCATCGATCGAAAGATACGACTGCTCATCTGATGTGAGCGATTTCACAGAAATCGAGACAGAACTGTTCCGAGGAACAAGCGTTGACTTGCTCCCACTTCCATTCGACGCTTTCGATCCAATTGTTGCGTAGAGTTCAAAAAAAGTGAGTGATGGGAGAGTGGTGTCGTCAAGAATCAGGATGGAACCCAATTCCCCCAGCAACGACACAGCATGTGAGAGCGAGTGGCAGGGTGTGTCGATGCAGTCGCCGTCGACACCGGCTTTCCCGTTGACTCGAAGCGGCGAGTGAACGAAGTGCGATGTCAGATCGGTTTGGCCAGGACTGTGAATAAAAGTGTCTTTGAAATGTGTGGTGGACACATCTGCGACGGAGATGGCATTGCTGGGTCCAGCGTTGTAGAGAGAACTCAGATCGTGGGCACGGAACGGCGAGGACGGCATTCCGAAAGCGAAATTGTGTTCGAACTTGGTTGATTGGAGAGAAGTGGAACCGCCATGAAAAAGAACTCGCAGTGCTCCTCCGACAAGATTCGCTTCGTTTCGAGTGAATTTGCATCCAGAAATCAAGAAATTCGACAGCTCAGCGTCAATCGCTCCGCCTTCCTGCGATGCGCGATTTCGCTGAAAGATGCAGTCTTTCACAAAGAAATCCTTGCTGAACACGAAAAGAGAGCCACCATAAATCGAAGAACACTCCCAAAAGCAGCACTTCTCCACAACAAGGAACCCGTCGTCATTGGCCACACAAACAGCTCCTCCGCGAGGCGAACGGAATCCGCGAGCATAGCTGACCCGCCGTCGAAAGAAGAGGAGTCGCGTCTGTCAACGGAATCCATAGTCATGCTATCGAAGGAGCACGACGTGAAAAGAACATAACAAGCAGAGGGGGGGTCGGAGAGGGCGGGGAGGGTGTGGATGTGGGCATGGGGGGATTTTGTTGATGAAATGAAGAAGCGGTGCTTAAAAGTCTGATTCTGCTTCCCAAAAGAATAATGAGGCACTTCAGACAGCTCATCTGTGGTTGGATAAGACGGGAATTCGAGGTTGCTGGTGGACACTCGTTCGGAGGACAAAGTGCGACAGTTCTTGAATGTCGTGTTCTGACAGAGCAACTTTCCTCCAAAATGAATATCAACAATCGTCGTCCCGAGAGGTGGTTGTTGCTCGACGACACTTCACTGTCAAGAAATCGCTGCGAGTAAGCCATTCCAGGGCGGCACTGAGCGATCTGGGGACTGGATGCATTTGAGAAGTGGAGATGGGACAACACGCTGTCCAACGAGAATAGTGATTCTGGTGGGTTAGTCCACACGTCACATGCCACTCCTCCTCCTTTCATCACTTCCACGTTCGAAAACGACATCCCAAACAGCAAAACGTCCGCCGAGCCTTCATTCGAGATGCGGTGACCAAGTTTCACAATTTCCTTCATCCTCCATCCATCCGTCTTGATCGAGCATGATATCAACGACACCGACGATGGGATCGTTGAGAGAGAGCGACGACCTGACTCAACCTCGATATACGAATTGCTTCCCGATGATAGAATCGTGCTGCCTTCCAATCGAAAAGATGACGATTTGATCCGAGCAATCAACGGTTCTGTGTTGTGCAGCTTTCTTCTTCGTCCACTTTCCGTTCGTTTAAAATTGCCTTGTCTTGGCACGTCGATCTTCATTTCTTGCACAACAACTGTTGAGTTCTCCAGTATCAACATGCTATTTTCCATCCATTTTCGATGTCGTTCGTTCTTTCCATTCTTGCGTTTGTTAGAAATTTCTTGAGAAAGTTCATCGTCGAATGTCAGAGGTGTCAGAGACTTGTCTCCTTTGAAACAGATCATTTCATTTCTGAGTTCCAGGTTTTCACTGTGTGTCGGGGTGGTTGAGAGGATGATGTGACGTTCGAGCGAGTTTGAGTTTGAAGAGGTCGAGTCTTCGATGAGTGAGTGCAGGCTGGCATAATTAGCTGTCGATGGGATTGTGGTAGCACAGAGATAGCTCACGGTGGTGATAAGTAGGATAATCATTTCATAAAATTGATTTACCTGAGTCAGGCGAGTTGATCCACACCCTTTATCCGAAACATTAGCTTTTTGTTCGAGAGAATCCCATAAGCTTGAGACCAAAAAAGGCCAAGTGTTGCAGACGGATTGAGAACACTATGGAAAGTCTGGTTTGCGTCTTTTTATCTTTTTACCATGTACAGTGCTGGGAAAAATATGAACTCACAGGATGATCTCACCGAACTCTCGCAACGTCACTGTGGTATTTTTGATGACGATTTTTCTCCCTAAAACGTCGATTATCAGGTATTTCTCGTCTTTTCACTGTTATATTATCTCTAAAAATCCAAAATGGATTCTTGGTTCTCATTTTATTCACTTCAAGGAGTCTGGAGATCATCTCCCTGAACAGACCGATCATATTGCATGATTTTGAGTTTCATTGAATCATTTTCTCTTATTCCGTTTCGAAACTCCCTCACTTTCTCTTTTCTGTTTGTTCTATTCTTAGGGATAGGTGCAAAAATTTTGCTTTTCTTCACCCATTTCACTTTCTGAGGTTGGCATTACATTCTTTCACTATTTTTTTAGTTATTTCGGGCAATCAATGAAAATTGTATTTTTGTACGAAAGAAGGCGACGTAAATTTTTCTCGACATGCAAAACGGATTTAGGGAAAATGAAGGAGTATATCTCGGTGAAAACCGAGATTTGTGTAACAATGAACGAGTATATCGCTCGATTTTCCGAATTCATGGGTTGAAAAACTGAAAAAAAAGCGGATTTTCTGTGTCTTGGTGGTTGATTTTCATATTTTTCCCACTCTAAGTATTGCATGTTGATGCGAAATTGTGAGGAATTAGCGTCTGAAAGAATGCTGGAAGACCGGCAACACCCGGTCTCCGCCTTATGGGATTCACTCTTCGGTTTGTAAGAGCACTGAACAGACCGCTGATTCCAGTTAGTACGATCTAGGTCAGAATAGAGACTGAATGATGAGTCGATGTGGATCATCCTTTCTGATGTTATTGGATATGGTGTAGATCAGAATCAGATCAATTCAATCTTTGCTCAATGGAAACCAATTCTTCCTCAAATCACAGCCGATCCATTGACCCCTTCAACCGAGATGCCACACCCCTTTTTCTGAGAATCGAACCCGACCGCATCGAAACTGTCGCCCAATCATCGGAACCCTTCCTGTCGCTTGTTGACTTCATCAAAGAAGGAAACAATCTCGATGACAAAGCAACCGAACAAGCTTGTGTTCTTTTGAAGAGGGTCGCACTTCAAATGAAAGATCGCGCCTCGGCCGAAAGGATTCTGTTCGGACTCGTTCCCACACGCGACGGTTCTTGTTCTCGTTTCACCGAGTCAATCATTCCGCTCCTCACATCACCCAACAAAGAGCTTGTCAAGGCAACATTGTCGTTTCTGGACCGTCTGGTGCTCTGTTCCGCAACGTCAGCAACACGCTTCGACATTCTCGAAAAGGGATTCTTCACTCTTCTCCCGCAGTCATTCTACGAACAAGACATCCATCTTTTGGCGAATCCTGAATTGTCTCTGATCTCAATTGTGAGAGCGTTCATGAATTTTTTGCATGCACATCCGAAGATGAGTGTTTGCAAAGAACGACACATTTCGTTGGACACATTCGACCAAACCTTCAAACACAACTTTCTCCATCCCATCCAACCCTTTCTGGACTTCGTGTACACCAACCGACGCTGCATTGTCGATTCGAAAGATTCGGAAAATTTCGCCGAACTGCTCGGGGACTTTTTCTATTTCTCGAAGTTCGTGGACGAGCTCTCCCAGTTTGTGGTGACCTCTTCATTCGCTGTGGCCGTCACAGACACGCTGATCTTCTTCGAAACCAACAAGTTGACACGCATCCTTCTTCAAAACTTGATCGACAGTGTCAAGAATTGGAAGTTAGCAAACGAGCTCAACAGATCCCGCGATCGCCGTTCAGATGTTCGCATGCGAGAACATCCGGGACTGGCGAAACTGCGGGACGAAGGCGTCGAAGACGAAATGGAGGCCTTCCTGCGACGCCGCGTGTGGGAGCCTTTCATGGATTGCTTCATCTCCACGGGGGACGGATGATTGATCAGAGTGGCGGGCATATTCCGTTTTGGAGGGACATGTAGGACAGCATTGTCACGTGGAGGAAACTAAGACACCGATTGTTTCTGTGGTTTCTGGATATATCACACAATGTTGGCTCCATTTTCTTTTTTGGGTGGTCTCGGTCACTCATTGTCGGATCACTTCTACGCTTCTTTTTTTGAGATGGATTCTCATTCAGACACTTTCTGTGAATGCTTGGAAATAGGAACAGTGTCCTTCGGTCTGCATGTTAACAGAACACTGAGACACTTGGAGTGAATGGAAAATTGAGAATAATATGGCCATGTGGTTGAGATCAGAATCACTGACCAGCACTGTTCAGGAGTTCATCGGCAAGAACAGTCATCACATCGCAAATCAGAAGGATTCTTCTATCTCTGAGCATGGAGACAAGAGAGACGAAGACTTCCGTTTCAGAATCAGCAGTACTCCGCTTTTTTGGAATCCACTTCACGAATGGAGAGTATTCTGGATAAATCAGATGATAATGATGGGAAAATGAGGGATACCGTTTGATGAGATAGTCATTGTGCTCTGATTTTCCCAACAAAGTGGGTTTCCCCTGACTAACGAGTTTCATGGGACGATCTTTCTCATCTCTGATATCAGTCTCATGTCATCCCATTCATGCGCACAACCTGTTGAATCTGCTTCTTCACATCTCCCGTGTGGTCCTCTGTCCTCATCTGATCCACCTTGCTCTGATATTGTGTGTCCTCTCGTTCAAACTCTTCATCGTTGTTTATCTCTCTTTCTTCCTCGGTATTCTTCATGAATGTCTTTTATTCATCCTTTACATCGTCTGTTGTATGTGTGTATCCAGGAAGAAGTTATTCGGGGATATTGTTCATCGCTTCGAAATTGTTCTGAAAAAGAGATTTTGCCAATTCTTTCTCAGATTCGGACACTTTTGGAATCAGGTTTGATATTCATGAGCAGACCTTCTCCCTTTTCAAATCTATCATCGCTTCGCTGTTTTCTTCCTTGAGTCTTCTTGAGTGTTTTGTCTTCCAACTCGCTTCTCATCTCTCGTTGTCTCTTCTCGTCAGATCTGGATGAACTCCCAACTCGTTGTGCGATAGCTGAGTCATGTGATCTTGCGTCGATTCTCTTTGACATCGTATCTTCTCACAGCTCGGTTGGATTGAAAGTTTGTTCCATTTTTGATTCATCATCACCTTCCATTGTCTTTCAGAGCATTGCATCCAGTTTGGTCACATTGATTCAGAATGCTCTCGGATCACGTGATGTTCAGAAAACAGAACATTGTCATCTCAACTCTCGAAACAAAACGACGATGGAAAACCCAATGAATGAAATGAACGAACGGCTACTCCATCTTCAAACCACCATGTGCAACATGGCAACGCAGATGGCCGAACAGTTCGGAAGGATAAATGAACGACAGTCGCAGTTTGATTCCGTTTTGCGTCGCCTCGATGAAAAACGGAGATCTGACCTCCTCCGCGAATCTCGATTCCAACGATGGTCCAAAATGGGGGCAGATGCTATTGAACTCTTCGATGAGGATTTTTTCATCAAAACAGTAAACACATTCACACTTCGGGAAAGACCAGAAAACGAACAGACAAACTTCATCCCCAAAACCCTCTTTTCTCCAATCATCTCGTCCGATGTCGCCCAACTGTCATTCAACATCAACCATACATATAGTGGATATTTTATCGGAGCCGTCAGTGCACATCATGTTGACACGGGAACACAACATGATCGCTGGAACGAAGATCATGGAATAGCGACCTGGGGACAGGATTACACACCACCAGCCCCTGCTCAAGCGAATGCAGCACCTCCTCCTCAACGACAGACCATCCAGGTCGTGCTGGAAGCGGATTGTCGTGAGAGACGGCGAACAGTCAAACTTTTCAATGATGGAGAAGTGAATACCACCTTTTACTTGAATCTCTCGCTGCCGTTCCGATTTGCGATCACTCTTTGTCATCCCTCTGTTTCTGTCACAACCCACTCACTCACCTTCACCACCAAGCCAACACTGAAGGGAGGAACAGAATCTTACGATTTTTAGTAGTAGCCAATCACACACCCCATCATCTCCAACATTCTCTTCTTTTTCAAGCACTCTCCCATCACTTCTTGAAAACGTTCCATCTGGAGTAGAACCCCTGTATCTTGGGGTGACCGGATGGGACCAAGCTCCACAAACACAACATGAGGGGTGGGAATGTCCAATATAGTGCAAGTGACGAGAACGTAAGATGCTCACGAACTGATCTCACTCCGCCTCACGGACAGCCAATATGGAGTGAACCGAAAACGAAAATGCCCGCAAATGATGAATCGAGGTTTGAGCCGATTGATTTTTGTTGAATCGAAGATTGGGAGGAAGATCTCTTCCCTTCTCAGGATTGTCTCAACCAGATTCTGAACACTTTGTTATCCCTTTCAATTTGCACCAAGCTTATAGGAGTAAAATAACCCGGCGAGGGTAAAAGAACCCGGGGTGAAAACCCCCTTTTTTGGATCCCTCTTTCCGTCCATCCCATATTTCTCGGAACCAAAATTTTTTTGGGTCCCACTTTTTTTTCCATAATGTTTGTCTCAACTCCGAGTATCCATCAAGGTAGAAATCGAACCTCCAAAATAGGATTCTGGGCCGGGGGTGCCTATTTCGGAACCATATTTTGGCCTATTTTTGACCCATTTTTGGCTCCTAAATAGGAGGTCCTTAACATTTAAGCTTAGAGGATCCGAACTTCACGACCACTTTTCTCCACGCCTGTTCAAAATTTTTCTTTCTCGTTTCATTTCTGGTTGTTTGGGATGTTTTTCTCTCGAAATCACAATTTTTTGAAAAATGAAAAATCCTGGGGGGACCTGGGTGGAAATTCAGGGTCAAAAACTGATTTCCCTGTATACAAAGCTTAGTGATCTGAAAACTTGTTTTGATCATATCTCCACAACCAGACATAGTTCCGACATGAAGTTTTCACCAATATGGATGTTTTGTTGGATTATATTTTTTTCTGAAAATTTTGAAAATTTTCGAAGACCTCCTATTTTAGCGTCTTTGATAGTTTTCGTGGTTTTCTCAGAATCAACCCCAACTGCTCTCCCAAGCACGATTCTAACCAATTTGAGCTTTTGGATTCGACTCTGATTGTGTTCGCATCATTTTAAAGAAATTTGGAGAATCGGTGCATCATCCCATGTCAAGTGACAGCTCTCCTTTCTGAATGAAGGCCAAAACCCACAAAAGAATCTCAACTGCCGCAAGGGGATTTTTCTCAAAATTTTCAGAAAAAATATAATCCAACAAAACATCCATATTGGTGAAAACTTCATGTCGGAACTATGTCTGGTTGTGGAGATATGATCAAAACAAGTTTTCAGATCACTAAGCTTTGTATACAGGGAAATCAGTTTTTGACCCTGAATTTCCACCCAGGTCCCCCAGGATTTTTCATTTTTCAAAAATTGTGATTTCGAGAGAAAAACATCCCAAACAACCAGAAATGAAACGAGAAAGAAAAATTTTGAACAGGCGTGGAGAAAAGTGGTCGTGAAGTTCGGATCCTCTAAGCTTAAATGTTAAGGACCTCCTATTTAGGAGCCAAAAATGGGTCAAAAATAGGCCAAAATATGGTTCCGAAATAGGCACCCCCGGCCCAGAATCCTATTTTGGAGGTTCGATTTCTACCTTGATGGATACTCGGAGTTGAGACAAACATTATGGAAAAAAAAGTGGGACCCAAAAAAATTTTGGTTCCGAGAAATATGGGATGGACGGAAAGAGGGATCCAAAAAAGGGGGTTTTCACCCCGGGTTATTTTACCCTCGCCGGGTTATTTTACTACTATACTTGGCATAATCCGACCCCGTGCCCCCCTCCAATATTTCAACAGCTGCTCTATAACATTGCACTTCGCAGTGATTCTGGAAGCATACATCTATTTGAGACCGGGTTTTCGACTTACAGACACAAACTAAAAAATTACTGTTCGATCAAACTCATTGCATGAAAACACACCATTACACAAATTTCTAGTACCAACAATCACAAATATGAATCATGAGATGATACAATGAAACAGAGCAAGAATAAAGTTGAGAATATCGACGTGACGAAAAATGAAGAAAGGCGGTATCGGGAACAACAGGCTGAGGATAGAAAAGCGATCACGAACAAGAGGAATGCACAAAATGACGTGAATTCCTGTTTTATCGCTTGAAACACGGAAGGCGTGTCCATACAGATGACGTCCGAGTTGTGCCTCCAAATCGGTGTTTCCTCCGGCTCGAACAATCATAGCTTGGATGCAGTGCGTTCCGAATGGATGGAGACAGATTTCGAAGGCTGTAGATGCTGTTAAGAGGTTGCCAAATTGGCGGAGAAGATCTTTGCTCGAAAGGTGGATTAAGATCTGCATGGTAAAGTGTCCAAAGCGATCCGAACATCAAAACACAAATTTCGGCCAAATTTCGGCGAAACTCAGTTGGAGAGTGAGCGAGAGGAGCGAAACGGATTCCGCTGACATTCCCACACGCGCTGCGAGAATGACCATGTCTGCCCGCGTCCCACGACCGTCTTTGTCCTGTCCTTCGATGCTTGTGAGTACTTCTTGATAAAATCGGCACCATTGCTGGGAGGAGAGGAGTGTTTCGGTTTGATCAACAACTGCTGAAAAAGAACGGAATGGGTCTTGAATACCAACGTCAATTGGTGTCCGAAGAGCGTTAAAGTTGTGGGCGTTCACAGGGTGAAGAATGGAGATCGCTGGAGAGGTGTAGTTCGGAGTGACATGAAATGATGTTTGTTTCGGAATAACGAGCGGATGAAATTTGGGGATTTGTTGCGGAGGGTGCACAAAAGGGACTTGAAGGGTATTTTTTGGATGCGGCCAAGATATTGTGTTTGGAGCTGACGAGAAAGAGGGTGTGAGCTGTGGAGAGGAGATTTGCAGTTTAGAGTGAGAAGTGTCTTGCGGGCAATATGGTGTTGTGAATTTGGATCCTTGTTGGGGTGGGAAAACATATTTGGGAGTGGATAAATCATGCAAATGACTAGATTGGGAGTGGGGATGGGATGTCGAAGGGGACGCTGTAGCAAGCTTTGGGTGATGCGATCCCGTCTTGATTCGAGGAACAAAACGTTTTTCAACAGTTGGTGCAGTTACGGTCGGTTCCGATGTCGATAGGCTTGGCAAAGGAACAATGGTTGGTTGAGGATTGGCGAGTGTTGTTGGCTGAATTTGATGGAGTGTTGGAGTCCTGTTTCGTTCACCATTGCCCATATCGTCGGTTGGATGTGGAAATATTTGTGTTGTTTCAGAGTCACTCTCCATTTTGCTTGAAGCAGACATCGGTGAAGTGTCCGTGAACGTCGCTCTCCTGTGGACTCATGATCATCAAACAGTGGTGTACCAGCATCTGAAAAACGATATTGGGAACCGCAAGTGTCATCGTCATTTATTTGATTCGGGCTGGCTGAGAAAGATGGGTTGACCGATTTGCGAGGGATGGCCTGTTGTTTGTGCGTGTGGTCGGTCTGGATCAACTGTGTCGCTTGAGAATATTCTCGGTGTCAGGCTGAGAGTTGATAATGTCTGCACATGGTCATGATCTTGTTGACATGGAGAGATGGAATTCGGTTCTGTAAAAACAGTGACTAGATTGTATTCTCCATTCTGCTCAATGAAACGAACGAGGGTGCTATCAATTTGTCGTGCCCGAGGAGATGAATCCGTTAATTCAGGCATCGATATCGTATGTTTTAGTGATGGAGTCAAGGCAGATCCAACCACTGTCCTGACCATATTTCGTATTTTTTTGATCGATTTACCAAAATCTAATCATCGTCTTGTTCTTTCTAAGCAAGCTCCTAAATCGTTCACAGAGATCATAAACGGCCTCTCATTGACTTACAAGGTTTGATGATCTCCATTCATTCCACCTTTCGTTTTCACTTTTTCGCCTGATTTCAATCTCCGTTTATTCGCATCGTTCACCTTTTCCATTATGGTTTTCTTCAATAACTGTCCATTTTTCCCTCAATTTTCCATTTTCATTCTTGAAATCTCATTTTTCGTCCAATCATAGCAAGTCATCTTTGATCCGATTCTCTCTCCTCAATATGACTTCCCTTGCCATTCTCACGCTTTCTCTGATTACCAACATAACATCCCATTCTTTCTAACTCTTCTTTCCGTCCATGTCCTCAGAGACATTTCAGCAATCTGAACCACATCTCGACCGATCACATCCATGAGTCATAGTCTCCTTAAAAACTCTTAAGTGTTTCCTAACCATTTTGCGAGGACGCTTGGCGATCTGAAGATGTAATTTCTGTTTTTTAATCGAAGTAGAGCACTCTTTCACAAACTTACTCTAAAAGAGAGAATTCAAGAATGAAAATGGAAAATTGAGGGAAAAATGGACAGTGATTGAAGAAAACCATCATCGAAAAGGTGAACGATGCGAATAAACGGAGATTGAAATCAGGCGAAAAAGTGAATTCGAAAGGTGGAATGAATGGAGATCCTCACACCTTGAAAGTCAATGAGATGCCGTTTATAATCTCTGTGAACGATTTAGGAGCTTGCTTAGAAAGAACAAGACGATGATTAGATCTTGGCGAATCGATCAAAAAAATACGAATTATGGTCGGGACAGTGGTTGGATCTGCCCTGGATGGAGTTGAAGAATGGGGGCTCGGAGGATTGGTCTGATAGAGAAGACTGGACATGTGAGCCTGAACACTGTTGAGGATAACCGGGAAAATGGTATCCATGTGGGATGTCTTGCCTTGGTAGAGGACTCACGTGCATTGTGGGCAACTTTGGGGATGTTTGGCATCTGGAGGTGAAGCTTGATGGAGGACTGCTGGCTCAGAAGCTGCCAGGAATGATATTTTCTAGTAAAAGAACACACCTCAGGATCCCAGCCTGAACAATGTGCACGGGAGCGATGATCCGATGTGCCTGTTGGTGGGGCTGATGCATTTGCAGATACAGACCAAATTGGTACTGTTGGGCAAAGAAGCAGTACGCGTGCTGTATTAGCGCTTCGGACACTTCTACAGGAACCAGATGACAACTCCCAGGTTGGTGACACCGACTTTGATGAATACGTCCTGATTTGTGAGATGGATCGCGACGAGATATAAGAGTATTGTTCGCCGATCATGTTGGGAGAGAAAGCGTGGGTGTCTTCACCTGGAAGGGTGTTTGGCGGTTGATAATCTCCGTTCTGTAAGTTGGCTTCAAGTTGGAACGATCTGCGTTGAACAGGAAGTAGAGTGTATGACTGCTGGTTGTCCAGTTGTGGGGCTTATTGTTTTAGGTGAGATGGAGACTGTTTGATTTGATGTGACGGAAAATGGGATCGTTGGGAACCTGCTCGTGGTTTGGGCTGAAGTGATAGACTGAAAAGAAGAAAATGAGGGAATGATGGATGCTGAACACGATTGGTTGTCCGTAGACGTCGAATCCTGGTGGATGGGTGCAGTTGGCAGCATGTTTCAAGTTTTTGAACACCCAACCTTGATACTCCTTCCACGCATCATGTATTTCTGAGAACAAAGAAGATGAAGCAATGACAGTGAGAGATGAGGCTGAAACAGACCTTGAATTGTGCGGTGCGAAATGATAAGCAGAGTTGTTGTATTGAACGGTAGAATCTGGTGTTATTCCCACGTTCGTTCTGAACTGTTGATAAACGAGACAGAAAGCTAGACATACAAATGAGGTGATTTCGGTTGTCCAATTGTACGAATCCTGGAGTAACATTTGCGACAAGGATGAGCATAAGAGTTCAAAAATGGATGAGGAAGATGATTGACGAAGATGGTCAACGAAAGATTGTATTTCTTGTGACGTATGATTGATTGAATGGTGGTAGACGGTTCTGGAAGTTCATCCCGCAACCCCAGAATCGCTTGAGGCAGAGAAAAAAATTGGTAGTTTCCTTTCTCATCAGCTGTGTTTTAGCATCGTCAAAGTGTGTTCGGTTTGAATCTTTTGATTTCTAGCTGACTCAGGAGCTTTTACAGACAAATGATGCGGCATGAAGGAAATGCCAAGGAAGGCAACTACCAATTACTGTGCAGAGAGTGTTCTGAATGGTTTGGAGTGTGCGCAATACAGTTACTTGTTGTACTTTTTTCGATTTCGGTCTTGCCTAGTGCTGTTGTGACCACTTCATACGCTATCGTCAGTTTCGATTCTTTCGTCGAATGAGAATCTCCGATTAGCGGCTGTATCCATTGAACGAGAGAAACAGGAGGGTGAGTGTTGCGTGAGACAGGTCCGAATTGTTGAAGGATGATAAGGTTCGTTAGGACACATGAGGGAATTGCGTTGATTGGGATGATTGAGTTGAATGTGGTCAGCGCTTGTGAGAACGTTTATCGGACAAGGCTGAGGTATTGTGAAGGGGATGAAGAAAGGGGATCTTGAAAAAGCAGTGAAAGCGCTGGATATCAGCTGTCCGTTCTACACTGGATAGATCGACTGCGATTCCGGCAATCAGCACGCGTCCGGCCTTTCTCATACGCCCAGCCAGCACAAACGAGAGCGGCGAGAATATTCTGTCGATGGTCTGCATAAACAGTCTGAAGTCGGCCGTTCGCAGTCGTTGGACGGTTGCTGACATAAAGTCCCACAAATCCGCTCACGTCCGAGACGACGATATCTTGTTTGTGTGCTCGTTTGCAAAACGGAGGAGGTCAAGTTGAGCCAATTCCAGAGCAGTTAGATTCTTCGATTCTACGACTGGGGAATGAATTTGCTAGGCTTGTGCTTTTGACTGAATAGACAGACCTCCTGTGAGAGGAGCACTGTGCTAGAGGCTGCCGCTTCCTGAGTTTGTCGAGATGAGCTGATGAAGCACTGACGCATCATTCGCAAGTGTCTGCGAATAAGTCTGGTTCACAATTTCAGCTTGCGATAGAGGATGATAATAAAACTTTAGAGTCGCAAGGAGCAAAGATACAATTGTATGAGGCCTGAGAATGATGATACTTTGATTTGTCCTGTTTTCTTGGCTGGTAGACGAGAATGGTGGATGAAGAATGGACTGACATGACCAAACGTCAAATCCTGAAGTAATTCATGCCGAGTTGACTAAAAGTGAACAGAATGTTGCATCCCGTTGTCTGTTTTTGAAGAGTGAAAGGTATTTCGCTGGTTGCGACGAGTTGGTTGTGGCAGATGCAAATGCTTAAAAACAAGGAGGAAAAAAAGAGAGATACAATTTCTGACTTATGAATAATCAGAAGCCGACGCGCCATCGCCGGCCCCATCAGATTCCTCCTCCACGCTGGTGTCCGCCTGGATGTCCCTCAGTTCCGGGATCTCCTCAGACGAACTGTTCCACTCATCTTCGCTTCCCGACCTGTCTGGTTTATAGTGCAGCACCAGTCCGACCACCTCCTCGAAAGTTAGCAATGAATGTTGTCGTACGAGCCATTGAGCTAAATAATCTATCAAAAAACGCTTTCTGACCCCATAACGAGGTAGATAATTCGCAGTTGAGACCACATACTTTCTATGTGATTTGTACATGCACCAGTGGTTGGATCTACGAAATTGCGCTTATGGCAGACGGTTTGATGTGTATATCCTAGATCCTTTAAACAGTCGTACGCTTTCCATTCATCGCTAATTATGAGAGTTCCGGGTCGAATTTTTTGCTGAATAATAGGAATTAAAGTTGATTGGTTCCGATGCCGGACTATTGTAACAAAACTCCTGCCCTTTCTTCCTCCTTCATTTCTCTCAATTCCCCAAATATCCATATCTGTTTCTTTGCTCTCCCCTATGATATTTTCGTCTTCCAGATTGCCTCGTCGATTTCTACCACTCGCCCTTCCCCACCCAACATTTCTTGCTTTTCGTTCCAGACTTGTACACAGACGCACCGAATCAAACTCCGCCAATACCCAATGGTGTCTTCTCCAACATGCAAAGAACCGAGGTGTGCCAAGCTGTCACACCTGTCCACAGAAATAACAAGATTGCGAGAATTTTGCCGATTTCAAGGTTTGTGTGTTGAAATGTTGTCCCAGTTAGGACGGAACGTGTTCTGCCGCATCTCGAGCATTCCCAAAAGGATTTCTGTCTCTCTTCGTGATAGTCGAGTTGGAATACGGCATTTACCACAAATGTGAGTGTTTGTGACGTATCGAGATAGAAACCATTCACAAGCCGCATCAGAATTGAGAAAAATGGGAAGATAATCAGATTGAGGAGCCTCCCGATCAATTTCCATGAGGATCGACTTGAAGAGAAAAAGAGTATGGTCGACCCCATGATAAAAACTTACGTCCAAACTTGGCTCTATTCGATTCGAATTCAACCTGAAAGTCTTGAGCAGACCTTAGAAACAGTCTGATCACACGGCGAAAGTTGTGATCAGCTGAACAGACCTAACGAATTTTGGGTCTGATCAACCTCCTATTTTGGAGATTCAATAACTGTCTCATTTTTTGTCAGAACTCATTCAATCGATCATTTCATCACAAGGATTTCCACCGTAATTGCCTCTATTGTTTGTGAGATCGTGAAATTGGCGGGTAAAAGAGAGAATTGACCAAAACAGCGCTAAATCGAACTCTTTGATTCCTGTTTCCGCTTCACTTGCTCTCATGGATTTCGAAACTATTGAGAACCAAGGGAAGTGAAGTGAGCAGCGATCTCGACGTTGTGATCAAAAAGCTGTGATCGATCAGATCTGTATCAAGAGTCTGACAATGGTGACAAGTGGGTGAGACTGTTTGAAATCAGAGAATAGTTATTCCAGCTATTGTCGAATCTCGTCTCATCACACAGTCGAGACGGGCATTATCCATTCTCAAAGATTCGCGTGAGACATCATTCATCGTTGTTTTCGTGAAATAAGATAAACAATTGACAAGAGGGATTCGTCTTGTTTTATCATTCGGATTCTCGAACTTTTCAATAATCTCAAAAATTCTCTTCAGATACCATTCAACGTCGTTCTCGAGACATTCGACTAAACTCTGACAAGACTGGTACGTTTCTGTTTTCCATTTTATATTCTGATCACTCCACTCTGAAAGATGATCTGACTCACTTTCCTCGACACAGATGGGTCGGGATTTTGACATCATAAAAGTTCGAGGACTCGCATCAAAAACGAGACTTGTCCATCGAGCCAGTATCTGGACTGGTTTCACGATAAAGACGTTGAATGGTGTCTCCAACGAATATCCAAGTATGAACAATATCTGTCTCTCCTGTGTGATGAGACGAGTTTCGATGATGTGGATTCGAACTTTTTATGACATCAAAATTCTCACCCAGATGGAATCGACAGTCCATTATTTTGAGAAATAAGACAGAACACGACACTTTTCAGAGTTCGAATCATTTTGAGATGATGGAAAACTCACTTTTGTCAAAACCCTATCTCTAGACGAAGGGGCATAATTTTCGACATTATTCAAAATGGACTGTCGTGGACAATAAACCAACTTGATCACCCTTGACATAGCTCTAGAAATGATATCAGAAATTAAGTTGAGGCAAGAGTGGTCAATTTCATATTTTGTTTGTGACAGTCAGGCTTTGAATGATGTCAAAATTCTGACCCAAGTTGTTTGAACAACATGATGGTGATTGATGATCGAGCCGTGGGAATATAGATCTATTTGTTTCTTGTTGAACGCGGTCGAACTTTTGAAACTCATCATACAGCAGAGATACTCATTGTCCATTCTCAAAGACTAGTTTGGAGACATCATTCAACGTCATTCTCTTGAAACCAGGCCAGAGACTGGCACGTAGAAAGAGACTCGTTTTTCGATTTGAATCCTCGGACTTTGTAATGATGTCTGAAATTCTGACCCAAATCGACTGCTAAAAGTGAAAACAAGAAATGATCCTCCCTCAAATTCTGAAAGTTATATGGGTTTTATTCCATTCTGGTTATCACACGGAGTCACAGAGAGTTTCTTGTCTTGAGCTAGAGAAGTTGGATAGAATTGGTGAATGATAAGCAGGAAGAAAGAACGTAGTTTCTACTAAAGAGATAAGCAACAATGCACGGCGTGTCATTAATCGGTCATTTTCCCTGAGATCAGAGTGGACCTTGTTCGTGAGATTGTGGAAAATGAAATAGTGTCCAAAAATGCCTCCTTCAAGAGATCAACACGAGTAGGGACTTCAAAGTGGATGTGATTTTCTTCGAACATCAAAACAAAGACAGTTAAGAGAGTTTTGAGAACGCCAAATGGTTCTTTAAAATAGTTTCAACTGAATCTGAACTGAACAGACACAGTTAGCATCTCAAGATCATTTCTGAATCTCAGTTACAATTAAGGATCCGATCAACACAAAATGAAAAGCTCATTCTCATCACTCTGATGATTAAAGAGCAATACAGGCTGTCGAGAAGACATTTTCATTGTCTCGCCTGACTCACGTGTTGTGTAACTTGCGGAGATAGATGCCAGGATCAGTATCATCGTCCAATCTGTTGAATCAACAGCGTCTGCTGACAAACCTGTGCCCAAACATGAACAAGTGTGCTCCATTTATATCATTTTCAGCACTATTTCCAGGTACTATTCCTGCTTCTCTCCTGTTTGAAGGTAGGCATTGGAGGCGACTCTCCAACAACATCGAATAGCGCACCTCCACATTTTATTCTCCACTCTCTGCTCTGTTCAATCATCTCAACCACGATAATGCGATTGAAATGGGAAGGAATGCATTCCAAAGGCAAAGCAAAACAGAGATCTGGGTGTGATCAATCTGAGATTTCGAACAATGAATCTTCGCAGCCTCCTTGAACAGGCCTGAAGACTCCATTCCCAATACCTCAACCTATTCCGATCAACCCTTTCACAAGCGATGGACGCATCAAACTCAATCATCACAATCAACACTCTACCCTCACGTGATTTGATGAACTGTGTCATCCTCCCACTATCTATGCTGCCACCACTCATGACTGCCCCTCCCAGCCCTCGGCCAACGGATGGTGTCGCTGTTTGGAGACTTGCAATCAACAAAATAATCAGATCTAACGAAAGCAGATAATGTGATCGCACCGCAGTGGGCGACGCAGAAATTTAAGAACAAAGCAACACGAGTGGTTACATTGCACAGGCGTACGCTTGGATCCATTTTGTTGTGTCGAGGTACTACATCTTCCAAGATCCCAACTCCCTGTCCTGTTTTCACGAACAAACAAGTCATTCAAGCTCATTCCAAGCAAATTAAGCACAATGTCGGCATAGGGTCACTTGAGTCCCCATTCCTGGCGTTCACGTCTAACGAAATCAACTGACTGTATCAGCTACTGGGTTTGCTGGGGATCGAATGGGTCATCCGATTCATCAACATGAACATGATTCCTCGGTGTCTGGAACAGGTACATCAGTATCTGAGATGAACGCTCCGATCTTCACCACGATGCACGATCGGAAGATTCAGACAGAAAGGACTTCAATGATGTGAACAGACAGCTGATGGGAAGGGAATCCTCTGAACCTGCTCAGCCACTCACGATTCTGGGAGTTCTGGTGACAGTTTGCGACATGTTCTCGTTGTTGCTGAGAGGAGTGCTTCAAGAACAACACAGCCTCCTGACTCGCGCAATTGAAGCATTGTGTGGCCAAATCACTGAGAAGTCGTCGGACTCCAGTAGATTCTGGTACTATTCTTGAATTCTCTTTGGGTCGTTGCCCGAATCTCCAAAATCCCCACGAGCCCCGCGACTAGATTCTGTATCCATCGTTCATCTCGGTCTTCCCGTCGCTGGTGGGACGGTTCGACAACGAAACGTTGGCATATAACCTGCATCCTTCCTTCAACACACTTCTGTGGTCGGAAACTTGAAAACAGCTTGTCGCTGATCATGCGAGTGCACAACGCAGCGCGGATTGCACAGTGGGGTGGGCAGTTCAAGAGAGAAGAATGGACGAGAGCCAACGAACAAGCATGATTTGCAGATTTGGGATCGTCGAGCGGAAGAGGACACCGTGATGGACAATAAGAAGAATCGCCAAGATCTGATATTGAGGACACTATTCAAACAGTTTTCTCTTTTTGAGTTTCATGTCTGTCTTTCTATTCTCAGATCTTGTCGACAATCACATCGACGCAAACGGCGTTCTCACAATCGGAACTCTCACTCGACTGGTATTATGACACACTTAGCGATGTTCAAGACACGCTTGGTGATGTTATTGAGGAACAAACAAAAGAATCAGAGGAGATGACCGTTCAAATTGAAAGTTAAAAAGAGCTGCTGAGTGTGGATAAGAAACTGGAAGAGAAACCAGATGACACGGAATTGCTGGGGTTGAAGGAGCAGATGCGTTTGTTGACCTAACTCCGCACATTGAGAAGGCCAAAATCGTCTAATTATTCTGACATTTATCCGCTGTCTCAGCAAAACTATCTTCCTCTTTGCAAAATTGCATTCTGAATGTGAATCGACAATGCTTGAATGCGCCTCGAAATGTTGAATGATTGTGCTTTTCCTGTGAATCGTTTTCAGGCAGAAAATGTGGAGATCCAAGATCTCGTCAACCAAAAGGCGGAAGACGCTGAGACCAAACCAACAGCAGAGCACCCGCAGGATGCATCGGATGCGAACGACAGTCAGACCCCGAAGCGTCTTGATAGTGAGCATTCTTCGAAGGACACTTCGGCTGAACCAGAATCGGGTCCTGCGGTCTTTGCTCAGCATCTCTCTTCCCATTCGTCCAGCCACAGCACCTCTCCTGTCTTCACTCGGCGTCCTTCTCTTCCTGGATCTGGGACGCCCACGATCCTCCTGCCTGTGAACGCGGATTTGCATGGCTCATCTTCAAGCCAGTTCTCGCCGTCTGCATCGTCGGGGAGTCTGAGGTCATTGTCGCAGACTTTGGATCCGAATGACGAACAAGCAGTGCAGTTGAAGGAGCTGAAGGAAAGAACGGTGTTTCTGGAGAAGTAGCTTCGGATCTATGCAGAGAGAGTGCGATGGATGAAAGAAAGCAAGAAGCAAGGAGAGCGTGAATTGATGACGCTGAAAGAAGAAATTAGCGAAGCAAACCGACGCGACCGAGAATCGACCGGAATCATCGGGAAGCTGATTGAGGTGGTGCGAACGGGGCAAGATCTGTGTGGAAAGGTGTAGAGAGACTGCTTGCTTTTTCGTCTTTCTTTGTCACATTTCAACTCTGAAATCCTCATCTGGAACCCACGACCATCCGCATCGTGGCGAAGGTCGAAATGTGTAGAAAGAAAGTTGTCCACATGAAATCTACAATGATCAGTGAATAGAAGTTCCGAACGTTGTTGTTCAGACAGAGATTTGCGAATGAAGGTCCGGATCCAATCTCACCATTTCACGTATCTCCTCGGATCAATCATGGCATTCTCACCCTTCCTGGAACAGATGACTCAATCCATCGTGTCTTCCAGCTGCGATTGCCTGCATCGACAGCCTCTCTTTTTCGACACTGAACTAATGACGAACCAGCTCATCGGGGCTCTCTTGGACGAACTGCCTGTCTCGCTGAAGAAAGGGACAGCTGTTCAACACCGATACAAGTTGGTGTTTGGACACCTGCGCACAGAAGGGCTCTCCGATGCACTTGAGCTGCATCTGATCATTCATCAATCTCGCTCGTTCATTCTGTGTGTTCACCTCCAATCCTTGCCTAGTGTCCCTCCCATCTGAAGATGTCTTTCTCGTTCTGATTGACCTGATCGGAAGCGAAGCAATTCGGTCAGATCATTTTCGAATGCTCTTCCCAAAACTGTTCAGTTCTGTCCCAGCCACTCGGTACATCACTACAAAACACTCTCCGAGAAGCAAGAACGGACCGCATTGATTCTGAGTTATTCGCAGTGGAAGTCTCGATGAGAGTGTGACAAACAACAGAGAAGATTCGAGAAGGAAATCAGAAGATGCAGGAAGAACTCGCGAGGAAAATGAGAGAGATTGAACAGAAGCAGGAGGAAGCTCAGAATCGGGACGCATCGCTGAGGAGCAGATCTGCATGGCAGAGGATGCTCTCTCAGAACATGACATCCGGTTGAACAGACTCAACACAATTCTGAGATTGGTCGAGAAATGGATCAAAATGGCCAAAACACTTGCCAAACAGCCCCCACCACAGTCAACTCCACGTCCGAGCCCGTCGGAACGAAAAGCACTTCAAACGCAATTTTGGCGATCGCGGGAACTGCACCCGTGACGATCCCTCCAATCCTCAAAGCTGAGCAAGAAATGATCACACTAGAAGGAAATCAACCCCTCGAACCATGTCCTGAGTGTTCTCTCATCATCGCCTTTCCGAGGAATCCCGTCCAAAATCCCCTTCTCCACCCCTGCAAACTATACCTATTAGAAGGCCGAATTGACTGACTTTTTCTCTCGAAATGGATTTCAACCTCCATCCACTTCTGATCCAGACGAGTCTGATCTCTTCTCTTATCAACTCGATCCCACTCCAACTCACGTCATCTTCAGACCAATTCCCAATCAACCCCAACTCCAACACATTCTCCCATCTCCCTTCTTATTTTC
>JARBJD010000131.1:0-195744 GCA_033064195.1 Blattamonas nauphoetae | reverse complement strand
CCTAACTCCTAACTCCTAACTCCTAACTCCTAACTCCTAAACCCTAACTCCTAACTCCTAACCCTAACCCTAACTTAACTCCTAACTCCTAACTCCTAACTCCTAACTCCTAACTCCTAACTCCTAACTCCTAACTCCTAACTCCTAACTCCTAACTCCTAACTCCTAACTCCTAACTCCTAACTTCTAACTTCTAACTCCTAACTCCTAACTCCTAACTCCTAACCTTAACTCCTAACTCCTAACTCCTAACTCCTAACTCCTAACTTCCTAACTCCTAACTCCTAACTCCTAACTCCTAACTCCTAACTCCTAACTCCTAACTCCTAACTCCTAACCTCCTAACCTTCCTAACTCCTAACTCCTAACTCCTAACCCTAACTCCTAACTCCTAACCCTAACCCTAACCCTAACCCTAACCTAACTCCTAACTTTAACTCCTAACCTAACTCCTAACCTAACTCCTAACTCCTAACTCCTAACTCCTAACTCCTAACCTAACTCCCTAACTCCTAACCCTAACTCCTAACTCCTAACTCCTAACTCCTAACTCCTAACTCCTAACTCCTAACTCCTAACTCCTAACTTTTCTAACTCCTAACCTAACTCCTAACTCCTAACTCCTAACTCCTAACTCCTAACTCCTAACTCCTAACTCCTAACTCCTAACTCCTAACCCTAACCCTAACTCCTAACCCTAACTCCTAACCCTAACCCTAACCCTAACCTAACCCCTAACCCTAACTCCTAACCCTAACCCTAACTCCTAACTCCTAACCTAACTCCTAACTCCTAACCCTAACCCTAACTCCTAACTCCTAACTCCTAACCCTAACTCCTAACTCCTAACTCCTAACCCTAACTCCTAACTCCTAACTCCTAACTCCTAACTCTAACCCCTAACCCTAACTCCTAACTCCTAACTCCTAACTCCTAACTCCTAACCCTAACCCTAACCCTAACTCCTAACTCCTAACCCTAACTCCTAACTCCTAACTCCTAACTCCTAACTCCTAACTCTAACTCCTAACCCTAACCCTAACCCTAACCCTAACTCCTAACTCCTAACTCCTAACCCTAACTCCTAACTCCTAACCCTAACTCCTAACCCTAACCCTAACTCCTAACTCCTAACCCTAACTCCTAACTCCTAACTCCTAACTCCTAACTCCTAACTCCTAACCTCTAACTCCTAACCCTAACTCCTAACCTCCTAACTCCTAACTCCTAACCCTAACCCTAACCCTAACTCCTAACCCTAACCCTAACTCCTAACCCTAACCCTAACCCTAACCCTAACCCTAACCCTAACCCTAACTCCTAACTCCTAACTCCTAACCCTAACTCCTAACCCTAACCCTAACCCTAACCCTAACCCTAACCCTAACCCTAACCCTAACCCTAACCCTAACCCTAACCCTAACCCTAACCCTAACTCCTAACCCTAACCCTAACCCTAACCCTAACCCTAACCCTAACCCTAACCCTAACCCTAACCCTAACCCTAACCCTAACCCTAACCCTAAC
This sequence comes from Blattamonas nauphoetae, assembly GCA_033064195.1. Classification (NCBI taxonomy): domain Eukaryota; phylum Preaxostyla; order Oxymonadida; genus Blattamonas; species Blattamonas nauphoetae. The sequence goes on along the minus strand of JARBJD010000131.1, from coordinate 194,217 downwards.
CCTAACCCTAACCCTAACCCTAACTCCTAACTCCTAACTCCTAACCCTAACCCTAACCCTAACCCTAACCCTAACTCCTAACTCCTAACCTCTAACTCCTAACTCCTAACTCCTAACCCTAACCCTAACCCTAACCCTAACCCTAACCCCTAACCCTAACCCTAACCCCTAACCCTAACCCCTAACCCTAACCCTAACCCTAACCCTAACCCTAACCCTAACTCCTAACTCCTAACTCCTAACCCTAACCCTAACTCCTAACTCCTAACTCCTAACCTCTAACCCTAACCCTAACCCCTAACCCCTAACCCTAACCCTAACCCTAACCCTAACCCTAACCCTAACCCTAACCCTAACCCTAACCCTAACCCCTAACCCTAACGGTCAGCAACTCATCTGAAACCCGTTTCTGCCCTCATTGGGGCTGTGATTTCGGAATGTCTTGAAAAAGGCTTTGTGCCCACGGCATGGTGTTTGGTCAGGATGGTGGGCATTCCAAAGGCCAAAGGTGGTGTTCGGCCCATTTCGGTCCAACATTCTCTGAAAAAGCTCATGGCCCGTGTCCTTCTCCAACGCAACCGTCAATGGTTTCTCGATCGGATTCACCCCAGACAACGAGGGGTGGGTCATCCCAATGGAATTGAAGAGATCGTTTTCGCAGTTGGAGATGCCCTGGATGGGGCTATTGCTCAGAAAACCAATTTGGTCGTTGCTGCCCTCGACATGTCCAATGCGTACCAGTGTGTCCGAAGACAACTTCTCATTGACAAAATTGTGCAATTGGATCACCATGACCCCCAGCTGGTCCAATTTCTGACACAAGCATTTTCAAAGGAAAAGTTGGTGTTGGACAGTCATGGTCAGAGAGCTGTCATTCACAACACCAGGGGTGTTCAACAAGGGTGCCCGTTGTCGCCTGCCCTCTTTGCTCTGTATCTCACCAGATGCATGTCTGAAGCTGAAACCCCTGATGGGGCTGTTCAAGTTTGGGGCTATTTGGATGACTTGGTCATTGTGGCTTCTTCACTACAGACTCTCACATCCTCCATGGTCCGTCTTCACAATTCCCTCAGTGAACATGGGCTTCAACTCAACCCAGCCAAGACTGTGGCTGTCTCCATTCTGGAGGGGCAAATCTCAACTGCCCCATTTGGGCTCATGGGTTCAACAATCACCCCAACGACTTCAATGTACCTTCTGGGGACACTTCTCACAAGGGACCAAAATGAACGAGATCAAATGTTTTTCGCCAAAGTCAAAAGTCAGATGACTTGCTGCCCTTCCTGGGGCTGTTGTCACATCAAACACATCTACTCCTTCTGAGACAGTGTATCAACGTTCGACCCTTCATCTTCTTCGAACTCTGCCCATTTCGGGCATGTCCTTCGTCAGGCTGATGATCTTCTCATCACGCATCTGCTCACTTTCTTCCATCTCCCACAGTCGAACTCAATTCTGATCCATGCCAACGTTGAAGATGGTGGACTTGGCTTCAGCTCATTCGCGGGCTCAAACATTCCTTCCCTTGTCCATGCCATGACGTCAAGACGGCCCTTCCTCTGGCAAGCCAACCCCAACCCATCTGGGGCTCCATTCCAACTCGGGCAGGAACCACCATCATCAACATTCAGCCCCTTCAGATGGTCATTTCAGTCATCAGCATGCTGAATCCTGACCAATTTGAAAAGCCCGACGCGGGCAGGGGAAGATGGTTCGTCTGTTGAAAAGGACAAATTGACCCAATGGAGAGACCCTCTCCCAGATTGGGCTCAAAATCGACATGCCACGATCTGTGCTAGTCGAGCCCATTTTGGGTCACCATGATGCCTGTGGACAAATTCCATGTTTTGGACAACGACACCATTCTGAACTCTCTCAACTACAGAATGCTCAAAGAACCCACATCGTACGAATTGGGGAAAACACTGCTGGATAAACAAGGAAGGAATTTGAACTACTCTGTACCTTGCCCACTTTGTTCAGTCCAATTTCGGGTCGACCATGCCTCCTGCTGTCAAATCAATGGATCCGCAAGGACAGCCCGGCACACCACAATCAAACTTTGGTTGAACTGTCTTCTTCAACAGATACCCAATGTGGTCACTGAGTTGGAAAAGCCAGTTTGGATGGATGGGATCAATTTGGGCACAAAGCCCAGACCCGCTGGGGCCATTGCTGACATCCGAGTCACTATCACAACCCAAGTGAGCAATCACAAATTCGTCACTAACCTCCTCCAGGGTGGTGACCGCTCTGGGAACACCCTCACCTTTGGGCTCGACTTGACAATCGCCCAAGACATCCCAAATGCCCTCCACCGGGGTTCTCTCCCCGACCCTCGAACAGCTGTCAACCAGGCTGAAGAGGGCAAGTTCAAACACTACAAGAAACTTGGACAAGAACACAAGGTGATTGGCATTGGGATCAGTGAGAATGGTCAGCTTGGGAACAACATGGAACTGTTTTTGGACTTTATGAAGAAGGTGGCCTGAGATGGACACAAATCAGCCCAAGTCTACCACTTCCTCCAAATGACCTCTCTTGTCCTGGAACAAAGCAGATGCATCATGGAACGTCGGGTCTGTCAAAACTCACATGGAGTCTTCAGAATTTTTCAGTTCAACAAGATGCCCAAAATGGGCTCAACACCCAACCTTCACCAAGCACAACATATTTACTCAGTGCGGTGAATCTTCATTCTCAACAACCGAATCTTGCTTTGCCCTCTCTGGGGCCGAATCTTGCTTCGCCCTCTCAGGGCCCACCCTCAACCTCACCTTCTTCTTCACCTCCCTCTGGACCACCTCAAGTGCCCCGCTCAGGGCCATCTCGAAATTCTTCAAATCATCAACTTACGCTCAACCTCCCGGCAAATAACCAATCAGTTGAAAAACACACTCCCACCCTCACCCGGCCAACTTCCATCATTTTCACTCCTCGTTTTTATTATGTTCCACAACCCAACTCTGAACATAAAGTTTCTCAACCGCCCCTCGTGGCTCTAACTTCATCTTCAGAGTCTCCCTCTCAACCTTCTATTCCTGGCCCTTCTGAGGGCTCAATGGTTATCATGACCTCCACGTCACCAGAAGAGCACATTGTCGAGACCATGGAAAGGGACAGTTCCGAACACGAATTGACCCAATCCGGGGACAATGATCTCCTCGATGCAGGAATGGAAGTTGATCGTTCCGACAGTGATTTGCCCATTTCGGGGCCCAATCTCGAAAATCCTCAGTCTTTGACCAGTACCCGCCGTGAACCTGATTCAACCAACTTTTCACACAGGGAGTTGTCAGAGCGAAGGACTGACGAGAAACCCGAAATATCATTCGAGGAACTCTTTTCGGAAGACAATCCACCTGTCTGTGATTTTTCCATTCAACCCTATTTTGGGCCAACTCAAACTGATGTCGACACCTCCCAACTGCCCCTCCAAGAGTCGACTCAAAAAGATGCCGATGTTGGTCAGGAGATGATTGTTGAACTCCCTCCCAACGATGCCGAAGTCGTTCAAGATATCATCTTCGGGTTGCCCCCAACCGATGTCAATGTTGATCAAGAGCCCGCCCCAGGGCTGACTCCAAGTGATGCCGAAGTCGGTCTCTTGCCCATTCCTGGGTCGACCACACAGGATGCCGAAGTCAGCCAGATGCCCCCTCCTGGGCTGACCCTCACTGATATCGACATTGACATTGAGCCCTCTCTGGAGCAAATCACTTTTGGCTCAGACACTCTTCCGATCTCCTTTACCCCTCCACCTTCAATTTCACTCAACCCAATTCCGGGCTCATCACAGCCCACCAGAACACCCCAAACTCAAATACCGCCCGCGGCTGTTCTGATTGAGTTGGATTCCGACGACGACCACAACGACCTTGGCCAGCCCCAAAATGGCTCAAAAAGGAAAACTTTCGTTGACTTGACAATTGATGAGGAAGTCACTTCACACAAGTGCCCCTCCAAGGGCAACTTCCCACCAAGGACTCTCAGACCGAAACGCAAGCTACCCAATCCAAAACAAGATGACAAGTCAATAGCTCCGAACTTTGCCAGACCAAAGCGGGCTAGATACAAGAAGCAAGTCCCGCGAACAGGACGAAGGAAGAAATCGACTCCCTCTTCCTCTTTCTCATCTTCTTGTGATGACTCTCTCTCCCAGGAAGATGACCCCACATGGGCTCCCGACAGCCCCCGAATGGACCCCCCACCCAAGTGCCGTGGACGACCCAAGACACAGCCCAAAGCTGGTGCAAGGAAGCGGCAGCCCCCAGATGGGTCCCGACCAGTGGTAAGAGAAACTGGTGCGGGCAGACTCAACGGCCCCTCCAAGGGCGAGTAACTTTTATTATTCTTTTCTTTCGCTTTTCGTTACTGATTCAGCACTTCAGCATCCGCCGTTAAACCCTAACCCTAACCCTAACCCTAACCCTAACCCTAACCCTAACCCTAACCCTAACCCTAACTTAAACTGAAACAGATCTCAATGTGACGAACAACCGATTCTTCAACATCTCTCAAGGAGCGATCAGCATGAACGGGGGCGAACTGAACATTCACGGTTCAATTTTCACAAATTGAACATGAACAAGACGAGGCACATTCGACCCGTTCAGCAATATCCCCATCGTTCCCTTCACTGCTGGATCTGCTGTTGCTGTCACTGTCGCTGTATTTCCACTGAACGACACAGTCACTATAACTTCTGGTGTTGACGCGAGTTGAGGAACGAGATTACTCTTATCCGAACCACCAATGACGACATAGACATTGGACTTTCCTGAAGTGGAGTCACAGAACTTGATAGTTTCCTTACTCACGATTGTGGTTGATACTCCGTCGAAGTAAAGATCTTTTGAGTTTGAATCAATCGTTGAGCATTCTCGGAATTGGAGGTAGGAGAGATCAAAGTCAGATCGATCTTTGGATGTGATGTCATAGAGAGCTATCGCACCTGCACGTTGATTTGAAGAGCAAGAGACGAAGGCACAGTTGGAGAGAGTGGATACGGAATAATGGAGAGAGAGAGCTCCATCACGATGTGCGTAGCTTTCCTCGAAGAAGCAATTCGAGACCGAAATCGTCGAAGAAGATGTACAGAATACGCTTCCACCATAATTGTTCAATGAGGTTCCATTGACTTCGCATTCTGTGAATGAGGAGAACGAGAGTGAGACGGGGCAATCTGAGAGAGATTCGTTCATGTAAATTGCACCTCCTCGCATGGAGCTTCCATTGACGATGCATTTGTGGAAGAAGCACCGAGTGATGGAGAGCGTGGAGTTGGACTGATCAAGGAAGATCGCTGATCCTCCATTGTTGCTTCCAGATGCGATTGTCATTTCGTTGAAAGTGCAGAGAGAGAACTTCATCGACGTAATTCCTAACGTTATTTCCACAAATATTCGACCAGGGTCGTCTGTGGTGAGGTTTTCGTGTTTCTTGTCAATGATTGCGTTGGACGTTCGGACACACGAAGAGAACGAACTGTTCACACAAACAACATTCCCTCCCAACCTTCCACACAGTCCTGTCCCCATGTCGTGGTTCGTGCTTCCTGAGATCCTGCTCCCAACCACTCTCTCCCACACACAACTCTCCACTCCCAAAATCTTCCTCCTCCCAGCACCAGAACTGCTCGTTACATTCAAAATGGTTGTCGTTCTCAACTCAGTCGAAGTCTCTCCAACCATCATAATCTCTGATCGTGACGACAATGACTTCTCAGCAAACGAGAAAAGAGGGCCAGATCCAAGCGGAAAGTGCGTCGAATCGAACGACAGTCCGACTCCAACAATCTCTTCCCTTTCAACCAATACACCACCACATGCCTCCTCATCAGTCATCCATTCATTCATTTTCGTGTTCAGTTGTCCCAAGCCTCTCCCAACAAGTGGAAGAAGCACATTTCGCGATGATGATTTGTGGCTGCTCCCAACGATCATAATCCTGCTAGATCCGCTTCTCCCCGAGTCTGCAAGCATAAAACCCGAACATTCCATGTTTGACAAGATTTTGCTATCAATCACATCAACTGACGACCCAACAACCAAACAGATTGTTGTTCTCTCCATTCCCGCGTCCAGTTGAAATGATCGTATTGACAGTGAACTATTCTGCACCTCCATCATCCATCGCTCAACACCCGTGTCTTTTCTTGGAGTTCCGTTTCCATTTTCGTCATGATCGCGAGTTCGTGAGTTTAGCACGTTTGCTTGATGTGTTAGTCTCGTCTTGTTGCCATTCAATTCCACTGATTTCGAGACAATACTAATTGAATTCGTCCAATAAAATCCATTATCAAACGAGAGACGCATAGATTCAGAGTTTGAGGCCAAATTGCTTTCGGTTAGTTTCTTCTCATAGACAGCTTCAAAATCTTGATAATATTCATCAATACAATGTAATATGCTGCATAAAAACAGCAAAAGCTGCATTGAAGGAGAAATCAATTGTAATCTAGGAAGAAAATGTGATGTCTTCTAAGATCCAACCCTTAGTTCACTATTAACAATGAACATAGTTTAAGCAACCCAGGTGAGCCGAAAATTAACGATCAGCGGATCTAACAAAGATACCGTCACTGTTGAACACCATCTCAAACGCTAAAGCTCCTAACTGGACAGAGATTTAGCACAGTTGTGTGAGAGAATCCGACACTCCTTCCACCACTCCCTCCCTACACAGCGAGTCCACTCCCCTCTCACTCTCCCCCACCCTTCCCAGCAGCTCAAGCACCTTCCTCTCTGCCCCTCGCTGCGACACAAAGCACAGATCCACCACAAAACCAACGAAGTCCGCAAGCGACGCAGATGACGAGCGACCAACACGGATCAGCTCGTCCAGCCCTGCCTGCCCTTCCCCGCACAGCTCGCACAGAAGAAACGCTGACGATTCTGCAAAGGTCCCACAGCACGCTGCAATCGTCGATTTGAAGCGGGTTGTGGGCGACAGAGCGAGGGACGAGAGAAGGTTGGGCGACGACGCATCTTCCTGCTCAGAGCGGACGAACGCCATCACTTCGTCCAGCGAAGGAAGGGTCGGCGTGTGTTGAGGCTGCACGAGCGGTCGGAGTGCTTTCAGTGCAGAGCGGGACAGTTTGGGCGAGTCGTTCCTGTCAGTCGCTGGGCTGGACATTGTGGGAGCAGAATCGGTTGCAAACAAGTCGGACACAACATCTGAAGCTCCGTCCATCCCGATTGTGATCGCATTCGACTTGAAGATCACAACCAACGAATCAACCATCCCAAAAAGTTGGCGCACGAATCCATTCGAATACAAACTCTAAAACCCAAAAAGAAAGCGAATATCTCAAAATCACAAACTTTCACGTGGTCTCCCGAACTCACAAGCAGCACCATGATCTGCAGCGAGAAGTCCAGAATCACTCCACGTCGTTCGCTCTCCCTCATCAACTCCTCCAACATCCGCTCTTCCCCGTCCGTCCAATCTGCCTCTTGGCCTCCTTCTGTCCTTCTCATCAAACATCGCCGGATTCGCAGCATCGCTACCGTCGAGATTTCGGCCCAGACTTCTTTTAGACTGGATGCCGATTCTTCCGCCAGTGTATGCAGACACGCTGTCCCACTCATCGAAACTGCACTTCCCGACCTCTTCTCTCGTGTTTGCACAGTCGAGACCCACAACCTCTCTCGCAGCAGAGGAGAGAACGCCAGCATCGAGTGGACGAGCCCCACAACTTTCGAGCAGACGGCCGAATTACCAAACCCGACCAAGTCAATCATCCTGTCGATCGTCTGCTGCCCAACCAGCTGTCGCATGTCTCCTGAATTCAGCGCCGACACAAGTTCCAGGATCTCCACGAGAACCAAGCTCCAGTCGTCTTGTTCTTGCTGTGCGGAGGTTGTATCGACCTGACTGAGTGCGCCGCATCGTTTCTGAATGTCAAGAATCGTTTGGTTGGCCGTGTTCAGAATCCCGTTCCCGATCAATTGAAAGTGGACTTCACTCAATCGATGCGCACACACTTCCAAGATCCGCCATGTCTGAAAACTAATCGAAAAGTCACAGCACACATTCAATGCGACATCTGTGAGGTTTGTTGAGAGGAATGGAGTCAGCGGGTAGATCAGGTCGGCCTTCACAATCGATTTCATAATATCGTCTGAACATGACACTGCAAAATCATCATCTCGAAAGAAAAATCACACTAAACGATGACAGGATTCGAATGGTGTTGTGCTTTCAGAGGGGCAGGGAAGATAAAGCAATGAAGAACCAAACTTTCACTGTCGGGTTCGTTGAATTCAGCAGAACTCGCTTCAAGATCGACAGACCATTTGTGCCAACCACACCCGATGCCAGGATCGGACGGAGTGGGGCATCTGAATCAAATGGAGGAGGAGAGGAACAAACGGGACAAAAGGTGAATAAGTGCTTTGGAGGCATCGCAGGCGTCACCATCATCTGGATTCTGTAGTCCAGTCAGCAGGACTGTGACATTGTGTTCGACTAGCCAATTCGGCAAAGAAAGGGCTTGATCCTTTTCCGTCTGACGTTGTCATCGAAAATCAAATCTCAACGTATCTCTAATTCAAATCATGATCCCCCTCTCGCTCCTTGTCTGCTTCCTTCAATCCATCTCCGCCGTTACTTCTCGAACACCCCCACCAACAAATGTTAAATCACTCTTGAACACCCTCTCAAACACTCCAGCTCCAAAATGGAATGAAATTCGACTTGCCTCCATTCCAGAAGGAACATACCTTGGAAACAATATCAAAATCATGAACAGGTGTCTTGAATTGTCGGGTGAGCGAACAAATCAAAAAAGTTTACCAGGAACACGCATTATCTTGCAATCTGGGTCAGAAAACAGCCGAAACGAAGACAAGTTCAAGACGTCCAGTGATGAGACTTGCATCTTCTCATTGACGAACTCAACGTTATCATTGGATTCACTACGTATTTCGCTCATCGCCAATTCTGAAGAAGGAAGACAACTTCAGAACGAAGCTGGAACACCAAGGCTGGCAATAGTTTCAAGGAGCATGATGACGATATCTGAAAGCAGAATTGAAGTGTCGCCATGGACAAGTGCGATTGTGATTTCTTCTTCTCCATTCCAGGAATCAGGAACAGAATCGTCCGTTGTGGTTCAGAAATGCTCGATCTCGAATGATATTGGGGAGATACGTGGCTTTGTTGAAACTTTAGCATTTCCAGACGATCACAGATCAGTTTCAGTGTCGATTCTTGGATGCTCGTTTGACTCTTTTGGGATTCTGGGAAAAGACGAGGTTGGCATCTCACTGACACGACCAGCTCAAAAGAATGTGGATGAGGTTGGAACAATCTCGTCATCGCTGATTGGCTGCTCATTTGAAAACATGAGTTCGATTGGCTCTTCCAGCCAACCACAGCTGTCGCATTTGAATCAAAAGATGTTGGGATGTGTTGTGTCGCTGACAAGGTCGCATTTGTCAGGATCAACAATTCGAGACGTGAACAATGGAGGATCCATTTTGTGCTCGAATTCTTCCTTCTCCTCCCTCCTCTCCTCCCCCAACATCGACACTGAACAACCCTCAGTCACTCTACCTGAACCTGGTGTGTATCCCGAACAATTCGAAGATGGCACCGAGTATTCATTCACAGCCTCCAGTGGAACCGAAGAATCCACCGCCTCCTTCTCACACTGCCGCTTCATCTCCGACGAGACTTCTGGAGGTACAGGAGGGTTGTGTGTGCGCATCGACAGGGATCGAACCCTGACACTGCAGGACTGCTCTTTCATCGAATGTTCATCGGATCAGTTTGGTGGTGCCCTTTGGGTCGTCCGCTCGCCGTCTTGCGTCCTCATCGACTGTCTGGTCCAGGATTGCTATTCTCCCGCAAGCGGGGCTATCCATTTCAAGCCCCTCCACGAGATTCCGTCGTCGATCACTCTCACACGAGTCGCATTCACAGGCATCTGAGTAGTCCCATCAAAATAGGTAAAACTGGGATCAATTGATGTCAGTGCCTAAATTTGTACTGAGATCATATTTCAACTCTTTTCCTTTGAGATTTTCTCATTATCACTTCATTAATCATGTTCAATTCACTTCTTGTTTTCACATAATGCTCTTCAATATTTCAGACAGCTCTTATTTCCCAAAAACACGCACGATCACAATCACCAACACTTCTTTTTTCGATGTATTCCCTTCATTGACTTTTGTCAGTGAGAAAAAACCATCAAAGAAGACATAATAACGCATTATCGACTTGTTTTTATAATTATTGTTGTAGAACAAACTGAACAGCAGCACCCAAAGTTTGCATTTTCATGATCTATGAAGTGACCATTTTCCTTTTTACTTTTTTTTCCATTCAAATATCATATATAAGAAGACTTTTTTGAAATGAAAGAAACGAAATGGTATTGTAGGTATTTAGTGGGATCAGATCCGACTGGGATCACTGGGATCAAATCAGAAGCCTGCGCATTCATCAACAACTCGATCGGACCGAATGGAGGTCTTTCCGTCTCTATGAACAGTGCAGACGACACAACAGCTTTTGTTGATGTGTATCTGAACTATCTCGCTTGTGATATCCAGCCGACCGTTTCGATTGATGACTGCTACACGACGTGTGCCACAGACATCATCGGAATGCACATGACTGCCAATCGCGGCACTCCACAGAAGTCGATTGTTCGCGTGTTTGATGAGGCTTTCAACAAGATTGGACCGCTGTTGACAGAGAAGGTTGTTGTCAGACCGAGTTTGCAAAAAGGAAGCATGAAGTTGGAGCTCAAAGGGAAGGTGCCGATTGCGTCACAGAAGTATGAGGTGTCAATTCAGAACGAAGGGGACAAAACTAAAATGAATCCGGAGATCGAGTTTGTGAACGGGAAGTGTACATTGACATCGCCGTCCCCAACATTCAATCTCGATTTCTCAACGTCGTACACAATCACATCGATTGTTGTGGTTGATCCCTCCTCGTCTTCAACACCGTCCAACGCCTTCGCGTTCCCGTCCGCGCCGTGAGTGTTCAACCTCGCTGCGACCCCTTCGTTCGTCTCCTTCACAACGCCTGAACATCCACCCGTTCTTGTCGGAGCCAAAGCTCATCTCGTTGCAACCGACCAGCCTCTCGCTTTCGTCTCTCTGATGCTCCACACGGAGGCAAAAGGATTCTTCGACGTCGTTGTGGAGGAAGAAGGGAAAGATGTCGTCATCGCTGTTGAATTCGACGAACTTTCTCTGATGGGTGACTCTTCCACATTTGTTGTGGTTGGCGAGGATCGATTGCTGACTCACGACACAACATACACCATCAAGTCCATCACACCAACGCCAGGAACTGAGTCACCAGTTGTATGGATGAACGACACGATCTCCTTCCACATCCCGAAATCAACGTATGTTCCTCCAAAAGAGCCAACACCAGACCCAGAAGACCCCGAACCAGAGCCAGAAGATCCAAAGAAGACGCTGTCACCAGAAACGAAGAAACTGCTGAGCTGGTTGATCCCCCTCGTCGCCTCTCTCCTCGTTGTCCTCGTCATCGTCATTGTTATCCTCGTTCTTGTGAACCGCCGCAAGACCGAAGCAGAGACATTGCTGAAGGAGATGGAAGATCAGGCCGACGACCGAATCGACGAGAAGGTCGAAGTTGAGACGGTCGCTCCAGACAACACGAATGCTGCGATCCATGCCGAAGCGATCAGCCACTCCAACTTCGGACCAAACAGCAGTTCGTTCACAACAGAAGTGGGATCTCAACAGTTCTCAAAAAATGATACGACGAGTGGGTTGGTTGAGGTGATGAAATGCAGTGGAGACTTCACTGTCACCACTGCTCGAATGGACACCACGCTTTATTCGATCATCCACACAGAAAAGAAAGAACTTCGAAACCGCGCGATTGGCATGCAAATTGTGAATGGATTGAAACATGTTGCGACTCATCGAGGATGGTCTGCGGTGGAGAGCGCCAGAAATGGCAGCTGGAAGCGGACAGGTAGATGGACACAAAGCGTCAGTTTTTAGTCTTGGCCTGATCTTGTGGGAAATTGAGACTGGTCTTGTTCCATCTGGAGAAGTGGATGCGATTGTGGCTCAGAAGCAGTCGGGAACAGGCATTCCTCCAAACATGTCTGATTTGCATGACGAGGAGTTCGTCGCGATGTTAACGCGATGTCTGTCAGTGAATCCGAAAGAACGGCCAACATTGACTGAAGTTGGGGAGTTCCTGTCATCGCACCAACACGAGTCAGGAATTGCGGAGTCTCGATATGACATGAAAACACAAGTTGGATAGACCAGATACTCCGACAGCCTTCCTCACTCAACTGATTTCGAGATGCTCGCTCCACATCGGAACATTCGCTGTTGAATTGATTAGGAGATGACTGGAAAGAGGAAAAGGACTTCGACGAAAGATACACTCGCAGTCTTCCTTCTCCGTCAACGCGTTTCCAGATTCATGTCATCCGATTCTTCTTGACACTGCTGGAAGTGTTCACCTGATCCTTGAAATGAGCCAGAACTGTCGGATTTGCATGACGAAGAGTTCGTCGCACTGTTGGTGCGATGCCTCTCTGTGAATCCGAAAGAACGGCCAACTCTCACCGAAGTTGGAGAATTCCTCTCGGCCCACAAATGCGATTCAGCCATCGCGGTGTCGAAGAACGAGATGAAAGCACCCAACACATAGGCCAGACACTCCAAACTCCACATCAGAACATTCACGGATGTTGATTTTGAGGAGAACTGAAGAGAGGACGCAGAATTGACTGCAGGCGAGGAAGGCTCGTCTCACGTCACAATCAACTATGTTTCAAACTCTTTCCGTTGATCTTGTTTGAGTTGGAATGGAGACCACCTCACTCTTCTCCTTTCTCACTCTCACACTCGTTGTCACAAATTTCTTTTTCTTGATTTCCACACACCCTCTCCCAACTTGTCTCGTCATCTCGCATCTCCCCATTCCCTCAGCAACTCCGCTTCCGTCCTTTCGTGATGCTCTTGTCGTCTGACAGTTGCATATGGAAGAACTGAAGCTTTCCTCCCTTCTAGAAAATCTTCTGGGATTTTTCTGTCTTCTTATTTGGATTCAAAATGAATCGCCATTTCCTCATATCACCCCACATCACTCTTTTCGTTCCATGGATCATCACTCGTTGTGTCATCAGATTCAATTGTGTGAACGTTTATTTCACTTTCGTTCGACCAATTCTCGCAGGTATGGATGTAATGCCTGACTTTTATTCAGGAACCAAGGAGCTAGTGATAGTTTGATCGATGAGTTCGTGGATTGTCGAAGGTTCCCATAAGCCTTTCTTCTTGATGTCCTTGAATGTCGTCAGAGCAGAATCCATGGCCATGTATAAATTTTTGTGAGTTTTGATCCACATTTAGGTTTCGGAATTGATTTTGGAACATCATCGACAGTTATTTCCGCTCCACTCCGCTCATTCATGAAATCGTCATCTCTCTCGTCCAACCTATCTCAGTTCATTTCATGCACATTGAACGGTGATGGAGAGAGATCATATCCAACACAACTCGTTCTCGAAAACAATGTTCGTCGTATTCCTCGCAATAGCGAACGTTCACACCAAATCACCGCTTTCAAAGAAAAACTCGGAGAGTACAAACGAATGAATGTTCCATCTGTTGATTGGAAATGCAATGAGCTGTATCTACAGTCCCACATATTTGAGAGTCCATACCGTTCGACGAACGTTTTATCAGCCTTCTCTGTTGAGCAAATAACAGGTAGCTTCTTCTTTCTAAATCATTTTTTTGGACATTACAGGAATGTTTTTGCGGAAAGTGATAGATGAGTGTGTCGGACCAGCTGATACTCCTCAGAACTCATCGAAGTCAATCCCGTTTGCCACTATTTCTGTTCATTTTTCATAACTTTTCTTTTTCGCTCTTTTTCGTCCGTTTATCAACTCCATTCCGAAGGCAAACGACCCAGAAAGACTTTCTGTCACGTGCGTCAGTCGTCTTGTCCGTTCCAACCTCTTGGAACCAATCACAAAGACAGGCTCTGTTGGCCGCAGCTGAAATTTGCTCACTGAATGTGTTGTCTGTTGTGTATGAAACAACAGCTGGTATTTTCTCTTTCTTTGCCATTAAATCTCATTTCTCATCAGCCGCCATCGCATTCACGCAGCTCAAATATGTCTTACTCCAGCACCCTATCTCTCCTTTCACACTTGTTATCATCGACTGTGGATCAAGTGCCCTCCATATTTCGTTTTTTCACCTGTCAAGGATGAAGAATGGAACTCGTTTGACATCACTGAGTCATGTCTGGTCATTGGATGTATCGGGAAATCGCATGACTCAATTGCTTGTTGATGAAGTTCAACGTCGACTTCTGGAGGCCTATCCTGCATCATCCACGCTGATCAGAGATGATCTCGATTTTGGTCAGACGCTCTGGGATCTGTGCGAAAACATCAAAATATGTCTATCAAGTGAGGTTTCCGTCACAAAGAGTATCTCTCTTGGTGAGGGAAAATCTGATGCATCAGTAACAGTGACTCGAACAGAATACGAAGCACTTATTGCACCACTGGCGGAAATCCTCGAAAACACTGTCAAAAGTGGTGTGGATGACGCACTAGCAAGAATTTCCAGATTGACGCAGGAGACATCGATGAGCAGTTCTTTTTCGTTATATTCAGAGGCCGACACGTCAACGCTCAAACTCGATGCGATCGAATTAATTGGACAGGCAACCCGAACCCCATTTCTCCAAAACGTTTTGGAGACCCTTTTTGGGGCTTGTAAGCTGACTCATTCGCAGGATTTGTCGATTTCTCCGAGCCCAGTCTCAACATCCTCTCGCCCTCTCTTCGTCTCGCCAGAGAGTATTCCGTGCTATCCTGATCTTGGAGTGAAGGTGAGGCGGACTTTGTCGGATTCCGAGGCTGTCTCCTACGGATGCGCTGTTTTAGCCGACCATCTGCAAATCGCCGACTTTGTGCGGATGAAGAAGGAGGAAAACTCCGAAATTCCCCTTCCGTCGCTTATTGAGCAACTGGACCGCACTTTGGACCTCGAAATCGGAAAAAGACGTCGGTTGGAGCTGACTGAGATTCTCACTCGAGATGTCGTCGTTTATGCACGCCATCGCCCAACTCCAACATTCAGCCGACCTTCCGACGAGTCCGCAGCTGACACAATTCGTGCAGACAGTCCCTCTTCTGATGACGAGCCCCATCCTCCCGTCGACTTCCCATTCTCTCCTTTCTCTGTCCCATCGGATGCTGCCTCCAAATCGGTCCTTTTCCGAAAGGGTGATCCGTACACAACCAAATCGACAGTCTTCCTGCCCCTCCCCACCCACTCCTCCGAACTCACCGAAGTGCTCGTCGAAGCCCACACTCCACAAACTCCATCGCTCTCACACAACTCCCCCGATTTCGCAGTCCCGTCGTGTTTGTCTGCGATGCTCGTGGAGTGCCCAGAATCGACAACGTCTGTCGGAATTGTGGGCGAGATCGATTCGAGCGGGATCGTCTCCCTTCAGCACGTCATCGCTGTGCCGCCGTCGACAGAAAACGACACCCCACTTCCCATCCAACAACCCACACCAGTCCATCCCACCACACATTTCCCTGTCGCCCCACGAACGACGTCACCACACTCCATCACCACACCCTCAACTCTCCCCGCCTCCACCCCTCCACCCAACCTCGCCGACGCTGTCACTCTCTCGCCTCACGTGCTCTACACTGGCCGCACCGACCCGCGGGTGATGCAGCAGTGGGTCGACGAGGAGCTGAAGATGCTTCGACAGGACATGCGACAGAAGGACTCGGAAACAAAGCGAGCACAGCTGGAGGATTTGTGCCTCACGTTGGAGACAGAGTTGGGAAGTGGGAAACGGCAGATGAAGCAGCAGGATGAGGCCGAGCTGCGGTTGAAATTGGGCGAGATTCGGACGTGGCTTGGAGATCAGCCAACACGCCCCGATGTGGGAGAGCTGAAGAGGAAGACGCAGGATCTGGAGAGTTTGGTGAGCAGGATGGACAAAAAGCAGAAAGAAGACGAGAAAAGGAAGAAGGAGCGGGACTCTCTTCGGAAGACTGTTCAGAAAGCGCAGAAACACGTTCCTCGTCTGTCTGCGCTCCGCACGCTGTTTGAAAGCGAAGTGGCGGCGTTCGAGAGAGCGCTGGACAACGCCGAGCAACTTCTGGACTCGCAAGAAGAGCCCGGATCGACGAATCAGTTTCGGAAGAATCGAGAACGGTTGGAGACAGTGACAACCACAATTGAAGAACTGATGAGGCGACGAGATGGGATGCGGAAGGGAGAGGGGAAAGAGAAGGATCGAGTGTGTTCTCATCATCTTTATTTTTCTAGACTGACTCCAATCAATCCAACAAGACTGTACACAGCGTGATGCTCAACACTCAACAATCTTTCGCCACTCGTCCCACCCCGCCCGACGACCTGACCTGCCCCGACTCGTTTTGGGGGAGTTCGACAGGCTGGCCGCGCTACATGGCGATCGAAGACGACAACACAATTACGCCAACCGCCCTGACTCGAGTGTGTTCAATCCCCGTCCTGTTCATTTCTGTTTCTGTTCAGTCTGACGTGTCGTGCACTGTCTTTCGGTTTGAACTGGCCGGATGCCACGCTGACGACATCCGAGTCGCGATTGTCGACGACGGCTTGTCTGTCGAAGCAGTGAAGCGAAATGGAACACAATCGCGAGTGGTTTGTTCTCTTCTCCTCTCTCAAGTGATTCTCTTCTGTGTCTTCCTCCTCGCAGGATGCACTGTACGACTTTTTGAATCAGATCTCGACGCTCCCAATTGACACCTCTGTAACCCAGCATTTCTCCATCGTGGTCCCTCTACCAACGTTCAGCTGCAAGCAGGTGATCAGCTCTGAGTTTACCAACGACATTCTGTACATTTATTTTGAAAACGAGGGAGACGAGTGAATCGTAACCCATTTTTTGAAATTGATTTCCTTTCTCACTTCATCGAAAAGAACCGTATGAAAAATAGCAGCGATCATATCAAAATACATATAGTTGACAAGCGCCAACGGTGAAGCCGAAAGGTCGCTAAAATAAGACGTGAAAGACTTGTTCTTGTGATCGAATCCAAAAACAGCAAAAAAGACATAAAACATGATCCTGTAGACAAATTCAGGACATCCAAGATTTCTCGGAGCTGAGGGTGAGTGTCGGGAGTCGGATGGGAATCGCAACGTTGACAAAGACGCGCCTGAACTGAGTGAAGACGGCGTCGAGGTTGGCAATGAAGGTGCGACGAGAGGAGAGTGTGGTGGCGAGGGGGAGAGAGGCGAAGAGGGTATGCTGCATCAGATGGAGGAAAGAGTCACTTTGGTCGGGTGGGACAGAGGAGGAGAACGAGGCGATGAAAGAAGAATAATGCTGGATGGAGAAAAGATGGCAAGAGAAGGATCCGAAGTGACCGAACCAAACAAAGCAGACCTGCTGATGAGTGAGAAGCGCCACAAACAAAGCATCAGCAGCGATGTCATGCACACGCTTCTCTCTGCTGAGGACGAGGCGGAAGAGGAGAGAAAGGAGGAGGCAGGGCAGCTGCGGGTTGTCCTGTTCGATGGCAGTGACGATGAGAGCGAGTGGGGAGGACGGGAATTCGAAGAGGTGGGTGAAGAGGGTGTCGAGGATGGTGCAGCCCACATCGGAGAGGGTCGTGTCTGAGAGAAGAGGGAGAGAGAAAGAGAAAGGAAGAGAAAGAGGAGAAATGAGAGAAGGCAGGAAGAATGACAGACTGAACGAGTTGAGAGCGGCGAGGGTGATGTTGAGAAACGAGACAAGAGTGGCTGGGAGAAGTGTGCGAGGGAGTCGGATGGAGAACGAGAGAAGATGGTTGATGAATGTCAACACTTCCAGGGCCAACTCGGGATAGAACTGAAGAAGAAGAACACACAAAGCGAAGACATGAAAACACAGCACAACACACGAAAACTCTCCCCTGCCCAACCAAATCGAGTGTCTGATTGACCGCAGTTTCCAACCGTCCGAACGATGGGTCGCCGAAAAGCTCGCACACAGCGAACGGCACGTACTGCCCTTTGAAGATGCGGTTGACGGAGCCGAGGAGCAGGCGGAGAGGCTCGGCGACGCGGCTGAATTCGGCGATGGCCGAGCGAGGAACGTGGCGAGTGGAGACGGAGGCGAAGGGGACGGGAGTGGGAGTGGGGACAGAGGAAGGGGCGAGGTCTGTGGAGGGGAGAAGACGAAAGGGAGGAGAAGGAGAGCAAGAGAAGATGAAGAGGAAAACGACTGGACACACCCTGTGCTTCCACCAGCTCCTGCACCAGCACGGCCACATCAGCCACTGTTCGGAAGAGATGGATGGCGTCCGAGTTGGCCACGCCCAGCTGCAGTCGCATGTGCTTGTTGTCTGTCAGTTCGAAGATGAACTTCAGAAACGACTCCGCAAAGTCCGAGTCGTCTTTGAGGCAGGCAAAGAGCGCTGTGAAGAGCGAGAAGTTGGGAGTGAGGAGCGAGAACAGGCGGCGATTGAAGTCGGCGTTGAGGATCGACCGCGACAGTCCAGCGAGCGAGTCGAAGAACGAGACAAGCAGGCCAAGCGGGATGGACGAGGCGATGGGCACTTGAGAGGAGAGAGAGAAAGATGAGAGAGGGAGACAGAGGAGAGAAGGAGAGAAGGAGAGAGGAATGAGGCTGAGGACGAAGCGAGCACACCGCCATTCGAGCTGTTCTGACTGGCTGTGTTCTGCAGGTTTTGGAGTGTCTGCTGGAACGGGAGGACGAATCTGTCCCACATCTCACTCTTCGCGTCGTTCTGGATCATCCTTCCCAACAACTGGAACAGCTGCGTGTGGATTGCGGACGGCTCGGCGAGTGAGGGGATGGTGTCGACCGTGTGGTTGATCAGCACATCGTCCATCTCCTCCATCTGCAGCAGTTGCGTCTGCGAGATGTATCCAGACGCCACGTCGTCGAGGAAGGCGAGTGCGCGGATGGCAGTTTGGGAGCGATTTGTCGTTCGGAGGACAGTCAGCGAGAACGAAATGAGGAAGGCCAGCGCCTGGGTGCCTGTGTGTAGGTTGTGGAGGGCACCGAGTCGAGAGAAGAGCTGAACGGGATCAAAAAAGGAAGAAAGCAGACCTGCTCATCAGAACGCACTCCAGTTGAGATGCAGAATGTCTTGAAGTCGTGGAAGAAGGCAAAGATCGCTCGCATCAGAAACGACTCCATGTCATCGCCCGAATCGTCGTCCTCCTGCCCTCCCATCGCCCTCCGCTCCTTCTCCTTCAGGAACCGCTCCTTCTCGTGCTGCACAGCCGACATGCAAACTGAGATGAGGTGCACTTTGAACTCGAGCGGGGACTCGGTTGTCATTGTTCGGTTGATGGACGAGATGAAGCCGGAAGTCAGCTGGAAGATCGTGCCAAGTGACAGCTGGGCATAAACGAACGAAGGAGCAGCTGAGACAGAAAGGGGGGCGAAAGTAGGAGAAATGGAGGCGGGGAGATGAAAAGAAGGAGTGGCCGACCTCGCGAGATGGTGCGTGTTTCCACTTCTTGCCACGCTGCGACGAACGCGTTGAGAGAGCTGGTGGACGCGTTGATGATGTTGGTGTGGAGGTTGTTGGATGGATACAACAGCAGCGGGCCGAGCAGCCGAACCGTCGCGTCTTCGTCCAACACATTGTCGGGATCTGTAGCAGAAGAGAGAAGAGAAAGCAAGAAATCAATCCAAACCGAACATCACTTCGCCCTGCGCCCGCTTCCTCGTCTTGTCCTCCTGCGCTTCGAGAAAGATCTGTCCCATCTGCTCCACACACATCTTCCACCCGAAGCCTGCCTGTGCACTTACTCGCTGTTCCTCGCTTTCATCAAAAATGAGAGAGATGAAAAACGAGTTGAGAGCACTTGCACAGCCTTCAGGAAGCGAGGGAGAGGTGAGGAGAGCAGCGTGGTTGACGGAGAATGGCTGGTGGGACGAGACGAGGAAAGGCGGAATGGTGTCTGGAGAAGAAGGGAGAGTGGAGGGGTCAGGCGACGGCTTCGCTTCCACCCACACAACACCCTCGCCATCCACTCTTCTCCTCTCCCACCTCTCGCGTGCTCGCCTCCACTCCTCCTTTCGGATTTCCTGCGATTTAGCGTTCTCCTCGTCGCTTGGCGAGAACATGGCGAGTCGCTTCCAAACTGACATCAGATAATGAAGAGAGTGCGACGACCACGTCCAGTGCGTGCAGGCGATGTGTGTGAGGTTGGCCAGCGGAGGGAAGAGGAGCGGGAGGAGCGGGGAGGAGTACACGACGCGTGTGGTGTGGTGGAAGAGCGAGAGGATCAGGCGGCAGAGGCCGTGGAAGGTGTTATGGTCTTCGAATCCTGAAGCGGATGAAACCAAAAGGAAAGACACCGAGCTGGGACTGGGTGAGGGCGAGGATGTGGTGGATGCACACGCCGAGGAAGAGCGTTGTGTCGTCGAGGGTGTTCCACGCCTCTTTTCGCATTCGGCTGAGCTGGACGAGGATTTGGACAATCTGACGACGGGGAAGGAGCATATGAGAGGAATTGCGGAGAATATCAACGGGCAAACGAGTGTTCTGTGGTGGTTTTGTGCAATGGGGCTGTGGTATGCTTTGAACAACAGATCAACAAGTGCGGGAGTCTGAAATAACGTTGACCACGAATCTGGAGGCTAAGGGTGAGATAATCGAGATGAAGTATGAAAACCGGAAAAGAACAAAAAAGAAGACAATTCAGGACGAAATGCCCAAAAATTGTTGCAAAATCGCGAAAGAAAAGACGACAGACATTGACGGAGGAGAATTCATCAGGATTGGACAGAGGCTCCAGTTCAAATTCATAATTCCATATTTTTTGTCCAAGATTGAGAGTACTGGTGAACATACGATTCTTCACAGCTTCTAATGATAGATGATGAGAGGAGGAGTGAGCGAGGGAGATATGGTGAAAGTGCAAGTGACAATGGTGAAAATATGACAAGAAATGGAGAGAAATTTGCAAAATTACAGACCTGATTCGATTTGAATGGAGTTGTCAACATGCAGAGAGAGACTGTTCACAAATAGGTTGTGACAATCCTTGAGGCAATTACTCAGAAACTGCATTGTTGTCTGCATCAGAAAGATGGTTAGAAGATCCAATTAATGCGACAAAGGAGACAATGAAAGCAAAATATTGTGAAGAGAGGGAGAGAAAGACCTTTTTGTGTTCGTCCATGGAGAACAGCTTATTTTTGTTTTGCACAACATCCAAAACCTCATTCATGACTTCTAATCCAACCAAACGGACTTCAGGGGTTGTCGTGTTGAATTGACTAAGAGGATCGATCGACACATTTTCAAAATCATCGACCCAACTCATCTTGAGGGTAAAGGCCATCAGCTTGCTCACACTTTGGACGGCAGTGAGAGCAGGTGGGATTAATGCTGCTTTATTCTCTTGAAAATTGGTTTGATTGGCTAAGGTCTCTGTGGCAAATCCAGAGATGAGAAAGGTTGGAAAATGGTTTATCAGAAGCGACAAGAGGAGATTTTCTATCAGTGAGAGGATTGAGAGGGATGAAATAGAAAGATAAAGACTAAAAAAATTCAAATTGACAAACTGAAGGCATTCTTCTGTTCGAAACTGATCGACACCCACACATCAGAGACAAACGAAATGAGAGATGAGGATGCGAACACAAGAGCATATGGATTCCGAGAATTGGAGAGGACAGTCTGCAAGAGCTCAAAACTATTTGGCTGGTTCGTGTACGACATGAGCCTTTGTTGTGTTACAGCAATCGTCTGCGGAGACCGTCCCAGGTATAGATCTGTGGCATCCCCCTCAATTTGACTGAGGAGGTCCTGGGGGAGGTTCATTGAGGATGTAATCCGAATTGATCACACTTTTGTAGATCGAATCACCATTTTTTCCATCGTTGACTTGAAAACGTCTTCCCCTTTGTAGCCGTTTTTCAAGCTTCTATAACATTCTTTTCGGTTATCCGTGAACTTTTGTGTCTAATTTGTCAACATGAGCTCCACTTCTCCACCTTCCATCAGTAAAAGCACCATTTCGTCTCTTCGCTGTTCTGTTCTTGGATGTCGTCTAACAGTCTGCTTTCATGCTTTTTTCTATTTTTTGTCGACATTTCATATCCAGAACCCCATTCTAGCGTCGTTGAAAATGACTCTCCTCGAGAATCAAAAGGATCCTCAATCTCAATCAACCCCTTTTGCTCCTCGGAACAAATCTCCTCATTTTACGCCGTCTTCTTTCGATTTTAGTGTGCCTTTCATGAACATTCACAAACATTTCTTACATAATTCTTCTTCTCTCCTTTTTTCTTCCTCTTTTTTCTCATTTGTATTTTTCCCACAAACTCCTGAAAACATCACTGGTTTTGTTTATTTATCTGCATTATAGAACTATCTAACTCTCACCCCTGCAATCTTACACTGCAGTTTGCGCTCAATCGCCTCGCAACTCAGTCAACTCCCATCCCAGCTCTCCTCGCCCAGCCTACTGTTCAAGAACTGTCATTTGACATATCCCCCTCTTTTGAGGAAGAGATAGGGTTCCAGTCTCCTCGTGAACAGATCTTTACCCATACAGTCATCGAGGAAGGACTCGGCACAGTCCAACTCGACGATGAAACTCTCGAATCTCTTAACTCGTGGAATGTAGTTTATGGTTTTGTGCCTCTGTCGATTCCCCAAGCGGCTGAACCGTCGGTCTTCTCCTCATGCTCAAGAAGTGATTTCTTCCATGAGCTGGAGATGGAAGAATTCTCGGAGGAAATGCGAGCAAAAATAAACTCAGAAAAGCATCAATCGTTCATGGTTCGTTCTCCACTGTACCCAGAACCGGCCACACATCAGAACAACGAACACGACACAAATGACTCAAGACTTGGAATCGTCCTGGTCAGCCTCCGCCTCATCAGATCGACAGTTCCCGTGGAATCCTCTCTTCAGTTGATTCCTTTCGACAGATTTGGGGACAAACCCACTCCGAACATGGCAGAACTGAAATTGACATTCTTCTGGGCAGAAGGGAGCCATACGTCCCTTTTGACGCGGCGAGACCAATCGATCCCAATTCTTCCAAGTCTGAGCTCGACTGGCGGGCCGTTTTGCTTCGTTCCGAATGAATCTCGACTGCCTCCATCGTTCACATCGATATTCTCAATATCGCCGACAGATTTTACCTCGCTGTCGAATCCATTGCACTCCAAGACTGCGCTTCTCCCGGCTGGATCGTTCGTCTCCGGTATTCTTTTCAGAAACGACGATTGGGAAGAGTTCCACACCAAACCAGGAAATCTCTCCTTTGATGAAGAAAACAATCGTCAGCGACTCTATTTCATGGAAACGATGGAAAAGTCGCTTTCCATGTCAGATTTTGAGGGAGGAATGCATCTTCTTCTGTTTTTGAACTCGGAAGATCCAACGACGAATCAGACAACGATCCAGTTCTCATGTTTATTTGATCTTTCTAGACTGGCGTCTTTTCCGTCGCGATATTTCATTTTGAAGGCGACCGATTCAACCACATCAATCTCTCTCTTCTTTTCGGTCGCCGTGAACTTCCGAAACCATCTGAGGCAGCAAACGAAAGTGACACACCTGCAAACACGATCAAGCAAGGGAAAGGGCTCAGATGGCCTGAAAACGCCAATCTCCACGTCAAGCCCAACCGATACATCGTCTCCATCGACACATTCAGTTTCCGCTGTCCCAACACAACCAGCAAAGTCTTCCGGGTTTCTTTTCGAAACCACAATCTCACTCCCGTTTAGTGGACATTCCCTGTTTGATTCGATGCTCCAAGAAGACAATTCACAGGTCTGCCTGGTGACGAGTCGGATCGTGTCAAACGTAAACAGATACTGGCAAGGGACGAAAGTGAAGATGGCGTGGCGTGAAATCGGCGGGGTCGGAATGGTTGGAGGGCAGGACGAGAAAACAGGGGGAAGCGAAGGGGGCGACGGAAACAGCGAAAAGAAAGGGCTGTGGTACGAATCCCTCCCGTTCGTGTGTGTCGACGTCGGCCATTTTGTGCATCTCGCTCTCCTCCCGCCGTCTGCCCCCTCGCTCACTCCAAATTCTGGATCCCCCTCTCCTCAGGAAGCCGACACTTCCAAAGACGATTCGGAAGGATCGGAAGATGTCATCTCAAAATTCATGGCCGTTCTCGATCTCTCGTCCATCGCCACCAACGCCCTCCCACTGCCCTCTGCCTCTCCCCTCACCACACTCGGTGTTGCGCGTGCTGGTGGCTGTTCGTTCGAAGCACAAGCGATGCTCGCTTCGACTGTCTTCCTCCTTCCCTTTCTTTCGCTCGTCGTCGAATTCTTCACCCTTCCCTCCTCTCTTCCATTGTCGCCGAACGAAATGCCGTCAGTGAAAGGACAATTGGAGCTGGCTGGGTGCATCTGCCTCCCTCTCCACTCGCTCCTCCACAAGCAAGCACGCACACGCTCACCAATCTTCGTCTCGTTCGATTCTGTCCCCATTTCTGATTTCTGCGCAGATTCTTCGGAAAGTGGGGGACGAGGAAGGAAGAATGGGGCGGTTCGGATGATCGTGTCGCTGTTCTCGTCTCTGTCGTTGTCTGAACTGACATCGCAGCATTTGGCCGGAGGGAAGAAGAATGGAAAGAGGGGAAATGGATCGAATCAGAAAAGGAGAGAGATGGACGAGAAGCGAAAGCGATTGGAAGCGAAGAAGTTGGAAGAAGAGAGGTTGAGGAACAAGCGACGGGAGGACGAAGAACGACGAGGGAAGGAAGAAGAAGAGATGCGAAAGAAGAGAAGAGAAGACATGAGAAGGAATCGAGAAGAAATGGAAAGAAGGGAAGAAGAGGAGAGAATGCGTGGTGAAGAAGAACGAGCGCGACGACGAAGAGAAGAGGAAGAGATGAGAAGGAAGGAAGAAGACGAGAGATTCCAGTCGAAACTGGATGGGATGCGAAAGAAGGACGAGGAAGGGAGACGAAAGCGAGAAGAGGAGAGCAGAAGGAAGAAAGAGGAAGAGGAGAAACGACGCAGCGATGGCCAAAAGCGACGGAACACCGATGACGAATCGAAAGCGCGAGAGGACGAAGAGTGGAAGCGGAAGATGGACGAGGAAGAGGAGAAGCGCAGGCGAGCAGCAGACGAACGGAGAAAGCGAGAGGAAGACGAGAAAATGCGAAAGAACAACTCGAAGTCTCCACATGCTGGACAAGCAGCACCGGGGCGACTGACATCGATGTCGGCGAGAGAAGGGAAGAAGAGTGAGAAGGAGAGTCGGGAGGCGGAAGAGGCGAAGAGGAGGAAGTCCACGACTCCCCTCCCGCACATCTCTCCGCCTGTGTCCGCCACGACCGACGAAGCACGCCCTCGCTTTTCGTCGCTCTCACCGACGACTCCGCAGTTTGTCATCACACCCTCTGTCCCCTCACTCTTCCCCAAAACCAACGCCAACGGAGCTCGAGGGAAGGACCAGGTTCCTGTTCTGTCGCTTCAACCGAACCAGCACAAACCAACACCGCGGCGTGCACAGACAGACAGGACGCCGACACTGCCGACCTCGCCGCTTGTCACGTCGTCTCCGCAGTCACCGCCATTCTCGTCGAACACGCATGCATCGACATCGTCGCCTTCGCTCACTCCATCCGTCGGTGATGTGTCGTCGCTCCAAGCACAGCTGTCGAAACTGCAGTCACTGTCGAGTCAACAGCAGCAGACGATCACAGCGCTGGAGAAAGTGAAGGAGACGCGTGCTGGCGATGAGTACCTTCTGAAGCGAGTGATCGAAGACAACAAACGGCTGGTGTTGGAGCTGAAGCGGGTGAAGGCTCGGCTGTCGACGGCGCGAGAGCAGAGCATCGCATTGGCACAGGCAGTGAAGAGTGGGGACGGGACGAAGGTGGACCGAGTTGTGTCGAAGGCGCATGAGATGGAGGACAGGGCGCGAAAGGCGGAGGAAGAGATGAGGCTGAGAGAGGCAGTGTGGAACGACGAGATGGAGGCTCTTCGGGAGAAAGTGAAGAAATTGAAGACAGAGTCGGAAGAGAAGGGGTCGAGGGGATGAGATGGAAGGATATGCCCAGATCCTCTCTGGACTTAGACGTCTTTTTTTGCGATTGAGCAACTAGTTCATCGCCTATATTATCATTTTCACTTCGATATCTATTTATTTCTTTCTATCCGCGCTCTAAAGTGTGAAGAGTAATCTTCGTTTAGTTCTGACCCAAATCAAAAACCATCTCTCCCATTTTGTCGGAATGGCGACTTTAAACCTTCATAAAGGCACCTCACTCGATTTGACCTGCCCTGGTTTCTCTTCTCACCACTTTTCATATTCTCCAGATTGCTCGCCTTTCCTGAATTGGAATGAAGAGGAACCTGAATCTGAAAACGAAAATGCTGTTGTCTTTCTATCACTCGTCGTCAATCTAAAGTTGCAGCCTGCTCTTGATGATATTCTGGAAGCAAAAGCCGTGAAATTTCTGGAATCTGTGGATCTGGGCGATGAAAAATCAGCAGATGCTTTTCTCAGCAGATTTGGGCGAAACAGAGATGATTCTTCGGCCCAATTCTTACAATCCATGATGATACTCTTATCTTCTGCAAGTCAGATCATCACCATAGCAACAACGAAGATGCTCAAAACTCTGATTTTGTGGTGTTCTGCTAAATCCCTCCTTGCCCTCGTTAACGCTGATCTGATCCCTCAACTCATCAAAAATCTCAATCCACTGTCTTTTTCTTTTACCGAAGCAGAAGATATCCACATAAACATCATGAAAAGCATCCGGAACTCTCTCTGGCTCGCAGCTGCGAATGGTCTCGAATTTCTTGAAATTAAAGATGGGGATGAACAGCAAGCTGTTTATGAGACAGTTTTCAAGCAAGTTCTCGTACCATCGGAGAAGTATCTCTGCCAATTTTGCGTGAACCGCTTTTCGATCGTCGATGGTAAGCAATCCGAGAATTTTCTGGAACTTATCCCCCAACTCCTCCGAATATGTCCATATTATCAACCAACAATGGAATTTATTCTTCATATGCCAGTATTCATCACGATCCCAAGTTGTCTCACATTCTTCGAAAATTGTGAGTCAATGATTAATTTTTTGAACGACATGAACTATATTCAGCAAGAATGGAACATGGAAGGCGGAGAAGTGCGACAGGGGTGGAAGACAGTGCTTCGAATGTTGAGAATGGAGGGCTTCGAAGATGTGATTGGGGAAAAGCTGCAAAACGACACAACAAAATTTTACGGAAGATCCATTGTTGACGAGTCGATCGAATGTAACAACGAGCTGGGCATGAACCTTCCGCGACTTTGGTAGAAACAGGCAGACATTAACGAAGACAAAACCCGAACAACTCCGAATCCCTCGCTCTCCACACTCACCCATCTTCCACCCCTCTTCGTGATTCACACACACTTTCCACATTCTTCCCCGTCATGATTGATCGTTGACTTGAACAAGCAGTGAAAGACGACCACGCGACAGAAACAAGAGAACAAACAGTTGAAATCTCCACAAGAAAGCTCTTCCCGAATGGCAGGCACGCAGTGAAGAAGCAAAAGGGACGGGGGCGATGGACACTGCGACACTCGGGTGGCTGGGCATGAAGACAGGAGCGTCACTTCTGTTTGACCATGAAGTGGGGGACGAGTCTGAAGTGCCACCTGTTGAGAGCGCGAATGGCTGAATATGGTCGGAACAGCTGAGGGCTTGTTCTGAAAGAGAAAGCGAGATGGGAGAAGGGCGGTGGATGGGTTTGGGTTTGGTTTGGGTGTGACCTCCACGAAATGGCGTCTGGAATGAGGAGCGCGGGAGGAAGACTCGCAACGTCGCTTCGAGTGTGGATTGTTGTGGCGCCAAACGCGTTGAAAATGAGTCGGATTCGATTTGATGGTTGGGAATACGGAAAATACAGGCCCAACCGATGTCTGGCCAGGAATGGGGGAACACGGCGTGCTTTTGGGAGAGCTGGCGGAGACGGGAGCGGCCGAGGGATGGTCGGAGCGATGGGTCGAAGTGAGCGATGAGATTTGGCATCGAACGGTGAAACAGAGCGTCGACAAGACGCCGAATGCACAGAAAAACTACGAATCATGACGCCTGAACCTCCTCTTCTGTATTCCTGTTTCGCAATCCATCCATTCTCTGTGCATCGACGAGTCGATATCTTCTTTCTCTTTGTCTCGTTCACTCACTGTCTCTTCATTCCCTGATTGTGTCAATCTTCGTTGATTGGTTTTACGTTCTTCCTTTTGGACGTCCATTTCGTCGCAATGTCTTTGTTTCTGTGATTCTCTTCTCTGACCCATAACGAGACATCTTTACCTGATTGAGACGAAATGACCGAGATTAGCATGAAAGCAAACACATCATCAAATACTGTACACTCTGGTTTGTCTTCACAATGCCTGTCATATTTTCCAGACTGTTCTCCGTTCCTTAATTGGGAAGGTGGCAATTATGAATCTTCTGGCGAACGAGCCGTTCTCTTTCGATCTCTCGTTGCCACTGTGAAGTTCCAGCCTGCCCTTGATGACTCTCTGGAAGCAACAGCCGTGGAATTACTCGAATCTGTGTCTACAAATGCTCGATCATTTGCAGATTCTTTTCTCGACAGCTATGAGCAAACCTCTGATGAATCTTGTGATAACTTCTTACAATCCATTCTGGTACTCATTTCATCACCAAATCATGTCATCACCGCAACAGCAATGGAGATGCTCGAACGTCTGATTAAATGGTGTTCAGCTAAAGTCGGACTTAGCCTCGTCAAAGCTGATCTGATCCCCCAACTCATCCCCACTCTCAATCCACTGTCGCTACCTTTTACTGACGCAGTCGAAATCCACATCAACCTCATTTTAATTAACCGCCAATCTCTCTGGCTCGCAACTCCGAATGGTCTCAAACAACTCGGAATTGAAGATGAAGACAGACAACAAGCTGTTCACGAGACGATTTTGAAGCATGTTCTCATCCCTTCGGAGAAGTATATTTGCCATCTGTGCGTGAACCGATATTCGATCGTCGATGGAGAGCAATCCGAGAGGTTTCTGTTGCTCCTCGCCAGACTCCTCGAAATATCTCCTTTTTATCAACCGACGATGGATTTCGTTCTTCATCTGCCCGTCGTTCTCACAATCCCAAGTTGTCTCACATTCTTCGAGAATGAGAACTCAATCTGGGCTTTTCTGATTTCGATGAACAATCCCCAGCGGGAATGGAACGAACAAAGCTTGAAAGTGCAACAGATGTGGAAGACAGTGACTCGAATGTTGAGAATGGAGGGCATCGAAGATGTGATTGAAGAAAAGCTGCGAAACGACCAAAACGGAGACTTTGGAGGTGAAATTGTTAACGAATCGATCGACTTGAACAACCAGCTCGGCATGAACCCGCCAGAAGAAGAATAGAAACAGATCTGAACCAGCGCGCTTTTTGACCTGTTTCTGACTTCTGTTGGACCACTAATTCTGTTTGTGTGTGATCTTTGTGGGCTCTGGCATCACCTCATGGTTTGATTTGCCGGATCTATTCCAATTCTCCCTCGCTCATCTGCCTCTCATCTCACATCATCATTGACTCAGATTAAATCAATATTTTCGGAAATTAACAAGAGAACTTCATTGAATACTGAAATTTGATTGAAGAGACATCTAAACCGAAAGCTCCCAATCCCGAGAAACGCTGGTGGACCCAAATAGATCGACGAATGAAGCAAAACGTGACGAACGAACACAATCGAAGAAAGACGGCGAGAGGCCTTGGTCATCACCAACAAACAGAGAGTGTGTTGGCCTTTGTGTCCATAACATCTGGATGGTTAAGAAGAAGAGTGAGACGAGTCAGGACTCGCTCAGATGGAAACAGAAGGAGATAAACGCGAAATTGTGGAGGTATCTGATAAAGAACGAAACACGTTAAATACAGAACAGAGTGTTGGTTGTGTGACGCGATGAACAACACAGCAAATCAATCTGTCCATCTAAACACACCAGTGACATGGTGGGTGTGCCCACGGAAGAGTGAGTGCTGTGAAGTCAATGAAGGATGTTTCCATCAACGACGAGCGAAAGTGAAGTCAAAGAACGGCCAGCAGATACGACAGAGTTGAGAATGAGGTGAAGTGGTCGTCGTGCTGACTGTTTTGACGATGACTCCCGAGTCCGCGCGGTGGATGAAAACAAGAAAGTGACACTTTCCAAAAAGAAAGCGACAGTTGATGTGTAACGACTTGCTGTGCGATGAATAACGGAAAGTGAAGTATTGGATGTGAGGAAATGATGATCGGTGAATAGAGATTGGTGTATTTGTGTGAGAGGGGTCTGGGGAGAGAACGAAAGGCCCTGTTGTGACATGAGGGCAAAAATAGTGTTGGTCAGAACACGACAATGAAGAACAGCTATATGTGCTGAAAAGTCGGTTTTGGTTTTCGAGATTCTGGTTGGGGTTCTTGGCGATTCGGGAGTTCCAGAAGATCAACCCCTTCTTCTTTCTTTCTTTCCTCAATCGATTCCAGACGAGAAACAACAGAGTCCAGAGAAGGACGACAAGCAGGATTCAGATCCAGGCATTCTGTCAGAAGGGTCGAAAGCTCAACTGGCTCAATCGAATCCATCCGAGGAACAATCCCCATCCCCAACTGTCGTTGGGCATTCACTGCATCTGTTTCACTGAACGGAACCTGTCCCGTCGTGATTTCCCACAAGATCAGGCCGAGCCGAAAAACCGTCACTTTCTTTTCATCAATCCCATTCTCGCGGTTCTCTTCTTCAGGCGCTGACCATCGCTTCTCTTCCTGCATCTCTTTCTGTGGCCCAGATTGCGTGGGGATTGTTGTTGGAGCCTGCGATGGTGGGTCATCGTTGAGTCTGAAGCAGACTGCGTTCGATGGAGTGTAGAACACCCAATGAGGACTCAGTCTTTGAAGTGCCAGAGCGTGTGGGACATGCGAGAAGAGAGTCTCCACTGCCTTCACCACATCCAATCGCGCTTGATGGATGTTCAATTCTGGCCTGTCCTCCCGTCCATGAAGTCTGTTGAACAGTGTGTCTTGTGAATTCACCAAAGTAGTTTCGATCGTCGGCTGACCGAAGTGATCCTCCCCCATAATCAGAACTGGTGCTTGACCGGCAGAGTGTGCCATCAACTTGGTGACATCATATGCTTTGGAGCTGTACTCCGAGATTGTTGGGTTGTCATGAATGTGGTTGTGGTTTGAGGTGATGACAGTATTTTGATGGTCATCGTTGTTGCCTTCCGCATTCAACACATCAATCTTGTATTCCGTCTGGTCCAGTTCCTGCTCTCCATCATTCTCGCTTTTCCGTCCTTTGTTCTTGTTTCGACGTCGCATCAACAGAACCACAACGAGAATCAATGCGAGAAGGGCACACGACAGAACAACCACAAGCGGAATCCACCATTTCATGTTGTCTTTCACTGATTGAGCGAGGCGATCAGACGAGTTCTGTTGAATCACGAAACTGTTGTTTGTTGTCTGATTGTTTCCAAATGTCAATCTTCCTTGCCATTCCAGCGAGTTGTCCAGAGATCCGACAGAAGAACTTGAAAGCGTGAAGACGATCTTCGTCTCAGTGAATGATGTCGCTGAGTCGACGGTGAGAGGGATCAATATTGAATTGCTTTCTGTTCCATCTCTTCTCATCGCGATCACTTTCAGGAACAGCGAACATGGAATCAGAACCGAACCTTCGATCGTCAATGTGAATGATTTGGTCTTCTTGTCGAACTTTGAGGTGGAGTCAGAAGAGAGTGTTGGGACAAAGAGAGGAGATGCCACATTCACTTCCGTTGATTCGATCGAACAGCCTTCAGACGACATCCATGCAGATGGATGAAGAAGAGTCCCATCGCCAGCTGACAAGCTTTCAATTCGAACTGTCCCATCTTCAGAACAGACTATGTTGCGACGAGCGGATGAGAAGGTCTGATGATTCGGTGAATTGTTTGTGAAAATTGAACCGTGAATGTTCAGTTCGCCTCCGTTCATGCTGATCGCTCCTTGAGAGATGTTGAAGAATCTGTTGTTCGTGACGTTGAGTTCTGTCTCAGTCAGCTCAATCAGTCCCGTTGTCCAATCACACAAATCCTCCATTTCATTTCTGCTTAGAACTGTTTCGGTTTTGACTGTGATCAATCCATCTTTCAGAATCATTTTGGATGAAGACGCTGAGATCAGAATGAAAGATGGGTCTGACGATCCAACCACAAGGTCGATGTTTTGTATGTTCAGAAGAGCCGACGAAACCACAATCAGAGGTGATGTCGCTGATTCTGGTGTCGATGACGGAATGTGGAGAGATGGTTCGCTGTTCGTTCCATTTTGTATCAGCACCGACATTCCACTTTCAATTGACATTTGTGACGACAGTGAAGAGCTGTTCAGCAGTGAGAATGTGGGTGCAAAGACGTTCAGTTTTCGCATAATTTGCCATGCAACATCCATCGTCGAGCAAGGACGAGATAAATCTCCACATGTCTGATTGTTGTGTCCTGTTTCTGAGTCCACAAAGATCTCATTCACATTCGGACGAGCTGGTATCTGCCCACTGAATGGTGAAGGCGTCAGAACAATTCCGCTCTCTTCATCAATTGGCTCGATAGTTTCAATGAGAACGTGTGTCGAATATGTGATTGTTCCACCAACCCCAATCTCCATTTCTGATGATTCCGCGTGTGTTGATGACTTTACCATAATCAAGAATGTGTATGACGTGTTCAGTGTCACTTCGTATTCTGTCCCAACTACCAGATCTGTTCCTGTCAAGACCGCAATGCATCCTGTCCCAAGAGAGTTCGTGAAGTTAAACTTCACTTCGGTGAACGAGGGGGGTGCAGGAATGTGAACAGTGATACCGTTGTCCACGAGGAGTGTGTTTTTACCGTCTGGTTTCATGCAGAGAGTGTAAGCTTCTTCGTATTTCATTGAGAGCGGATTTCCATTTGAAGAAACGGGGAAGTCTGCTTCGCAAAGTGTTTCCGAGATTCTTCGCATCGACAAAGATTCCAAGAAAGTGTCTCCAAGCGACACCCAAATCGATCCGAGTGGTTTAGCAAATGCTCTCCCTTCCAATGAGATCGTCACTTTCGTTCGATCTTTGTTCAGAACAGCTCTAATCCACGAGCAAATACGAGCTGGTTCCTTCGGTGTCACGAAGACACATCCTTCTGTTTCCACCAGAATCGATGCGCCATCAACCACTTTCATCCAATCCACAGAATACGAGTGTCCATATTTCACAATCGCGTCTTCCAAAGGATACAGTGTCAGCCTCACGGTGTTCTCAGTCGCTGATGTCGCTTTGAATGTCAGTGTGGTTTCGTGATTGCCATTCGACGATGATGACGATGACGGAAGAGGTGTTCCTGTCACTTTCATTTCGTATTTTCCTCCAACTGTCAGAACACGCGACGACAGTGTCAGTGTCGTCGAGTTCAATCCTTCATCGTCTTCATTCGCAATCTTCACAAGACGAGATGATTCCGAACCAATCGTGATTGAGTTTCCTTCAAAAAACAATTCTGCTGCATCGTCTCCCATCTTGAACGAGCTCACAGTGTATGTCTTTCCATATTCCAGTTCTGCTACCGACGATGGAAAGAGAGCTGCTGATCCTTCCCATTTTTCAGTCTCTATGTTGTCTGCCATCAACACAGTGTGTTTCAGATCGCTTGAGATGCTCAGACCAACTTTAAAAAGCTTTATCCTATGCAACACTCGGCCTGCCATCTCAAACTTCACTTTCTTCTGCTTCTCTTCATATCCTGCAATCGAGAACGAAACAAGACGAGTGGGTTCCGAACCTGTTCTGAATTTCAGATTTGGTTCAATGAGAATTTGTGATTGACAAGGGTTTTTCACTCCAACCACTTCGTATTCGGTGGCGTAGTCAAGCTCCATCTCTTCTTCCGTCTGTGAGAACAACACCGCACTTCCTGTTCCTTCCTTTGTTGAACTCATCGCCACTCCAAACGTTCTCTGAACTGATGTTCCAGTTTCGTTCACAGCGATTGTGTATTGTCCATCAATCGTCATCATTCTTCCACCAACTGTGAAATCTGCCTTCCGATCCTCATCTGACAATCTAGTGCAAGAAATAGATGTCAATCGAGCTGGTTCTGGATCTGTTGTGAATTTCAGTGAGGGGGCGAGAGCGAAGTGGAGTGTGTCCGATGTCAGTGAGAGAACTTCGTATGTCGTTCCATAGTTCAGTTTCGGTCCATCATAAATAACAGCTGAACCACTTCCTGTTGTTTTGGTGTCAATTGTCACCGAAATTGTGAGGTTTGTGGTTTCTCCTTGTTCGTGAAATGTTAGAGTGTATTCTCCTGCCATCATTCTCAAGCCACTCAAAGTCAAAATCACTTCCTTCTTGTCGGGTGATTTCCAATCAGTTGAGATCGAGTTCAATGTTGGGCCAAGAGGCGTTGTGAATGTTGTCTGGTTGAACAGAACATGATCGTCTCCATTCGTCACACTCAACACCGAATATTCTCTTCCGAATTGCACTGCTGTCGGCAAACCTGCTTTCACTGTCCCTTTTCCTGCTGTCTCAATTGAGAATGTGATCGAAATGGAGTGTGAGTCGGACAGTGTCAGAGTGTATTTGCCTGATGAGGGGAGGTTCTGCCCAATCACTTCGATGTCGAAAGAATTCGACGAGCATTCAGCTGGAACAGAGAACGATGTGATCACTGCAGGATTCGGAACGTCGAACGAGATGTCAGAATCGACCAAAATCTCGATGGAGTTGAAAGTTGCTGATTCCACTGAATATCTCTTCCCAAACGAGAGATGCGTGGTGTCCTCTGTCCACGCAGTTGAGATCACTGCTGTGCATTCTGTTGGAGATTTTCTGGTCAACTTACCCTCAACGAGAAGGTCACTGTCAGTCTGTTTGACTTTGATGTTCCCCGGCCCTTCAGGAAGCGAGGTCCCATTGAATGAAATGGTGAGTCTATCTTTTTTTCCATTCAACGAGTATGATGAAACTGATGTGAGGCGTGGTGGTTCGGTTGGTGTTGTGAATGTGATCTGGTTGATCAGACGAACATTCACTTCAATCCCTTCCTGTGGACGATACATTACCTTCTCAACTTCTTACTCTGTCTCCAATTCCAGCCTTCCCGATGCTTCCAATGAATAGTGTGGTGCTTCTCCAACAAGCGTCGTTGAGTCGGTGCGAGTCAGCGAGATGTTTAAAGTGTTGTCTCCATTTCGAATCAGCATCAAATAACTCCCTTCCTCCAAATTGATTCCATGAAGAACAATACTGGTTGTATTTCTATCTTTCAGAGATGAATGGGCGGCATGGAGTGAGCTTGGAAGGAAACAGTTCGTCGCGAAAGATGACGTGCGGAGTTCATATGTCGCTTGTGGAAGAATTCCATGATCTCCCGACGATACAATCGCTGATCCTGATGTTGAGGCCTCCGTGTCGCTCCCAAATTGAACATGAACAAGACGAGGCACATTCGACCCGTTCAGCAATATCCCCATCGTTCCCTTGATTCCTTCACCAGCTGTTGCTGTCACTGTCGCTGTCTCTCCACTGAACGACACACTCACCTTCAAAGTTGGAGTGGACTTCAGTTCAGGAACGAGATAACTCCGATCACCAGTACTGGGATCGTTGGTGAAGACATAGACATTGGGTTCCCCTGAAGTTGAGTCACAGTATCTGACAGTGTCTGAATCCACGACTGGTGAAGGCGTTCCAGTGATTAAAATATCCTGTGGTTCTCCCGTTTGAGTCGAACGGCATTCTCGGAATTGGAGGAAGGACATATCGATGGCCTCGACTCGACTTATTCCCAAGGCACCTGCCGAAGAAACGGATGAGCAAGAGACGAAGGCACTGTTGGAGAGAATGACGAGAGGTTGTTGATCGAGATGGATGGCCCCATCAAATTGTGAACAGCTTTTCTCGAAGAAGCAGTCAGAGACGGAGAAGAGTGACCAGGAAGCACAGGACACACTTCCACCAAAACCGGAATCGAATCCAGTAACCTCACATGCTGCGAAGGAGGACAACGAGAGTGTGACGGGACAGTCATCATAAAACTCGTTGACGTAAATAGCAGCTCCATCCCTTCCCATTGTGGACGTGCATTTGTGGAAGAAGCACTGAGTGACGGTGAGTGCGGAGTGGGCATGTTCGGTTGAGATCGCTGCACCACCCGCCCCCAATCCAGTTGCGAATGTCATTTCGTTGAAAGTGCAGAGAGAGAACTTCATCGACGGAATTCCTAATGTTATTTCCACAAATATTCGACCAGGGTCGTCTGTGGTGAGGTTTTCGTGTTTCTTGTCAATGATTGCGTTGGACGTTCGGACACACGAAGAGAACGAGCTGTTCACACAAACAATAGATCCTCCCAACCTCCCACAGAGTCCTGTCCCCATGTCGTGGTTCGTGCTCCCCGAGATCCTGCTCCCAACCACTCTCTCCGTCACACAACTCCTCAATTTCTTCAAACTTCCATCTCCAGAACTGCTCGTCACATTCAAAATATCGCTCGTTCTCAACTCTGTTGAAGTCTCTCCAACCATTCCAATTTCTGACCCTGACGACAATGACTTCTCAGCAAACGAGAAAAGAGGGCCAGATCCAAGCGGGAAGTGCGTCGAATCGAACGACAGTCCGACTCCAATAATGTCTTCTCTTTCCACCAATCCACCACCACGTGTCTCGACGTCGATCACCCATTCATTCATTTTCGGGTTCAGTTGTCCCAAGCCTCTCCCAACAAGTGGAAGAAGCACATTTCGCGATGATGATTTGTGGCTGCTCCCAACGATCATAATCCTGCTAGATCCGCTTCTCCCCGAGTCTGCAAGCATAAAACCCGAACATTCCATGTTTGACAAGATTTTGCTATCAATCACATCAACTGACGACCCAGCAACCAAACAGATTGTTGTTCTCTCCATTCCCGCGTCCAGTTTCCATGATCGTATTGATAGTGAACTATTCTGCACCTCCAGCATCCATCGCTCAACACTTGCGTCTTTTCTTGGAGTTCCGTTTCCATTTTCGTCATGATCGCGAGTTCGTGAGTTTAGCACGTTTGCTTGATGTGTTAGTCTCGTCTTGTTGCCATTCAATTCCACTGATTTCGAGACAATACTAATTGAATTCGTCCAATAAAATCCATTATCAAACGAGAGACGCATCGATTCTGAGTTTGAGGCCAAATTGCTTTCGGTCAGTTTCTTCTCATAGACAGCATCAAAATCTCGATAATATTCATCAAAGCAACGAAGTATGCTGCAAAAGCAGAGTAAAATGTGCATTAGAGGATATATCCTCTGCGATCAAAATCGAGAAGAAGAAAGAAAGATCCTACCCATATGACATACACTTGATTCTATCATCCAATTTGTTGATTCCAGCTCTTCAGTAATGAATAAACAGGGTTGAAATGTAAACGAAGGGACGAAAAGGAGGAGCAGTGCGAGCGTGGCAGCGAAGGAGAAGGAGAGTGTGGTTCTCATCGAGCGAGACTGGCGAGAGAGAATCCCAATCGTTCCCGCAAACCAAACCATGAGGCGATGTCAGAGCCGACAAAGATCACACACAAACGGTGTTTGTTGTCCAAATCAAGTCACAAATTGGTCGAAAGGGTCGTTGGTTCTTGTCTGTTTCTACCAAACATCTGGAAGATTCATGCCAAGCAGGTTGTTCCATTTGCACGAATATACAACAACCCATCTTCCGTCTTCGTTTTTGTCGTTTTGCAGCATTTCCTCAATCACATCTTCGACGCCCTCCGTTCTCAACATTCGATCCACTGTCTTCCACATCTGTCGCTCCTCTCCAATTGTATCGTTCCATCCCCACTGGGTATAGTTCATTTTAGACAGAAAAGTCCTAATTGAGCTCTTGTTTTCGAAGAATGTGAGACCACTTGGGATGGTGAGAACTATTGGTATCCTCACAACAAAATCCATTGTCGGTTGATAATATGGACATATGTGGAGGATGTGGGCGAGGAGTTCAAGAAAATACTTGGATTGGCTTCCATCGATGATCGAAAAGCGGTTCGCGCACAAATGCCTAATACACTTCTCCGAATGTGTCAGGACTTCCTGTAAAACCATCTCATGAAAAGCTTGCGGTTCATCGTGATATGAACTTTCGAAATATTCGAGACCATATGAAGTTGTGAGCGAGAGAGAATGGTGAATGGTTTTCATGAGGTTGATGTGGAGATCTTCTGCTTCGGCGAATGAAAGAGACTGTGGATTGAGAGTGTTGATGAGTTGAGGGATCAGATCAGCTTTGACGAGGGCAACGCGGCATTTTGCAGAACTGTGTCATATCAGCTTTTCGAGCATCTTCAATGTTGCTGTCGTGATTGTCTGACTGGAGGAAGAAACGAGCACCACAATGGACTGTATGAATGTTTATAAAGATTCATCAGTGGTTGGCCCATGACTGTTGAGAAAAGCTTCCGCGTATTTTGTAGTCCGTGGAATCACATATTCGAGAAATTTCACGGTTTTTGCTTCCAGAGTGTCATCAAGAGTAGGCTGCAACTTCAAAGTGTCGACGAGAGATCGAAAGACAACGGATTGTTTCTGTTCAGAATCATGATGGCTTTCGTCCCAATTCAGGAATGCAGAACAATCTGGAGGAATGAAAAAAGCAGTGTGAAGACAAACGGGATTGAACAGTACTTGAGGAGATCATCTTGTGGCTTAAAACTGTCATTCTTTCGGTTTCTGAGTTCAATCACTCCATATGGGTCAGAGAAGAAGAAAACGATGATATCGAAATGAAAGAGACGCCAAAAAGGAAGAACAAAAAAACGTATCATTGTGAGCAATACAATCCAGGAATGATGACCAAAGTTGGATGGAGAATAAAACGATAGTGAATGTCTTGGGCAGTACCTTCACGGGATTGAGACATTCCATGAAAAGTACTTCACGGGAGTTCTGGTTGGACTGAAGTGGCATCGCAGCCAGACCAACGACGATCCGGTTCATGGCGACAATTTCCTCAGCAGAGGTCAGTAAATGGCAAGATGATGCCCACACAAACCAAAATCGACAAACCAACGAAGAAAAGAAGATCAGGGTGTGTGTCGAGTGTGGTGGAGAGTGTTCGAGTCAGTTCCACATCGGTTCGAAAATCCTTTGTGAGTGGTCAAACACGCTTCAAATCATAACACAAGAGAGCGAGAGAATGGTGTTGAAATCGGGAGGAACGACGAAGAGTGGCGGGGGATGGTTGAGCGTGGAGAGCGAAGGGGGTTGTTCGGTTCGAGTCTTCGCTGGTCTTTGTCTGCTTCAACTAAAATTATGGAATGTTCATGCCCTTCAAATTGTTCCATTTGAACGATTCGTCAACAATATACTTGCCATAGAATCCATTTTTGTCATTTTGCAACTTGGCCTCAATCACATCTTCGATGCCCTCCATTCTCAGCATCCGAAGCATTATCTTCCCCATCAGTCGCACTTCTCCGCCTTGTTCGTTCCATTCCAGCTGGGCATTGATCATGTCAGACAGAAAACTCATAATTGACTCGTTATCGTCGATGAATGTGATACAACTTGGGATTGTGAGAACGACGGGCATATTGAGAACAAAATCCATTGTAGGTTGATAGTATGGACATGTTTCAAGGAGTTGGGCGAGGAGTGTCAGAAACCACTCGGATAGGTCTCCATCGATGAGCGAAGATCGTTTCACGCACAAATGGCAGATATATACTTCTCCGAAGGTGACAGGATTTGCTTGAAAACCGTCTCATGAACAGCTTGTTGTTCATTCCCATCTGCTATTCCGAGTTGTCTGAGACCAAACGGAGTTGCGAGCCAGAAAGAATTGAAGATGGTTTTCAAGAGACAAGTGTGGAGATCTTCTGCTTCTGCAAAGGGAAGAGACAGTGGATTGAGAGTGGTGATGAGTTGAGGAATCAGTTCATTCTTGAAGAGGGCAAGAAGGACATTTGGAGAACAGAACCCGAACAGAGTATCCAGCATCCACATGGATGTTATGGTAATGGCCTGACTGGGCGAAGAAATGAGTACCACAATTGATTGTACGAAGTTGGTCGAAGATTCATCTGTAGTTTGCCCAAGGTTCACGAGAAAGGCATCTGCTGATTCTTGACAATCCGGAACCACATAATAGAGAAGATTCACTGCCTTCGCTTCCAGTGAGACATCAAGAGTAGGCTGCAACTTTAATGTGGTAACGAGAGACCGAAAGACAACGGCTCTTTCGTGACTAGATCCAAGACGTCTTTCATCCCAATCAAGGAAAGGTGAGCAATCCATTGAAACTGGCAACTCAGGCAAGGAAAATTCCGAGCGTGTCGTAGTTGAGGATATTGCTCTTTTATTGATTCTCGTGTTCATTCTTAGTGAGGTAAAGAAAGGGCACTCGCTATGGGTTCGAATGAAAGTGCGAAAGAAGGAGAGTGAGATGAGACAGACTTCCAATAGGAAAAAGAAAAGGCAACCAACGAAGAGTGTGACAATCCATGAAAGAGGAGGAAGCCGGTAAACGAGATGACAAGAAAGATGGAATCAACTTGTCCAAGCGTATCCAATGAACGAGAGAGGCAGTGCAGGAAAGTGGAAGAAGATACGCATGAGCGATATGCGCCTTTGCGATCGGTCACCAGCCTTCCTTCGACAGTGTCCTCCCACTCTTCCATTCTCATCTGTTGTACAAGGATCTGCACCGATTCGCATTGTCCTTGATTGTTCATCTCCAATTCTCGGAAAATCGTGAAGACTTCATGTGAGACAAGAGGAATCGACATGTCCGATTCTGGAGTCGAGACACGACTCGAGAAAGCGAGAAAGATGGGCAGTGAACAAAAACAAAGGAGAGTGGGATGTCGAGGCGTCTGAGTGCACGTGCAGCTGCGAGCGGGAGAGAGTTCAGAACGAAGTTCGAGATGGACGGGGAAGTCTCGAGTGTGGGGAACGAGAGGGACTGTCGATTGAGAGGGATGACGAGGGGAGGGATCAGGTCAGTTTGGGCGAGTTTCTGTGGAAGACGTTCAGGGCATTGTTCGGTGATGTGTCCGAATGGCTGTCTGAAGTGGTTTCTTGCGAGCCAATTCTGTCCGCTCCGAATCAACACAAACAATTCTCCAGAGTGCGGGTGAAGAAATCCTTGTCCTGTTTCCCACCGTTCTCCCAGCTTCTGGTTTACTGAATTTCGTTCAAAGTTGATCTGCCCCATGAAAGACAATTACATCTGAATCACCCTGTAACGACCGTTCATCACTATAGAGCTCGTTAGAAGAGAAATTAAGATGCGTCGTGGAATCTCACTTCTTTTTCGGTTTTATTCTCTGATTTGTTTCAAAAAATTCGAAAGTGTGTAGTCAACGTGGATCCGCACAAATGGTCGCTGATTCTTGACTCTTTCTATCTTCGTCGTGGATCGTTCATGCCGTGCAAGTTGTTCCATCTGATCGAATAAGAAACAAGACGGTTTCCGTCGGTTTCGTTTTTGTCGTTGTGCAGCTTTTCCTCAATCACATCTTCGATGCCCTCTTTTCTCAATTTTCGATGGATTGTTTTCCACATCTGTCGCCCTTCTCCCCTTTTTGTGTTCCGTTCCCACTGGATGTGGTTCATTTCAGCCAGAAAAAAACAGATTGAGAGATCATTGTCGAAGAATGCGAGACAACTTGGGATCATGAGAAAGACTGGCATATGAAGAATAACATCCATTGTGGGTTGATGAAATGGGGATATTTCGAGGAGTCGGGCGATGAGAACCAGAAAAAGCGTGGATAGCTCTCCATCGAAGATCGAAAAGCAGTTCAGGCACAAATGGGAAATATACTTCTCCGAAGGTGCGAGAATTTGCTGTTCTTCCAATCACCACAAAACACCGACACAAGGAGTGAGCGGACAATGATGTCATGTGTGTCTGACCAGAATCGTGGTCACTGCGGAGACGATGTGGCAAGCCGCCAGGTCGGCTGTGTACAGTCGGTCTGTCCTTCCACATGCCAACCTGTTCGCTTGTGCTTCTTCCGATCAAGTCAGCCAAAAGCAATCTTGTCCTTTCCTCGAGTGCGGTTGGGGTTGGCTTTGGTGAAGAGTGAGTGGACATAGAGTGGTCAGTTGCGGGGTCGTCGGCGAGAGCGACGAAAAGTGACTCTGAGTTTCGTCAGCCGCGGTGACAGGCAGAGAGACGAGTGGGAAGGGAGTCGCGCACTCCTCTCACGTCTCGTCTTCACCTCTCCTTATCATTCTTCTTCCTTCTCACCCTCAGATCTAAATCCGGAGGATGCGTCATGTTTGTCCATCACTCGGCCACTTCGAGTTCCTCTGCAGCTCTTCCACGTCTTCCTCTCGACTTTTCAGTTCAACTTCTGTTCGCCTTTTTTCTCCACTTCTTCCTCCACTCATCCTCCCCTTCTCTCTCCTCCACTCTTCCGACTCTCCCTCTCGTCCTATCTCTTCCTTGTCACATCGTCTCTGGAGATCCCTGTGTCATTTCTCTCCTCTTCCTCTTTGCTCCTTCTCATCTCCACCAATCCCCAATATCGATCTATCGAGGAACGCATTGAAACTGTGAGATGATTCCAGAGCCGATAAAGATCACACAAACAGAGTCTGCTGTCCAAACGAAATTAAAGACGGGTCGAAAGGGTCGCTGGTTCTCGTCTGGTTCTATTCCTGTTCCGGAACGTTCATTCCCAGCAAGTCGTTCCAGTCAATCGATCTGGCAACAATATATCTTCCATAGTATTCTTTTCGGTCGTTGTGCAGCTTTTCCTCAATCACATCTTCGAAGCCCTCCATTCTCAACATCCACAGCACTGTCTTCCACATCTGTCGAGTTTCTCTGCCTTGTTCGTTCCATTTTCGTTGGGACGTGTTCATTATAACCAGAAAAATATAGATTGAGTGATCATATTCGAAGAATGCAAGACAACTTGGGATTGTGAGAAAGACCGGCATGTGAACGACAAAATCCAGTGTCGGTTGATAAAAAGGAGATACATGGGAGAGACGGGCGAGAATTGCAAGAAAATTCAAGGATTGCTCACCATCGATGATCG
This sequence comes from Blattamonas nauphoetae, assembly GCA_033064195.1. Taxonomy (NCBI): domain Eukaryota; phylum Preaxostyla; order Oxymonadida; genus Blattamonas; species Blattamonas nauphoetae. The sequence continues at coordinate 151,135 of JARBJD010000131.1, read as the reverse complement.
AATAGCGGTTCACGCACAAATGGTAGATATACTCCTCTGATGGCGAGAGAACTTGTTTCAAAACTGTCTCGTGAACAGCTTGTTGTTCATTCCCATCTTCAATTTTGAGAGAGGCGAGACCATACGGAGTTGCGAGCCAGAGAGAAGACCAGACGATTTCCATGAGATTGGTGTGGATATCTGCTGCTTCTGCAAAGGAAAGAGACAGTGGATTGATAGTGCTGATGAGTCGAGGGATAAGATCAGCTTTGACGAGGGTAAGTCGGACTTCTGGAGAACAGCGCTGAACAAGATTGTTGAGCATCAGCATTGTTGCTGTGGTGATGACCTGAGTGTGTGATGAAATGAGTACCCCAAAGGACGGTACGAAGTCTGTCAATGAATTAACAGAGGACGATGCAATTCTTCATTGTTTTCTTTAACATCCTTTCTCTTCCTTCATGGATGATCTCACAGCCATGGACAAAAGTTTACGGGCACCCTGGTCTGAATTTATGAACAGGTGGTTTTTTCTCATTTTTTCAGAAACACTTCACAACAATGAAATACAGTCATTTTTGAAAAATAAAACCAATATAGTGTGGTGAAGTGAAAATCAAGATGGTTGACTGAGGTCTCTCCCAAGGCACTTCTGATTGCGGCCGTCGTAATCCGTCTCCTCTTCCAAGGAGAGGAGACGTGATGAGTTGAGTAATGTCCTCCAGTGAAACTTGTCGTTTTTCACTCCTTGTCGAGATACTGTTCGGACTGTGACGAAAAAGTGTGTTTTCTATCTTCTTTATCTCTCTTCAGCCGTCCATGAAACTCTTCCAAACGCTCTATCAGACGGGGACACAGTTGATTCTTGATTTGACTCGAGATCTATGACAAGCTGTAGTGAAAATGAAGTTGGGAGAATTTCACTAGAGTTCGTACACACAACGTGAGTTAGTATTCAGTCGAATGAGGACAGAACAAGTATTCTTAGAACACGTTAAAGTGTTTTGGAGAGTTTCATGGACGGCTGAAGAGAGATAAAGAAGATAGAAAACACACTTTTTCGTCACAGTCCGAACAGTATCTCGACAAGGAGTGAAAAACGACAAGTTTCACTGGAGGACATTACTCAACTCATCACGTCTCCTCTCCTTGGAAGAGGAGACGGATTACGACGGCCGCAATCAGAAGTGCCTTGGGAGAGACCTCAGTCAACCATCTTGATTTTCACTTCACCACACTATATTGGTTTTATTTTTCAAAAATGACTGTATTTCATTGTTGTGAAGTGTTTCTGAAAAAATGAGAAAAAACCACCTGTTCATAAATTCAGACCAGGGTGCCCGTAAACTTTTGTCCGTGACTGTCAATCATTGTTGTCTAAGCTCTTTGTTCGTTTGCGATGGGTATTTCATCTCACTCTCTTTATTGCCCAAGCTTGTTTTCTGATCCATAACGAGCGATTGAGATTATCCATAAAGGAAGAGAAAGACTGGTAACGACCAAAACGAAGCTTGTTATCATTTCGACGAATAACAGAATTGGCCTGTCCCCCACCAATCGTCACCATCCATCCAGCGATCGACGCATTGTCTTTCATAAACGAGGAGGGCGAGAATGGCGGCGAAGGAGAAGGAGAGTGTGGCGACCATCGAGCGAGACTGGCGAGAGAATCTTTGTCGTTCAGCAAACCAAGCCATGAGGTGATGCCAGAGTCGACAACGATCATCCACAAACAGTGTTTCTTGTCCAAAACAAGGCGGAAACAGGTCGAAATGTTCGCCGGTTCTTGTCTGTTTCAATGCACGTCGTGAGATGTTCATGCCCTGCAGGTTGTTCCATTCGGTCGACAAGGCAACAAAATATCTTCCGATGGATCCGTTTTTGTCGATCCTTAGCTTTTCCTCAATCCCATCTTCGATGCCCTCCATTCTCAACACTCGATGCACTTTCCTCCCCGTATGGTGTATTTCTCCGCCTTCATCGTTCCAATCCCGCTGGGCATCGATCATGTTATGCACAAACCAAAAGATTGAGTGATCATGTTCGAAGAATGTCAGACAACTCGGGATCGTGAGAACGACTGGCATATGAAGAATGAAATCCATTGTCGGTTGATAATAAGGAGATATTCGGAGCAGTTGGGCCATGAGTTCCATAAAATATCTGGATTGCTCGCCATCGATGATCGAATAACGGTTCACGCACAAATGCCAGATGTACTTCTCAGAAGGTGCCAGAACGTGCTTCAAAACCGTCTCGTGAACAGATTGTTGTCCAACAATATCTTCAATTTTGAGATCTTCGAGACCATCTGGAGTTGCGAGTGAGAGAGAATGGGTGATGCTTATCATGAGGTTGATGTGGATATTGTCTGTTTCTACAAACGAAAGAGACTGTGGATTGATTGTGTTGATGATTTGAGGGATCAGATCAGCTTTGACGAGGGCAAGACGGACTTTTGGTGAACTGCTCTCGATCAGAGTTTCGACTATTCTCATTGTTGCTGTGGTGATGACATTTTGGCTTGGGTCGGCTTGTCCTCCTCCAAAAACCCGTGTCCTATGATAGGACACGGGTTTTTGGCGCTTAATTAGGCGATGAGAGGGTTCTGTTCAAAAAAGGATGTAGATGTTGTAATGTGATGTGGATACCTTGATTCTGAAACGCAGATGGTATTTTACACTCATTTTGAATGAATCAGAAGCTGAAAGTGTGAACTAGATTGGATCAAGAACAAAACAATAATGAAGGTCCGATCAGCAACAAATTTCAACAAAATTCTCTTCATTGTTCACATTTATCACAAAATTGGGAAACAGAAACGACATAAATCGGAAATTGATGAACGTGAGTTCAGAGAAATTCCAGATGCAAGAGATCTGAGCAGACAACAAAGCAGTTCGTATCTCAACATCCGCGAAGCCTATTTCGTTCCAATTGTCAATGTTGTCTTTTGAAAGCATCAAATCATCCTCTCCACTCGTTAGGCCTCTTCCTCTCATTCCTTCGCACACTTCTCCATCGACACTTGCAATGGCTTCAACTTTATCGGTTTGGAGATCTCGCTCGGATATGCCAAGAGGTGAGTCGTTGGTGAGTGTGGCCTGTCCAATCTCTCGTCGAATGATGGTGGGGCAGAGTCTGGTGGGGATGAGAGCGGTGTGTGCGATTTGTCAGGTATTCTGCTTGATGTCACTCATCTAGATCGACGCTGTCTTTCAGAGTTCACTTTCGTTCTTCCGGCCCTGTTCTTGTGGTTGTTCTCCGGTTCCCTGCCTCACCTGGCCCTTCCGTCACTCGTCTTCTCGCATGCCTCTTCACCTCCTTAAGACCTCTTCTTCACCCTGTGTCCCACCCTCTGCTTCATCAAAACCTTTCATGCTTCATTGTTCAGCTCCCCAAGTCAAGGTTGATTGCGAGCGATTCGATGGGGATGTGGAGTTGAAGATCGTGTCGATTTGTTTGTCTTTCAACTCCCATGCCAGGTGGGAATTGCAGAAGAAATTGCATTTCGTTATTTTTATCTTGAAGCGGGCGAATGTGAAGAGAGATGGCGGGGACAGGCAAAGGCGCAAGAAGACGCTAGGGTGGTTCGAGGAATGGAGGAGCTTGATGGGGAAGAAGAACGAGAAATTATCAAAGACACATAAAGAAAGGAAGGAAGAGCGAACCTGTGCAAGTTTAACATTTTGTCTCGTTCAGGAGAGAGGCTGATAGAACTGAGAGTTGATCTCACCTGAAGTAAGATTAGTATGAGATATCGAGTAGAATAGCGTGTTTCCTTTGTTTTAGGATGATGAGGTTGGATTTGATTTGTCGAGAGAGGCTGATTTGGACAAGGGGGATGTTTGTGAATTGAAGGTGAATCGAATGGATGCTTTGGATCCTGTCATAAAGAGACTGAAGAGAAGTGATCACGTATTGACTTGAATTGAAGTGGTGTTTCGTTCTGTGGGTTTCTTCACAACGAGACACGAGTGTTGTGGTGAGAGGAGTGACGGTGAAAAATTCGGTCTCTGCACGTTTGCTGTTCGTCTTTGAAGTTTGTTTGCGACAGACACCTTCCGTAGAGTGACGGTGAGTCTCAATAAGTCGATTTTGCGATGACAATCATTTGTTTGGAAAGATCCCAAAGAATAGACAGATCTGAAAAAACACGAGAAACAACAAACAAAAAATTATCGAAATTGAGAGCAGACATGGTGAGAAGGAGGAAGTCAGAGATTAACACTTTGCTGTTTGGAGGAGTGAGACTTGTGATTGTCGAATTGTGACGCAGAGAGTATCCATGGGTACAGTGTCTCAGGACAAGGATGGAGAGTGTAAATCAGGCAGAAAACTTATCTGATAGTCAAAGAAGATCATTGAGAATATGAAAAGGGGGTGAAGGAAGCAAGGACGAACTGAAGAAAAGACGAGCTCATGAGAAGAAGGATTGAATAAGATATTGAAAAATGAACAATTGAATAGATGAGGCATGGGATAAATGAAGAGATAAGTGGCACACTTCAATTTCCAGAAGCTTATCGAACTCCAAATGTGGCGATGGTGTCGATCGAGCCTCGGATGAGTTCACCATCTTGGCTGATGAGAGAGAAAAGAAGGAGACAATATGGATGAAAAGAAAAGAGAAAAGAAGAGGCGAATAGTGCGCAAGAACGAGAAGAGAGCAGACATTCTTTTCAGCGTTGTGTGAATCTGTTTGTCCCTGGTTCAATGACTTTTCAAGCACATCTTTCCCTTGTATTGTTTCTGCGTCTATCTCTTCAATTGTTCATTCCAGTCTTCCATATCCCACGTCTCCTCACTCTCATCTTGGATGATCCTGTCTTCAGTCTCTCTTTCTTCAACTACTCTTCCTCACTTAATGTCCATTTCTGATGTATTCCTCTCATCTTGTCTCTTCTCTTTGAATATCTCCTCTTCTTCTCAATTCGATAGTGTTTCCTGTCACTTCTCCCTGTTGAAGCCTCCAGCATAGAATCTATCATTGATAAATGCGGAGAGAATGGTAAATTAGATAATGTAAACCATCCGTTCGGAAAAAAGAGACCTGTATCATCTCGGATCTCATTCCATTTTCGTCAGTTCAGATTCCGACACGCCCACGTGAACAGATCTTCAATCAACATTCAGAGAATGAGGGAAATATGAGCGGAAAATCATCAATAGATCATACAGCAAGGTGAAGATGTAATGAATCCAGTCTTCCTCAGGACCGTGGTAAGCGGCGAAGAAGACCAACTATATGTCCATTGAAATCGGACAATAAGGGAAAAAGGGAATACCCAACAAAATTAGAACACACTACTTCCATAATTTTATCAAATTTCATTTGAGTTCGACGATCTCTAGTGTCCAATCGATTACAAGAGCCATCGTCTAAAACACGTGAGAGAGAAAAGTTTGAAGAGAATAAAGAGAAAAGAGTGTACATGGCACCTCTGCCGCTCAGTGTGCTTCGACAAAAGTGTCGTTTAGCTGATTTCAGGCCAATTTGAGAAAAATGTTGGTTTCATAGGACAGATCGGGCCACCATAGGACAAGATAAGACAGGACAGGACAATTGTCCTCCCTCGATTTTATCGTGAAAATGAGACGCAAGTTTTGTGAATGTCTCAAAAAGCTCTCATGTCCTATGGTTTGAGCCCGATTTAGGATTGTCCAATGATTGTCCTATGGTGGGCTGATCGACCGCATTTGGACAATTGTTGCGATTTTCATCAAAATAGTGTGAAAAAACAGTACTGAAATGATTTTGAAATGGAAAATGTGCATAATTCTCTCATCTTTCTCCTCATTTTTCATTTTCGCGATTCACTGTCAGACGTAGCAGGAGACTGGTTCAATTCCTGTCATCAGCACTTTTATCCAAATTGTCCTCCTCTTTTTAGCTGTCCTGTAGGACAGGACAGGCAGGACATGCCGACCCAAGCCAAATGACATTGTTGGCAGAAGAAAGGAGCACCATCATGGATTGTATGAAGGTCATTAAAGATTCATCAGTTGTTCGTCCATGGTTGCTCAGAAGAGCATCAACTATTTCTTGACAATACGGATCCACATATTCGAGAAAATTCACAGCCTTTGCTTCCAAAGAGGCATCAAGTGCGGGCTGGAACTTCACTGTCGCTACAAGAGACCGAAAGACTACGCCCACTTCGGATTTAGATATTTCTGCTTCTTCGTTCCAATTCAGGAAAGCATCACAATCTAGAGAACATGAAAAGCAGTGTGAAGAGATACCCGCACAAGGAGAACCAGTAGAAGAGGATTTCTTTGAACCAGAAGCACCCATTGATTTAGATTCTGCGCTCAATCTCTCGATATGGGTTAGAAAAAGAAATAGAGGTCTAAAAGAAGTGAAGAAACATCAAACTATGACGAGAGAGATAAACGATGAATTCGGAGGAAGTTTGGACGGAGAACGAGCAATTCATGAAGAATCGGTTCAAAGGAGGCAGAAAGTGTGACAGAGTGTCTCTGCCATCGCTTGTACGAATGTCATTGCTTCGCTATGTGGACGGACACAACAAGAAGACTCCTGTTGGACTGACCAAAGTGCGTCTCTTCTTCGACGCACACCACGATGGGTCCCTCAATTTCGATTGTTTTGTCCGAATCGCAGGTTGCTCTCGAGCGGCAGGGAGGCTTCCTACGGGTTGGTTGTCGTGGCGAAAGAGTGGACGTTATTCAACTGTAGTTTCTCCTCGCTCCTTCCTCCAAACACCCACGAACCGCCAAATGCGGAGACACCGCGATGATTGATGCGGGAGAGGGAACACTGTCGATGAGTCGGGGAGGAGAGTGCATGTCGGGTGGGGTGTCGAGGGGCATCTTCATCAAGTGGCCAGCAATCGTCCCGATGTATACTCCCCCGCAGAGAGAGAACGTGTTGAAGTGGTCAGAGGCGGAGTCTCAGCTGAATATCGATTTCAGGGCGACAATTTCGAGTTGCTAGGGAAGGCGTGCTCGGCGCGTGTTCAGCCTTCCACGATTCGATGCTCGCGTCAATTTCGGATTGAAGTGTCGTGCCACCTCGTCAACATCGTCAAAATCAACAAGAACAATCTCGTCAAGTCCATTTGTCACGAGTCCTCCCGCACAGCCTCCAATCCGATCCACATCGAACACGATGTTGTTCATGGTCAAGCTGGGCAATCACGAGGGAGGGGAGGACAGTTGCTGGTGTGTGGTCAATCAACTTCGAACAATGTCGGGAGGGGTTGGATCGGAGACAGGACGAGGTGTGAAAGGTGGGTCGCGAGAAGATGGTTGGGAACAATCTGTGAAGTGAAGAAGGATCTGCCAGAAATCAAGATCGGAGAGATGAGATGAAGTTAGGAAGATGGAGGCTGCAACAATCTCAGATTGACAATTGGTGTTGTCCAAAAGAAGTCAGAACAGTTCGAAATGCTCGCTGGTTCTTATTTGTTTCTATTCAAGATTTCAGAGGTTCATGCCCAGCAAATTGTTCCATTCAATCGATTGTTTAACAATAAATCCTCCAAAGTCTCCGTTTTGGTCGTTTTGCAGCTTTGCATCAATCACATCTTCGACGCCCTCCATTCTCAACATCCGATGGATTGTTCTCCACATTGGTCGATATTCTTCCCTTTGTTTGTTCAATTCCCGCTGGGTATTGTTCATGTGCATCAAAAAACCCCAGATTGAGCAATCGTCTTCGAAGAATGAGAGACAACTTGTAAGCGTGACAAAGATGGGCATCTGAAGAACAATATCCATTGTTGGTTGATAGTATGGACATATTCGGAGGAGTCTGGCGAGGAGTGCCAGAAAACACCTTGATTGGTTTCCATCGACGATCGAAAATCGGTTCATGCACAAATGCCAGATATACTTTTCCGAAGGTGTGACAACTTGCTGCAAAACCGTCTCGTGTACAGCTTCTTGTTCATTGTCGTCTTCAATTCCGAGTTGTCCGAGACCATTCGGAGTTGCGAGCCCGAGAGAATTGGTGATGTTTATCATTAGATAGGTGTGGATATCAAGTGCTTCTGTAAAGGAAAGAGACTGTGGATTGAGAGTGGTGATGAGCTGAGGGATCAGATCAGCTTTGACGAGGGCAAGACGGACTTTTCTTGAACAATTCGCAATCAGACTTTGGAGCATCTTCATTGTAGCTGTGGTGATGGCCTGACTGGGCGAAGAAAGGAGTACTGAAATCGACTGTCTGAAGACTCTCGAAGATTCGTTAATGGTTTGCCCAAGGCTCACGAGAAAAGCATCTGCTAATTCTCTCTCATCCAGATCCATACGTTGGAGAAAATTCACCGCTTTTCCTTCCAGAGTGTCATCAAGAGTAGACTGTAACTTCACTGTGGCAACGAGAGACCAGAAGACAACAGCTGCTTCATGGAAAGATTGGAGCGATTCTTCATCCCAATTCAAGAAAGCAGAACAATCTGGAGGACATGAATATGAGTGTGAAGAGATACCAGGGCAAGGAGAACCAGTGGAGGTGGATTTCTTTGAATCTAAAGCACTCATTCGTTTAGATTCCGAGAAGAGTCACTCGTTGTGGGTTTCAGAAAAAAAAGTGAAATCATGATATTAGCATGAATAGACATCTAAAAGGAAGAGCAAAAATCAATTAACGAAAACGTGGACAATCCATCAATGAAGATGAAGTTTCGATGGAGAACGAGCAATGGATGAGAACAAGTTGGTTCATACAACGACTCAAATGTGTGATAAAGGGGATCCAGATTCACGTGGGTGCATGTCAGTGTTTCGTTCGGTGGAAGGACACAGCTAGAAGATTCCTGTTGGACTGACCAAAGTGGTCTTTTCTTCGACGCAAACGACGATGTGTCCATCAACTTCGGTCAACTCGTTTCAGACACAACGCCATCACTGACGAAGGACAAGGAGAGGGGAGGAAGAGTGGGGAAAAATGAACGATCTGACAATCGAGTTCTCACTGCATTCTGGCGAAGAGGATGGAAATGCGATTGTTCATGTAAGGCAGAAAGGGCAGACAGACCTGGACTTCGCCATTCTCGACTTCTTTGCATCCTGGTGATCGGCTGACTCTTCCTGTTCGACAGCTTGCGTCATCGTTCTCGCAACTCATCGTTTTGCAGGTCGATTGTGTCTTCCAAGCCCTCCACTCCCATCTGTGCTTGACGACGGACAACTTGTGATTGCGAGAATGATGGACTACGAGAGAACATGGAAGAGAGGAGGTTGAGATGTCATCTCGGTGTCTGTCTTCGCTGCTTTGTGATGTGCAGGCTCGGTCGAGTAGTCAAGATGACCAGAATTGGGATCGTGAGAAATACATGCATATCAAGAACACTTTCATGGTGCGCTGAGAGAAAGGAGATTTGTGGTGGAGTCGGGCGAGAAGAGCCACAAAGTGATTCAAGTCCTTCGATTCACGGGCAGGACGCGGGAGGGGCTGAGATTCCGCTGTGATTCCTCCGACGGGCCAACACAACGTTGACGAGAGTTTCATGGACACGATGTCCCCTCGAATGTCGGTCAGGCTGGCATCTCGTCCTCTCCAGTTTCGTACTTTGGGGAGAAAGACAGCGTAGAGGACGTTCTGAGTGTGTCTTGAACTTGGAGGTGGAGGGAGGAGCGAAGGGCGAAGAACACGATGAAGTCAAAGAAAGTGAAGGAGGAACGTCGAGGCGTGCTTTGTGAGTGCTTCGAACGAACACCCACCAGCACGTAGAACATCGAGAGTGGTAATGAAGGAGAAGGAGAGTGTGGCGACAATCGGGTGAGACTGGCGAGAGAGAATTCCAATCGTTCCCGCAAACGGAACCATGAGGTGAGGTCAGAGCCGATAAAGATCACACAAATCGTGTTTGCTGTCCAAAACAAGGCAGAAACAGTTCGAAAGGGTCGCTGGCTTCTGTTTGTTTCTATTCCTGTTTTTGAAGGTTCATGCCCTGCAGGGTGTTCCATCTGATCGACAAGGCAACAATACGTCTTCCTCTCCATTCGTCTTGGTCGTGTTGGAGCCTTTCGTCGATCGCATCATCGATGCCCTCCATTCTCAACATTCGAAGCATTATCATCCCCATCTGCGGCACTTCGCCCTTTGTTCTGTTCCATTCCCGCTGGGCATGGACCATAGATGACAGAAAATACCAGATTGAGTCATCATGTTCGAAGAAGGTGAGACAACCTGGGATTGTGAAGACAACAGGCATACGAAGAACAAAATCCATTGTTGACTGATAATATGGAGATATCTGGAGGAGTTGGGGGAGTAGGTCCAAAAAATGTGTGGATTGATCTCCATCAATGATCGAGAAGCGGTTCACGCACAAATGGCAAATATACTTCTCCGAAGGAATCAGAACTTGCTTGAAAACTGTCTCATGAACAGCTTGTTGTTCATCGTCATCTGAAATTTCGAGATGTCTGAGACCATCCGGAGTTGTGAGCCAGACAGAATAGGTGATGATTATCATGAGATAGGTGTGGATATCGACTGCGTTGGCAAATGAAAGAGACAGGGGACTGAGAGTGTTGATGAGTCGAGGGATCAGACCAGCTTTGATGAGAGTCAGTCGGACTTGATCAGAACACCAAATGATCAGCGTCTCTAGCATCTTCATTCCTGCGTTGGTGACTGTCTGACCGGCAGACAAAAGGAGCACCACAACGGAATTCACGAAATCTGTCAATGAATCATCAGAGATCGAAGCAAAGCTTTGGAGAAAACCATCAGCAAAAACGGTCTCTTTCCGATCTACAGATTTGAGAAGTTTCACTGCTTTAGCCTCCAAAAACTCATCAAGTGCCGGCTGCAACTTCAATGTGGCAACGAGAGATCGATAGAGAACGGCTTTTTCATTTTCAGATTCTGATTCTTCTTCATTCCAATTAAGGAAAGGGGAACAATCCAATGAAAATGGAAAAGCAGAGGAGGACAAGTCCGAGCGTGTCGTGGTTGAGGAGGGGTCTGTTTTATTGATTCTCGTGTTCATTCTTGGTGGTTTCAAGAAATGTCACTCGTTATGGGTTCTGATGAACGAACGAAATAAGGAGATTGAGATGAAACAGACGTCCAAAAGGAAGATATTGATCTGTTAATTCATCGTTGGTGGATTCTTCGTTGTTTTAATGCGAACATCGATGATGTTTTTCAGAGATACGATCTTCAACGAAGAGTTTGACAATTCAGGAATGAAGAGGAGGCCGGTAAACGACAATCTGGTGGTTTAGAACAATGTTATATTCGGAGGATCAGTGCATGTCAATCCCACAAACAGCGGGCGACTCATGAGATTGTTTGATTTCGAGAGAGACAAATCAAAACGGTGTTGGCAGTCAGAGCAGGTTCAGATGATGTTCGAGATTGACGTGGATGCTTTGAGTGTCAGACAAACAGAGAGGCAGTCGATTGAGAGTGATGACGAGGGGAGGAATGACCTCAGCTTTGACCAGGTTCAGTTGAGGATGTCCAGAGCAGTGTTGGGTGATGTGTTTGAGGGAGAGCATTGTTGTGTTGGGGACGATCAGGTTGGGCAGACGAGATGAGCACCCCAATGGACGGGATGGAGGCGGTCGAAGATCCATCAGCGAACGAGGCAACGTGACTGAGAAGAGAGTGAGCGGAACAGCGGTTCCTCGGATCATAGTGGTGTTAGAAACCCGCTCTGGTTCACAAACCCGCAACGGGGGTGATAAAACCGCCACTTCATTCTTATTTAGGCATGGCTGACCGGCACTGACCGGTCAGTTTTCACCGAAAAGTACTGACGGTCACTGACCGGAGAAATTTCTGAACCCATAGTCGAGAGATATCGTTTCTCCGAAGTGGTTTCCAAAACAACCGAAATTCGAATCATTAACCAAAGAATCCTTGAATTTCCTTCGGATATGCCACAATTGATTTATTATCATTGCACTTCAGCTCTATCACTCTTATTTTCGGAGAGTAATTCCTCAAATGTTCAGAAAAAACAGTTACGGGCACAAGATCGAGCTTAACATCCTCTCTCAATAAAAAAGTGATAGCTGCCATATTGGATCAGTTCCTCGCTTATATTTGTCTTGCTTTGAGTTGAGTGGACGAGATCTGAACAATCCACTTCAGGCTGTCGAGGAGAGAGTCGATCCTCCATTCCGAACGAACAGAGATGATGTCCGTTGTGTGGTTGAGTGAGTCAGTGCCGTTCCTGATTCTATCTTCAGAGTCCCAGATGTCACATCGAAGAGCGAGGAGGAAGGGGACACCAATTTCATCGTGTTCGTCCCACTCAGTTCCAACAGCCCTCCCGAAACCGATCCAAACACGGCAGGAATGTCTGCATCTCCATTCCTGATTGTTCAACCAGAAACCACAATCTTCCCCAACGACACTGAAATGGCTGGTTTGGTCTGCGAAGAGGCGAAGAGGATGGTTAGCGAGGAGAGAGTCAGGACAGATTCGGCTGAGGATGTTGTGAACTGACCCGTCTTCGAGAGTGTGATTGTGTTTCCAGTGATCATCGCTTTGTGTCCACCACACGAAAACGGCGTCGATTGGTCAAGAGCAGTTTGGAGTTCGAGCGTGATCGGATTCAGCTTTCCTTCCGTTTTCGAGTCATTCGCTGCTAGTCGGGTCTGAACAAGATCGATTGACGAGCAAGGATTCACAGAGAAGCCACATAGCTCCCCATCGGACCCACTCGAACTTGCGAATCCTGTCGATCTCACATCAGCCAGGAACAGCACAAGAGGAATATCGTCTGACGAGTTCACTGTGTTCCATCCTCGATGCATGTCCACCGGCGCTGCCGTTGGAGTGAGTGGGAAAGGCGAGAGGAATGTCATGCTTGTTTTGGTGATGGCTGAGGCCAGTGACTGTGCTTCCACAAACACTGCAGATCCACTCATAATCGCTGAGCATGATTCGAATGACGTCCCTGCTTCAACAGCGAATGAACCTGTCGATGAGAGCACAATCGACAAAGCTCCTCCCTTCCCAGACGACGAATACAATTTGAATGTCGTGTCTGAAACCGTCAGTTTCGATCCTGCTCCCAGCTGAGCCAGAATCACTCCTCCATCTCCCTCCGACGACACCGACTCGAACGAGCAGTTTGTAATTGACACAATCTGGTTGTTGTTTCCATTTGTGCTCAGGAACGCCCCTCCTCCACTTTCTGTCTGCCAGAGATCGTTTTGAATTCACAGCCAGTAGACACATACATTGTCGATGCTCCTTCCATTGTGATCATACTTGCCGAGGTCAATGTGAGCGACGACAACGCAATAGTGCTCAATTCAATGTTCCCTCCCGTTTGAGTGAGAAGAGATGACGACGACGAGAAGCGAACAGCGAAATCGAACACGGTTCCTGATAGTGCGAGTCTCCCTCCTTCAATCTTGAACAGCGACGCCGTGTGAGCGGCTGAGGGAGGGTCGTGATTGTCACTGTGCTGGAGAGGGTCAGTGTGCTTCCTTTCACAACGAGCAGAGACTGTGAGAGCGATGAGGGAAGTGTGATGTCAATCGACGACAAAGTGAGTGAGCCAACTTCCACAATTATCTGTCCATCAGATTCAAAAGCAGTGATGCCTCAGAAGACGAAGAGATCGACGCACCTGTCTCAGGGCATTCGAGAAGAGTTGAGAGAGTGATGTTTGAGCCCAGGCTGATTTCGGTCTTCGTGTGAGTGAGCAGCGAGAAGGCGAAATCGAGTGACGAGCAAGGAAGACGCTCCTGACCACACTTTCCATGATCCCAGAACCCTTCCGACATAAACACAGCTCCATTCGTGTGTGGATACAAATGATACCCAAGCGGTCCGATGTTCGTCGTGTTTATCGAATCTGACCAAAAACTTGCTCCAACTGAGCTTTAGTCATCGTGGTGTTCGTCCCAATCAGACTCGTCCAATCATCAGAAATGACAGCTCCCACAACTTGTCCCTCCAGAAACACTTCATGACTTCCAGTCATCCCAGCTGTGCTGATCGACACACTCTTCATCACAACATCCCCAGACGAGAACGATTCGCGAGAGATGAAAACACTCTTCAGCGACAGTATCCACGCTCCACTCATCTTGACGAAGCTGCTGGTTCCAGAGAATGAAGGAGGGACGAATTCGACGCATTCGGGACGAAGAGATCCACCTTTCACATCGAAGAACGACTTCTGCCGAGATACTCCAATCTGTGAAGCTGTTTCTGTGAAGCCGAGTGAGGTGAGCGAGAGAGAGCCATCAGTAAGATGAGCAAAGCTCTGAGCGGTCGATTGCATGACCATCAGCGAACGTGCTGATCCCAACCCAGTGACAGTGATGGTCTTCTTGCTGGTGATGGAGAGAGTGATTGACACCCGACACTTGTTGACCAGCAGAACTGCTCGTCTGTTCCATCTTCTGTGTCGATTGTGATGGACGCTGCGTGAGGGAGAAAGACAGTTGATATGTCTCCATTGACTGAAGAACGCGGTGATGAACAGACGCTGAACGACGACGCGATGGGAGTGGTGAGGGAGACACTCGACGATGAATCGATGAAGAGCGACGAGGCCGACTGCCCAGCACAGTTTTCGAAGAGAAGACCAGAGAGGGCCAGAGTGTCGCAGGATGTGATTGAGAGTGCGACAGACATCGAGACAGATTGAACAACTGCTTGTTTCATCTGTCGTGACTCTTCTTCTGCTGCAGGTTTTTCCTCTATTGCTTCTTTCACGTCTACGACTGAGAAAATGTGATATTTTTGGACGCAGTTCAGTTTGACATCAGTGAAACTGGAATTCCTAAAAAGAAAGATAGAACCGAGTTTTTTCACTTTCTTAATGAGTCGGGGGAGGAGATTGTACATTTGGTATCTTGTATTCTCCAATCGGGTGCGACTGACAGTGGATCGATGATATCTTCGTTTCTGAGCAACAATAAGAAAGAAAAGTGATGTGATGAATAAAGAATGATGCATGATACCAAAGTCTTCACAGATAATAGTGACAAATAAGCAGATTCGCTCGTTCGAAACGAACAAAGTTGAGCCTTGTGATTTGCTTTCGATCTGAACCTTCCCAACAGCTGGAATAGCTGCAGTTGGTGATTATCAAGTCCGTATCTTCCGTCTCTGATAGTTGGGCTTGCAAAAACGCTATCAGACGAGACAGCTTTGAGGAAGACGAGGGAGAGGTTGGATCTGCGTGTATTCTAAAGAACAATGAGAAGGTGGCAGAAAAAGAGAGAAATAAGCGTCTCAAATGCATGAATAAGGTAGAGAAGAATATAGTGAGACTATTGAGCTCTAAATATTCATAAAGATGGTGATCAAGATGTGCATTGCACAAACAAAAGAAATGAGGCTATCAAACGGTTTCAGGAAGATTCTCTGGACATGTAGTTTTGCCGAGTTTCGACTTTTAGGGAAATAGCTCACAATTAAAAGATATATCGAGATCTGACCCTTTGAAGTTTTTTGAACTGACACTGACCGACACTTTTGGCCGGTCAGACAAGCCTATTCTTATTAGATTTCACTTTACTCGTTGTCTCTACAGGAGGTTTATCGAAGTTTTCTGGTAAAAATGTGGATACAAAAATCGTCTGGGAGAAGTGCAATTTGACGAAATGGGTCAAGATTTAAACCAGAGTTAATGATTCAATGCACAGGACCAGATTCGCGAGATTCAAACATAGCAGATGTTTCAGCCGACAAATTGATCTCTTTTTCGAGGCCATTCGATCGAATGAAGTAAGATTCAGAGTGTCCCCACCGACTGATCGACATTCCAGAAAAACGTCGAACAGTGCTCTGAAATCGAGAAAGACTTGCTCGGACGGACAGAAGACCTGGAGGATGTGAGCATACCAACAATTAAACAGACTTTACCTTCAGTGGCGCAAGTATCCAGCGACTTGGTTTGTAGGTGTCTCAAAGGAAGAAAGAAACTGAAGAAACTGATACAAATCGCAAATATCACTTTTCTTTTTGGTAAACAGTGACTGGAACAGTGCAGAAGCAAGATCAAAGAGGGACTTAAGGCTAATGAACCATCTCAA
Organism: Blattamonas nauphoetae; assembly: GCA_033064195.1. Lineage (NCBI taxonomy): Eukaryota > Preaxostyla > Oxymonadida > Blattamonas > Blattamonas nauphoetae. The sequence goes on along the minus strand of JARBJD010000131.1, from coordinate 135,160 downwards.
GAAAGATCAGTTTCAATTGAGTCACTTCACGATTTTTTTTCGAGAAATTGTTACAAAAATGTGAGAAAAATAGAGGATAATGTGTATAAATGGTGAAAGATTGAGATTATGATAAAGATCGTTCGGTTGCGGTTTTATCACCCCCGTTGCGGGTTTCTGAACACTGGCGGGTTTCTAACACCACTATCATCACTCCCAACGAAAAGGTGCATCGCAGACGGCAATGCTTGGACGGGATTTTCTGCGATGTCCGAAAATCTTTTCATCACTTTTCGAGTGGGAAATGGACGAGGGAGTGGTTGGTGTGGATGAAGAAGCATTTGTGTTCGTCCGTCTTTCCGAAGAGTCGCGGACGACGATCGACGTGCGATCGATTCGGATTTCTCATCCTTTTATTGCGATCAAACATCAAGAGAGAATCATTTCAGAGAACAATCATCATACAATCACGCAAACAACAGCTGCAACAACAGCACGTCCAGCGTGGGCAGGTAGAGCGGAAAGTCAGAGCACAGCGAGAGCGACGGACGATGCAGTGGAGAGACAGAAGAAAGAGAATGGGAACGACGTTGGGTCGAGGGAGGGCGAAGTCCAAGTGCTCCTTCTCGTCGAGCTTCGGAAGAGAACAGGCTTCTCGAAATCCGGTTTGCAGTGCACTCTGTCGGCAATCGATGAAATGAGAGCGAAGTTCCATCGCTCGACACATTTCAACAGAATCGTTGTTGAAAGAGCGACGATCAATCAGGCAGGGCATGGAAGGAGCGAGTAGACAGAGATGGAGGGCAATGAGAAGGCAGTGTCGACAGAGCAGACGAGGAGGGAGGATGCGGCAAGTGGGCGTGCTCCGAAATCTCATTCCAAACAAGGGAGAGGGTATCCAGCATCCGAAATGGCGAAACAAGCGGAGGCTCAGAGGGCAGCAGGTGCGACGAAAGGAATGGGCGCGCTAGAAGAAAGAGAACGTGCTGATGATGCATCGCTGCTCCCGATGTTTCAGATATCATCGAATTGATCAGAGATACAACGAATCCAAGAGATAATTCAGAATTGGTGATATCGCGGGATCAGTTGGGAGCGACGTCAATTCGCTTTGCGCGACATCATCATCTTGAGACCGATCTGGGAGAGGGAGGTGATGCCAGAGTCGACAAAGATCACACACAAACAGTGTTTGCTGTCCATTAGAAGCCAGAAACAGTTCGAAAGGGTCGTTGGTTCCTGTCTGTTTCTATTCCTGTTCTGGAAGGTTCATGTCAAGCATGCTGTTCCATCTGATCAATTCGTCAACAAGATCTCTTCCGTCGGATCCGTTTTGGTCGTTTTGCAGCTTTTCTTCAATCACATCGCCGACGCCCTCCAATCTCAACATTCGATGCACTGTCTTCCACATCTGTCGCTGATCTCCCCTTTTGTCGTTCCATTCTCGCTGGGCATTGATCATGTTACGCACAAACCAAGAGATAGAGCTATGATTGTCGAAGAATGTGAGACAACTTGGGATCGCGAGAAAGACGGGCATCTGAAGAACCGACTTCATTGTCGGTTGATAGAATGGAGATATTCGGAGGAGATAGGCGAGAAGAAGCATGAATCCTGAAGATTGCTCTCCATCGATGATCGAATAACGGTTCACGCATAAATGGCACATATAATTCTCCGAAGGGATCAGAATGTGCTGTAAAACCATCTCATGAACAGTTGGCTGTTCATCGATGTCTCTAGTTCCGAGATCTGCGAGACACTCTGGAGTGGCGAGCCAGAGCGAACAGGTGATGTTTATCATTAGATAGGTGTGGATATCAAGTGCTTCTGTAAAGGAAAGAGACTGTAGATCAGAGAGAATAGTGGTATGATCATTTAACGTAAAGGTGTGATCCTTGGATCACACCTTTCACTTTTTATGGAATGATCATTTTCACGATTTTTACCATCACTTCATGCTTTTCTCTTCTTCATAAAAACCACCAAATGTCGAGAATTTTTACAGTTATCAGGGAAATGAAGCAAATAATCAGAGTGATGAACGAGATCGAAGGTCAATACTCCAATCTTCATCTGAGCCGATAATCTCAACATATTCCTGTCCTTACGTTGAAAAAGTGATAGTATCTGTCAGTTGTCAGCTTTGAGGGACTCCATAAACCATAGAAGGATCTCAACAACGTTTTGTTTGGAACATGTCAACAAAAATGTACTATGGAAACTCAAAAAATGAATTTTCACCATTTCACCTCTTTTTGCGATAATAAGCTGTTTTCAAGAAAATATAGGTGAAATAGATGATATATCGGTGAAATGGGCGGTATGATCAATTGTGGTGTGATCGATCTGATCACACTATTGTCCCTGCTGTAGATTGAGAGTGTTGATGAGATGAGGGATCAGATCAGCTTTGACAAAGGCAAAGTGGACTTGAGCTGAACATTTCCAAATCAGAGCTTCGAGTATCCTCATTGCTGCTGTGGTGATTGTCTGACTGGCAGAAGAAAGGAGCACCACAATGCACTGTACGAAGTTAGTTAATGATTCATCAGTGGTTCGCCCATGGCTGATGAGAAAGGCGTCGGCTGATTCTCGACTGTACGGAATCACATATTCGAGCAATTTCACGGCTTTTGCCTCCAACGTGGCATCAAGGACATGCTGGACCTTCACAGTGTCGACGAGAGAGAGAAAGACAATCGCCTTTTCCCGTTCAGATTCAAGTTCATCTTCATCCAGATTCATGAAAGCAGAACAGTCTGGAGAATGTCAAAAGAAGTGGAAAGAGATACCACCGCAAGTAGAATCAATGGTGTCGATTGTTGATTCGAGTATTGAGTTCATTTCGTCTGAGTCTGTCATTAAAAGTTTGGTATGGGTCACGGAACTCGATTCAAACAAATAGTTTGAGATGAAAATAATGTCCAAAAGGAAGAATAAAAATCAAACAACGAAAATTCAGATAATTACTGAATGAAGAGGGAGCGTTGGTACGAGGTTGAGATAAAGATTGAATTTACTCGTCGATGAACGACGAAAGAACGAGAGAGGCGACGTTGGAGAACAGATGAAGAGATGGAGGTGGCATGGATCGATGTCCAGCAAGCGAGAGTGTGCTCAGCAACTTGCCATTCGCGGGATGTTCGTTGAGTGAGACGAAGTGTGGAGCAAGTGAGGATGTGAAGAACAATCCGAAAAGTGTGAAGTTCGGCAGAGATGGGAGGTGACGTCTCGTCGAGTCGAACAGTCAATTTGGACATCAGGCAGAGGAGACAGAACTCTTCACTGCCAGTCCACTGACATCACAATTGGGGAGAGGAGCCACGGCGTGACAACGCGGACAGGCGAGACAGACACCACAGTCACACACTGTCCATCATCACGGCGAGTGTTCCTCATTCCCAAGTTCCGCAAGCCGCGCATGAACGGCAGGTGCATGTGGGAATGGTGGCTGAATGCGCATCGGTGTGGGGAGGAGGGTGTTGTGAGAGGGCCGTCACAATCGCCTCAATTTGTGGAGTGTGTCGTGCAGGACAAGCAGGTGATGCCAGAGCTGACACAGATCACACACACATGCCAACCTTCGAAAACAGTTGCTGGGCATCAAACATTGTGGTCAGGCACAATGAGACAATTTGGTCAAAGTTGTTGAAAGTCAATGCACTTGGAATTGAGAGAAAGAAGGGCAGGGTGTGGATGAACTCCATCGTTCTTTTGTGAGAGGGGCAGATTTCGAGAAGGTTGTCAAGAACGAACATGACAGCATCGGATTGCTCGCCATCCACAATCGAATGCGTGTCAATCCAAACGAATCAACTTGAGTCGAGAACGAGTGGCATGAACAGGCGTGTCACTGTCCCTTCTTCTCACCAACACATTCAGCAAGCAGTGTCTTCGAGTGGACGGTGACGAGGATGACCAGAGCCATGAGCAGCCACACAACCAGCGGAATCAGCAAGATCAGCAGTGCACGCACTGTTGGCAGCGTGGCTTTCTTGTTTGGGATCATTAGCTTCTTCCGGAGAAACCAAAAATGAGGTTGGGGTGTGAAATTCGAAGGCGTCGACGATCCCACCTTTTGTGGCCATGTCCTCGCTGGCTGTCGAATCGCCCCCTTAACAACGAGAGTGTCTTGGATGACGGGAAACGTGGCGTCGATTCGAAATTTGATCGCATCATTGCAATCAATCTTCAAGAGAGCTCCATTTGAGAGAACAATCACAAAACAATCTCGTCGACACAAACTGCAACAAATCGTAGCGATCAAGCGATGCTTTGTTTTCCATCGACGAGCTGGGCGAGCAGTGCAAGAGTGGCGGCGAAGGAGAAAATGGTAAAGTGTGGTGACGATTGGAGAAGATTGGCGAGAGAGAATCACAATCGTTCCCGCAAACCAAACCATGAGGTGATGCCAGAGTCGACAAAAATCACCCACAAACAGTGTTTGTTGTCCAAAAGAAGTCAGAAATAGCTGAAAACGGTTGCTGGTTCTTGTCTGTTTCTATCGACGTCGAGGAACGTTCATGCCCAGCAAGTTGTTCAGTCTTATCGATTCGTCAAGAGTCCATCCTCCCTCTCCGTTTTGGTCGTTCCGCTGCTTTTCCTCAATCACATCTTCGATGCCCTCCATTCTCAACATTTGATGGACTTTCTTCCACATCTGTCGATATTCTCCCCTGTTTATGTTCCAGTCTTCTTGGGCACCGCTCATCTCATCCAGAAAATAAGTGATTGAGCGATCATCTTCGATGCTTGCGAGACAACTTGGGATCGAGAGAAAGAGAGGCATATGAAGAACAAAATCCATTGTCCGTTGATGATATGTAGATATTTCGAGGAGATGGGCGAGGAGGACCAGAAAAGACTTGGATTGCTCTCCATCAAGGATCCAATAACGGTTCACACAAATTTGGCAAATGTACTTCTCCGAAGGGACGACAACTCGCTGCAAAATTATCTCGTGAACAGCTTGTTGTTCATCTTTATCTTCAATTCCGAGTTGTTCGAGACCCAACGGAGTTGCGAGCCAGAGAGATCTGGTGATGCTTATCATGAAGTTGGTGTGGATATCACCAGCTTCTGTAAATGAAAAAGCTTGTGGATTGAGATTGATGATGAGTTGAGGGATCAGATCAGCTTTGACGAGGGCAAGTCGGATTCTCTTCGAACCATTCGATATCAGAGATCTTATCAGCTTCATTGTTGTTGTGGTGATGATCTGATTCGGTGAGGAAATGAGCACGTCAATGGACTGAATGAAAGTTGTCAAAGATTCATCAGGTGTTCGCCAAAGGCTGCCGAGAAAAGCAAGTGCTGATTCTTCACCGACCGGATTCACAGATTCCAGAAGTTTCACGGCTTTCGTTTCTAGTAAATCATCAAGAGCAGGCAGCAACTTCAAGGTGGCAACGAGAGATCGAAGAACAAGTGCTTGTTCGTCAACTGTTTTAAACTGTTCTTCATCCCAATTCAGGAACGGAGAGCAATCCACGGAAAATGGCAACTGTGGGGAGGACAAATCAGAGTGTGCTGGACTTGAGGAGACGGCTGTCTTCAGGCCTATTTCGGTCATTCTTGTGAAGTTGATGGGAAAAAAACATAGATATGGGTCAGAGTTTCAACCAAAACAATCGTATTGAGATGAAATTAACGTCCAAAAGGAAGAACAATACATTAAATCAGGATGAGTGAAACAATTAATGAATGAGGATGAATTTAGTATGGAGAAGGAGCAACTTATGAGAAGAAGACGCTTCAAACATTGACACAAAGGTGTGACTGTGGCATCTGTCACTTGTGTTCGCGCCGATGCATCCCAACTCATCCATCTCCACTGTGTGCATTCTCCACCACTTTCAGTCTCACTCAGACACCCCTCGTTCCTCTTCCGTACTTCACTTGCTGTCCATTTCGGAGTGGAACTTCGGGTGTGGAATAAAGAGAGGAGGGAAGGGTGAAGGACACGACGAGCGAAAGAATGGGAAGGAGGAAGACAGTCGAGGCGAGCATTGTGTGTGTTTCGAATGAACAGTCACCAGCACGCTCCACACCGAGGGTGGTGAGGGGAGAGGTCGAGGGGAGTGGGAGGGTGTGGGTGGCGACGGAGCAGGGATCGAGAACTGTTTTGAATTCGGCGACGACACCTTCCGATCCTTCCGAGTCGTCTTCGCAAGTGTCGGTTTCCTGAGGCGAGGGAGATCCAAAATGCGGAGGGAGAGGGTGGGAGGAGAGCGAGATGCACAAAGTGTCCCAAACCGACGGATTGCCTTCCACATCCGAGAAGTGTGTGAGTGGCAGCCAAGGAGAAGGAGAGTGCGGCGACCATCGAGCGAGATTGGCGAGAGAGAATCTAAATCGTTCCCGCAAACGAGACCATGAGGTGACACCAAAGCCCACAATGCTCACACACAAACAGTGTTTGCGGTCCAAGAGAAGTCAGAACTGTTCGAAAGGTTCGCTGTTTTTTTTGTTTGTTTCTATCGACGTTTTGAAAGGTTCATGCCCTGCAAATTGTTCCAGTCGATCGAACATAAAGCAATAGCTCTTCCATATCCTGTTTTGTCGTTGTGAAGTTTTTCCTCAATCACATCATCGATGCCCTCCATTCTCAGCATTCGCTGCATTGTCGTCCCCATCTGTTGTATTTCTCCGCCTTTCTTGTTCCATTCCAACTGGGCATCGGTCATGGGTGATAGAAAAAGCCAGATTGAGTCATCATTCTCAAAGAATGCGAGACAACTTGGAATTGTGAGAAAGACTGGGAGACGAAGAACAATTTCCATTATCGATTGATAGGATGGAGATATTCGGAGGATGTTGGCGAGGAGCATCAGAAAATACATGGATTGGTGTCCATCGACGATCGAAAAGCGGTTCACGCACAGATGTCGAATATACTCCTCCGAAGGCGCGAGAACTTGCTTCAAAATCGTCTCGTGAACAGCTTGTTGTTCATAGTCATCTTTAATTCCGAGTTTTTTGAGATTATTCGGAGTTGCGAGCCAGAAAGGATGGGTGATGCGATAAATGAGACGGGTGTGGATGTCGACTCCTTCGGCAAAAGAAAGAGTCTGTGGATTGAGAGTGTTGATGAGTTGAGGGATCAGATCAGCTTTGACAAGGGCAAGGTGGACTTTCTCTGAACAGAAGTGGAACAGGGTGTCAAGAATCTTCATTGATTTTGTGGTGATTGTCTGACTTGGTGAGGAAAGGAGCACCACAATGGACAGGATGAAGTCTATCAACGAATCATCAGAGGACGACGCAAATTGGTCGAGAAAAGTACATTCTGATTCTTCATCATCCGGAACCACATAATTGAGAAGTTCCACTGCTTTAGCTTCCAAAGATGCATCAAGTGCAGGCTGTAACTTCACTGTCGCAATGAGAAATCGAAAAATATTTCCAATTTCGTCATTAGATGCAAGTGTTTCTTCGGTCCAATTTAGGAATGCAGAACAGTCTAGAGAAGATGATAAGCAGTGGGAAGAGTTACCAGGGCAAGAAGAATCAGTGAGGGTAGATTGTTGAGTGTTCATCTCAGTATTTTGATTGGGAGATGTTTCAAATCACGTGTTATGGGGGAGGGTGATCGATGCACTGAAACGGGAATTCAAACGAAGAAAAAACTCCATCTCTTGGTGAGTGAGTTGACAAACGAAGGGGAATTGAAAGAGAGATCAAGAGGTTGATTGATCCGCCCATTGAGTGTCATTCTGTCTCATCAAATTTCATCCTCATTCCGTCAAGTCGTTCGAATTTCCATGTCGACATGTGTGCTTTTATGTTGTTTTCAATTCTTGACTGTCTTTGATTGCACTGACAGATCGAAAAGGAGCGATGATTGGGCGAGGGTCACTGGGAACAGTGATGAGACTGCACAACGATCAGACCAAAGAAGAAGTTGTGATGAAGCATGTGAAGCAGACTGGAACGAATTCGGCATCCTCACTTGAAAGCACTCTCCAACGACTCGTCTCGCTTCGTTCTGAGACACTGCTGCCCTATCTGTCGTACGATCGCCACGACGACGGATTTGATGTGTTTATGTCGTTTTGGGACAAGAAGACACTTGGGAAGCATGTGGAACGGCAGGAAAAGAATGGAGTGAAACTGACCGAAGGAGTTTGTCACTTCGAGTCTCACTTGTCTCTGTCTCGTGCTGTTCTTCTTGTTGAGCAGTGCTTGGACATCATCCCCTTTTCATCATTTTGATCATTTCTCCTTTTATTCACCGATCTTCCTTCATCAATTCTTCGCGTCTCGCTCAGCAAATTTATGGATTCCTGTCGCAAATCGTTCCTGGCCTGCTTGTTCTTCATGAGCATGGTATTGTCCATGGTCTTTTGAAGCCCAGTAATGTTCTGGTAGTGTCCCAAACTCGCTGTCTTCTCTGTGTGCTGTTCTCTCCTCATATTGTTTTGTGAATTGTCCCTCGCTGGATGCAATAGGTGATTATGGCCTCGCAGAGTTCATTCCTCGATCGAAACTCGTTCAAAGGTGTGTGCCACTCCGTATTGATCATCATTTCCTCATTCTCGTCCCTTTCGCAACACCGCCCGTTTTCAGTCCGTACTCAGCACCCGAATTGCGTCATGGTGCCCCGTATGCGGTTACATTTCCTTTGTTTCATCCTGCTTCTGTTTCCCCTCCTTTTCATTTTTGAATCTCGATCTTCTTCGATCTGTGTTCTAATTCAAATGTTGTCAGCCTCTCCCCAAACAGATGTTTTTCATTGGGTGTGCTGCTGTATTTCCTTTGCACCTGGTCCTTGCCTTACAACATGAAGACGCTGGAGAAAGTGTCGAAAGGGATGGACAGTGAGAAAGGACTGAGTGAAATATGGAAGAATCTGCGATGGATTGGGAACACATATTCGCAGGGACTGTGGAAAACCGTAAAAACGATGCTTCATCCTGTGTGTTCACCAACTTCTTGATTCCTTCTTCATTCTGCTCTATTTTCGTCATTTATTCGGTTTCAGGATTCGTCACAGCGCCCAAGTTTGGATTCACTGCCTCTTCTCTCCCGAATCAACACAGCATCGAAAGGAGCCTTGGATCGCTCGCTGACTCGTCATCTCTCCCACTCGCCCCTCTCGACGCCCCAAGCGACCGACCGAGCACCAAAAATCGAAGAAATCACCCACCCATCACCAATTCTCGTCGATTCCGAGAAAATCGATGATGATTCAGAGGATCGGGGACTCGACCAAAATGAGGTCCTCCGCTTTGCAGCTGCACCAGTCCCAACATCGCCTGAATTGATGCTCCGAAATACGCCCCCAACTTTTCATCCGAACCAGCTGTGGAGTTCTTCACTCCGAAAACGAAAGCATCTCGCCCTTCTCAGCGCTGGGGTGGTGAAGGAGGGGCAGAGGCGAGAGGGCAGAGTGGACGAAATGGGGAAGGGAGTGTTTGGGACGAGCCAGACTCGTTTCCAGCAGCCCAACCACCATCGCCTCCCATTTCAGCGTCGTCTGCTCGTTTGGCGTCTTTCCACGCCCTTCCTCGTCCTTCCTGACATGTTCGGGAGGCAGAGAGGAGTGAGTGGGATGGGAGGGGAAGAGGGCGAGGAGGGAGTGGGGAAGGAGGGAGAAGGGAGAAGGAAGGTTGGATGGACTCGTCTGGTCTGTCAGAAGCGATGCGGATGGAAGTGATGGAGATGATTGCCGCATCGGTGGGAGGGCAGGGCAGAAGAGGAGGGGAGGAAGAAAGTGAAGAAAAGGAAGGGCGGAGAAGGAAGGTGAGTGACACGAGAACGCAAGAGCGAGAACTGGAGAATGAGCAAACGATGGGAGTGAGGGGGCACAAAGAACAAGACAGAAGCGAGGAAATGGAGTTCCCTCAAAGTGAAGATGTGAATGTCGCTGTTTGTCACTTCGCTCGTTCCTCCTCTTTCTATTTCTGTCCTTCCATCTTCTGTCCTCTCAATGTTCTCACTCCACCTTCTCTTCCTTCCCTCTCTCCTTCCTCATTTCTCATTCTTCCCCACTCATCTCTTCTCCTTCTTCTCCTTCATCAGGCTGTCAGCTCGCTTCTCTCTTCCCTCTCCTCGCTGTCGCTTTCGATGAAAACAACGAAAGCAGCGATGGCAGCAGAACTTGGCGGATTCAGTGCGTTTGTTCGAGAGTGGGAAGCAACAGGCCGCGATTTGGGGAACGAAGCCGACAACACGCAGTTGGAGGCACTGATGGGTGTGTGAGGAGAGGGAGTTCGAAGTGTGAAGAGAAGCGAATTCTTTCTTTCTTTTGGTTCATTGCTGTCTCTTCATTGATTCGTGTGTGTTTGTCTCAGGTGTGCTGCAGGAAGAAATGCGAAAGACGGAAGAACTGGCTGATATTGTCGCCGATGCAGAATATTCGAAGTATGTCCCCTTCACTCCTCCATTCTCTCCTACTGCCTCTTCGTCTCCATCGTCCTCTCTCCTTCCATTCTCCCCAATTCTTTTCTCCTCTCTCAGAACCCTCTCGTTTCGCCTGTCGAGTTTGGAGGAGCAGAACCGCTCTTTGGACGTGTCGCTGTCGTCGCTGGCATCGTCACTCTGCTCACCCACACTTCACAGTCTGACGAAGACGAACATTGACCTGCGACAGGAATGGGTGCATGCGATGGAAGAGATGCGGATGGCGAAGGGAGAGGACGATTAGGGAGAATAGGGCGAGAAGAAGAGAGGGCGAAGTAGTGTAATGAACGGAAGAAACGAAGCTCCTCCTCTGCTCCATCTCTTCGTCGTTTGATTGGATTAGGAGGAGACACGCAGGAACTTCACAGTGAAAACGAAAGCTAAATTTCTTTTTTGTTCTGAATCTGAATCATTTTATTATTTCATCAATATCGTGAATAAAGCTAGATCAAGGAGAATTCTTCCATCAGACGAACAACCGCACACCACGGGTTGTGTTTTGATACAAAGTTTGGGCAAGGGTTGATCGTGAAGTGAAAATGAAACAATCATGAAAGATTTGCCAAAATGGAAGAAAGATGAGATCCATCGAGAATCTTCGCGAACGTCTGCTTGATGGCAGAGAGGACCTTTTCTTCGAGTGTACACGGGAGCGCCACATTTCTCCCAATCTCGAGTGGATCGACAATGACAAACGGAGGGAGTATTTTCTTGGGGAAGAGAAGATGCTTGATAGAGGCTGTTGTGCAGAGAGCACCGTGCTTGATTGAGAAGGCGAACTCGTTTGTGTAGAAGTTGGACAAGAACTCCATGAAATTCACGAATAGCTGAGCGAGTGAGGTTGTGTTGACTGGACGAGGATCTTCGGTCTGAAGGGGATCGTCAGGATTGGGCAGGAGACAAGGAGCTCGCGACTTCCACGGCTGGGCGTCTCGACTGAACCGACACTCACCTCCCTCGATGTCCAGGTCGACGATGAGGTCAGGGTTGGACGCTGCGATGTAGGCCTCAGATTGGAGATTGGGAACGATGGGTGGAGTGCATGCTTGGAGATATGAGAGACAGATCAAGTTCCACCCGTAGCTGCTCAATGTGCGTTGACTCGCATCTCCAATCCCCCATCCCTTCGCCCACCTCTTCACCAGCAGCAGGAACAGTCGCACACGTTCATCACACTCTGTGTATGTCCGGATGAGTCGACTGTTCTGCACTCCGAGATAGTTCGATGCAACAATGTCGAAACTAACTTTGGTTTTATGATTTCGGACGCCAGTCTGTTCCCGTGTCCAAATCGGGAGCATCGCATGACACCTCAGAACGGGCACACGAGCCTCCTTGATGTATTCATTGACGGAGATCGAGTCATGCTTGTATCTGAAAATGAGACAGAAGTCGAGGTCGGAGTTGGAGGACATCACAGTCGAGCTGCCCGACCCAAACAGGACAACCTCTGCCACTTCTGGAACAACTTCTTTGATCATTGCTTCAATTCGTTGTCGGGCGTTTTCAATTGCCTTGAGATTCTCCTGTGAAGCAATAAACGTCGGATGATTCACAAGAATGTCGATTTCCGCTTCGAGTGATGCCGATGCCTGGCATGTTGGTGATGGAGGGATAACAACCTGCAGTGGAGGAGGAGGGCCCTTTAGTGGACGGAGAACAGGTGCAGTCCGACCTCTCTTCTGGCGGGGTGCTCTGGATCTTCGTTTTGGAGGGAGAATGCCCTTCGGTCTCCAAGTGAACCGTGATTCTTGGTCGGTGTCATCGGAGATCGATTTCGGAGGCTGCATGACGCTTTTCGTTAAGAAATCAACTCTAGACGACTGAAGTTGATCATTTACAAGTGTAGGATAATCGAACAATGGAGGTGGAAGATGTATCATGAGAATTTTAGATCAGATCCACAACAAATCTCGCCGAACCTCTTCGTTCAGTCACCTCAAAATCATACTGAAAAGTCTCACATATCGAATGAGGTGGAAAATTTGTATGAATGAACAGAAAACGAAGTGAATCACAGATAACGCACAGAAGTTACGGAGCTAAGCTGAGTATGCCTCCAGAAGATTGCTGACCAAGTCCCCAACGAATTCAGCAGTCGGCGACAGGCTATAGTTGAGTTGGGCAAGGAAATAAGCTTCGGAGTTGTTCAGGACGTCGAGTGGGATGTTGAATGTCTTGGCCCACCAACTGTTGCGAACTGGGACGTCCCTGTTCATCTTGTTCGACAGCATCAGTGCAACGACCAATACTGTTCCAATGTTGCAGCTTGACACGATCCATTCATGAACTGGGCGGCCTTCTTCCATGTCAACCTCGACAAGTCTTCTGATCAGCGCCCCAGCATATATCAGTTCCCCAACTTGAAAATATGCCGTCCTTGACACAAATTCCAGCATTTTTTCGATTTTGGGGTAGAGGGGCTCACTCACCAGAGAGCCATCCTGTTGTGGTGTGAGGGTGATGTCCGGCACATTGTCAATGAGAAATTTCGTGATATGCGTCGAGACAAGTTTCAAAGCATCCCGATTCGCGGTTTTGTTGAGGTCGAAGACAGTGTCGGTGGCATTGTCGACTTCAAGCGAATTCGGAGACAGTTTGAAGAATCTTGACAAAAGGGCTGAAACGTCCTCGCCAGTCGGTGGATGTGCTTCGGAGATGCCTGAAAGTTCGAGTATGTCTTTCAGCTGTGTTCGACTAAGAAGAAAGAGAAAAAATGATTCAATATGACGAGAGAATGAAGATGGAATTATCGGAGTTGTGTAACGAGTAAGACAAGATGCATACAGCTCCCCATGGGTAAGTAAATGAGTAGGTTCACTGAATATTTGAGTTGATGACATTTAAAATAATGAACAACGTCTTTGACAGCCGTGAACTAGTTACAAAAAAATATGGGTGAATAAACTCCGTTCGGATTCAAATTGCTCCGAGAGGAATTAGTGAGTGGAACGGCTTTGCATTCACAAATTAGGTGTCTTTTCCGTCACGAATGATGTTTTGAACCGGATATCTCACAAAAGCAACTCAGTTAGATCCATGGCCCACATCAACCAGTATAGTCGAGTAAAGCATGAAAAACCATCATATATCAAGAATTCTTTCTCTGAAGTGAAACATGAGTTTCAGGAAAACACATTGTCAATGTGTGAGTGTTCTCATAATCAATCGTGACGAGGAAGAAGAATGAAATCCAATCATTACGGAGAACAGGTTTAGAACGGATGTTTTCGGAAGATAACCACGAAAAACGAAGAGATATGTCGATATATGAGAGAATTATCGTCGATCAAGATCAACGTCGACGTGTCGATTGTCAACAGGTTCAAACGCTCCTAAAGGTCTAAAATGACAAATATGTGAGAGATCAGGAAGAGATGGGTGTGATATACCGGGTCCAGGAAAAGAATTTAGCGTAAGGGGAGTTGATCTTTGGAAGAACTTCTGACACAAAATAGAAGCAATGTCCAACAAAAAGCCCAATGATACAGCCGAAAAAATCAAAGTTGGTGATGAGGCTCACAAGTGCAGATATCCACGGACGATATTGGATTGGCATGACGAAAACGTAGTAAAGTTTGATCGTCCGGCCACGACATTCGGGGAGACGAGAGTGGATGTATGTGAGAGCAATGAAGAGAGGAGTGTTGAAGTATGTTCGCAAATTGAATGAAGCAGTGATGAGCGAGAGTGGCTGATGAGGAATTGATCGAGGAGAGAAAATGGCATACAAAGATGAGGGCGATTACAAACAAGAGCATCCTGAAGAAGAATTTCTTCTGGTCTCGCGGATATCGCTGTTCAAGCTCTGAAAAGGTCGAGAGACTCAGAGGGAGAACAAAACTATGATTGGGAGCAAGAACAGACTTTGAAACAAGAGAAAGAAGGCTATTAATGATAGAGCCAGCACTAACGAGATAACCAGGGAGGACGAGGTAGAATTTGTGAGAGTTGATGATATTGGAGACCGAGAAGAGCGTCTGAACTTTCGCTTGACCGAGAACGAGTCCAAGGACACCTGTGAGTATAATATTGGTGATAACGAGACCTAGAGAAAAAGGTTGAGGTTTCGGAAGAGATTCTAGAAGTTCTTTGAATGTTACTCTCCGATTTTCCATTTCTTTTCCACACACAAAAATTAACACAGGATCACTAACTCGACGATCGAATTGTAATGAGATCAAACATAAAAAATCACTCCTTATTAATCTGTTGGTTTGGGGCAGGAGCTGCTTGGTACGCTTGTTGTGGAGGTGGTTGTTGGTAATTTGGTGGTGGCTGCTGGTAGCCTTGTTGTGGAGCATATCCGGGAGCTCCTTGTTGATACCCGGGTTGTGGGGAATATCCGGGAGAACCTTGAGGATAGCCTGGCTGTCCGCCGTAAGCGGGTTGTCCTCCATATCCTGGTTGTTGTGGAGCACCGACATACGCTGGCTGTTGTTGGGCGAACTGTTGAGCTCGTTGTTGAACCTTGGTCGAAATCTCAACATTTAAATCGTTCACCATTGATCCGATCATGCATAGATCGATAAGTTGACCGATTCCGCAGAAACCGTAGGTCAGACAGTAAACGATGCCAGAGAAAATATGTCCAAGATATACACGTTGCATTCCGGCAACGCCAATGCAGGCGAGGAACCACAGACCATATGCTGGACCAGCGCTAAATTGACCGCTGCCCCAAGCCGGAACACCTGAGCTGACGGTTCGGCTGACATACTGTGACCTAAGTAAAAATTAAACATGATGAAATTTATACCAGCTAATGCCTTCGTAACGTCGGGAATCAGAATATGAATATTGTTCAGTTTGCATTGTGTAACTCTTTAAAATACGAAATAATGGGTTGATTACTATGATCTAGTACAATGTATGGGTGACAAACTGTTCACTCTGATGTTTGATTTTTCTTTGGTAGTAATCAAGTGCATCAATTTGTCCAAAGTCATAGAGGATTCTAAAACTGTGTAAAGTACAATTCATGTCAAAATGAGGGTTGATCAAAAATGCATTTTCAATGTCTCTTCTATAGCTTTCTATTTATTCAATTTCTCCTAACTGACATCGTACTTGATCCAACTATGGAGTATCCATTGACTGGAACCCCTCCATATCCCAGGCAAAAGTCGATCTTTCATCGATTCAATTCAACACATTACTTCATGCTCGGGGGGTTAGATAGAAACAAATGCTATCTCTCAGATTCGTTCTTCCTTCGGCTCCCGAACAATCTCCACTGGCAGCCCATGATCCTGCGTGGTCGGACGTTTCCTCGTGCGCGTGTTGACAGCGCACATTGGGTGATGAATGACAAGCTTTACATCTGGGGAGGTGCATGTTCCACATCGCTCCTATCTGATTTGTGGGCACTTGATTTTACTGAACAAGAATGGACCAAGATTTCACAATCAGGCATTATCCCCTCCTCCCGCCAGTCTCCAAGTGTTGTCGTCAATGGGACTGACGTCTACATGTTTGGAGGAGCCTCTCGTACGTGTCGCTGCAATGATTTATGGAAACTGTCCCTTTTAGGTAATGTGGGAACGTGGACCAAAATCGAATCGAACAAAGCCGATTCTGCTCCATCTCCTCATCTATCGAGCGGAATCCGGATCAGCGGCGGTCATATATATGTTTTTGGTGGATCTTCATTGTCAGACAGACAGCATATGTCGGTCTTTCAACATTCAACTGTCGCCAACTCTGGTTGGGTTGACCTCACTCTTGTTTCTGGCTCCATCTTCCCCACGTCGTCTCATCTCTCCAATCTTGATTTCACACCGATCTATAAACACACCACAGATTGTTCCCAACCATCTTTTCACGACACAACTTTCACACCTCATCCCGTCTCCGATCCAACCCCTCCCCGACATTGTTACGAAGTTAATTCACCGCACACACCCCGCAACTCTCTTCCCCTCCCTCGTGACTACACAGCTTGGACGTGCAAAACGTCGAGTTCGTTGTGCTTCGGATTTGGAGGCTATGCAGAAGGACTCAGTACAAATCCTGTTGAAGAGATTGTTCTTCTTGATTTCGACGATGCTGACCAAGGCGGTACGACAGTGAAATACCAAATTCATCAGAACATCCAATCATCCAATGCTGGCCAAGCGACAAACACGCCCTCCCTTGCGAACTCGATCTTGTCGCCCTTAAATCGATATTCAGCTGCCATCCCGCCTCTGACTACGGACAACACGTTCTATCTCTACGGCGGAGTGCATAGCGGGACAATTGATGGCCACTTGATCAAGATCTCCCTCGACACCCCCACCCCAACATACACTCTCCTCTCCAACTCCATCGACGGTGTCCCCACACCCCGCATCAACCATCGCAGTGTCTCCGCGTTTGGTCGCTTTTGGGTGTTCGGAGGAAGGAACGACGAAAAGCTGCTCCTGAACGACCTTCATTCCTTCGTCCCGACCAACCACTCGTGGGAACAGCACACAGACACTGGCCTTGAAGCCCCAACAGCCAGGGAAGACATGTCACTCTGCGAACACGCTGGGAGTCTGTTCATGTTTGGTGGACACGGGATGGACTCGAATGGCGAGGAGAACAGACTGAACGACCTGTGGCAGTTCTCAATCGAACGAAATCGATGGACAAAGCTTGTTCCGCTGAGTGAGGACATGCCAGCTGGTGTGAAGGGAGCAGCGATGATTCTGCTTCATCAGCAGCTTCATGTGTTCGGAGGGAGGTTTTCGGATGAGTCAGTTTCGAACGAACTTTGGGTGTTCTCACTCGTTGAATCAAAATGGACGCATTTGAACGGTTCCTTCAAACCGAACATTCTGGAAAACTCGGCGTCCCCCCTCTCCCCAGAACCATCCCTGGCAGCTCGAGAGCAACCTGCGATTTGGACGAAAACAATCGAAATTGACGGTGAGGAGCGCGACCTGCTTCTCGTCTGTGCTGGCCTGAGCGAGACCGACCAATCGATCCTGACCATCGACAGAATCATCCTCGCTTCGGAATACTCGCTCGACCAGAACTTCGTCTTCACCACTCCCTTCTCCTTTCCAGCCTCTGCCTTCCCCAAAAACCCAATCGGTATCGCTGCTTGCACTGTCGTCGTGGAGGATGGGATTGTCAGCATGGGCGGATTGGATGGCGACGAGCTTCGGCCGTTCTGGACTTATTGGAAAGTGTCTGAACTCACCCTTGACTCGTCAGACGCCAAGTACGAAGTGCAAACAGCGAGTGGACGGATTTCAAGTGGGAGTGTGGCGCTTCTCGGGAGGCAGGTGTTCATGTTTGGAGGTAGCGTGTCGGAAGGGCTTCGAGCAGATCCCACTCGCAACCACAACAGAATGTTCATCTCCACACTCACTGACACCTTCCGCTGCTCGCCTGGCACTGTCGTCGACTCTTCCGCAACTTCGTCGGCTGGCTGCTCAATCACACCCGCTGGAACATTCGCTCGAAAATTCGGCACCATATCCCCAACACTCTGCTCAGCAGGAACAACGAATCGGTTTGAAGGGGCGACGAGAGGGTATCATTGTGTGTCGTGCCCAGCTGGTTCGTTTGCAGGTACAGACGGCTCTTCAACATGCACGCCTTGCACAGATCCGAATGGCTGGTGTCCAGTTGGCAGCAGAGTGGGAAACGCGACCATTCCGTCCGAACCCAACGGAATGACAAGTCGAGTCCAAGATTTCCACACACTCGACGAGCTGCAAGCGCTGAACCTGCTGATCCCGTTGTTCGGTGTGCTCATCGGCATCGTCGTTGCATCGTGCTTCCTCTGGTGTCCCTGCTCCAAAAAGTGGTTCTGGCGGCTGGATTGGATGGACGGGTATCACCACACGCGCGTCAATCGAGTGACGAGAGTGTCGGAGAAGGTGCTGCGGAAGTCTCTCCTCGGCGCGTGTCTGTTCGTCATCTTCGTCTTCTTCACTGTCGGGACAATCACGTCGATTCTGTTGGAGTTCTTTCTGAACAACAAGTTTGAGTCGACGACGATGATTGTGGAGATGTCTCTTCCGTCTGACCCAACAATGAAAGTGATGGAGACACCAACAGCTGAGTTAGGGTTGGTGATCAACCAGATGAACAGGCAGTGCACTCTGAACGACACGTTGGCAGAGGAGGAGGGGCGGATTGGGTGGGCAGCAGACGGGGAGTTGTGCAGTGAAGAGATCAAAGTTCATTTTGGCCGAATTCAGACGAGTATGAACACAATCACGTTTCTCTCATCTTTCTCTTTGTTCCCTTCATCTCTCGTTCATCATCTCCCTCTCATACTTCTTCTTCTTCTTCTTCTCCATCACCTCCCAGACTCCCCTCCCACCATCGCATGTCGCCTCCTCTCCACCAACACCACTCTCCGCTACTCCCCAACCGTCGACTGTCTCCTCTCCATCTCTCTCGACACCCCAACCTTCGAATTCGACGTCACCGCGCCTGCTCCCTCCATCTCCTTCGAAGTGGACAACCCCGAAGCTGTTGCGTATGGCCTTGCTGCGTTCATGCGGACAGAGACGAGTCGAGAGAAGGACACCAACAGCCCAAACGAGACGATCTCGGGGCTCGGATCGTTTATCGTTGATTCGCAAGGGTTGATGTTCAAAGGACCGACGCCGACTGTGTTCTCGTTCGATCTGCAGCGGTCGCGATACAAAGCAGCCGACAACGAGCTTTCGTACGGCCTCTTCGTCTCGTCGGCAGACGTCACAGCTGGCTCGACCTCCGACTTCGACGAACTTTACTCCAACTTCGGACTCGCTGTGCAGTTCGAGTTTGTGAGGGACGCGCAGATCATCCTGATCGACCGAGTGTATCGGCAGAAGGTGGCTGAGCTGCTTGCCACGCTCTTCTCGACTGCGCTTGGATTCTTCGGGGCATTCGGTGCTCTCGTCAAAGTTGGCGAGAAGATGCAGACACTTAATTTCAAACCGTTCAAATGTTGCTGTCGTCTCTTCGCTGAAGACATTCGATATTTGGAGAGTGAACGACAGCCTCTCATTTCCACCGACCCTCCAGACGAGAACGAGATGGAAGAAGACAGTGGGACTGATGATCAGGCGTTTCAGGCGAAGAGCTCGTATCCAACAGAACACGACGGATGGGAAGAGAGTGCGGGTCAGAGCGACATGCCAGAAGTTCCTCCGACCACTCGACGATCTCACAAAGGACAGCGGCCAGCTCGGACAACGTTGGATTTGTCGCAAATGGACACTTCTGACCAGTACACAGCGAGGTGAGACGAAGCCGCGATGTGGTTGACTGTGTTTGTCGATGTTTCTCTATTCTCCGATGCAGACACGGCTCATGAGATAGCTCTCATGGCCCTTAATGTTTTCTTTATTTGCCAGGTTCTCTCCATCCAGAAATTATCAACTTTTCAAATGTCTAGCTCTTCAGTTTGATTCGACCTGGCATGAGATAGTTTCTTTGAATTTCCTAATTTTTCCGATTATATTCGGGTTATTACTCCACATCAATCTAACGTTCCATGATTGAATGCAATTCTCTCTTCAAATTCCAAACGGTCCATACCTTTTTTCTGACTCAAACCACCACCATTTTGTTTTAAACTGTATGGCTCAAGACCTCCCCCCAATCCGAAACAATGCGAACCCTGTTCATCAGAATGACTATAGACCGGTTCGCACTTGGGATCATTGGTATCCAGACAAGGAGAATGTATCTTGCTTCCAAGACAAAATTTCTCTCTAAAACTCTCCTTTCTGAAATTTATCTCTCTTTTTATCTTTGTAGTTTTCACGACTTCCTCCATCTCGCCGCCGTTTGGTCGAAAGACCGTTCTATCTCAAACGTGTGAAATTTTTCCATTTTCTGACTTTTTCTCAGAAGCAAATGACCTTGCCGAATCAAGAAAGAAACGGATGCAGCAGGACCTTCAAGATCGTTCCGATCAAAAGACTGCATTTCGGGAATCGCAACTTTTGAATTTCCATAGTCAACGATCTCGAAACTACGATGTATCCCACCATAAATTTCACGAGTCATCTCTCCTCAGAAACAGCAACAAGTTCTTCTTGGACAATCAAAGCTCCGATATCGCGAAGGTTCATCATCAGCGCTCGGACTGTTTGGCAACCCTCTGCCGGTGTACTCCACGCGTCGCTCGCCCAATACTTCAATGGGATTTGCTCATGATGGCGGATCTCCCCATCTTCCAAGATATATTCCTGCATTCACTGAACGTCAAGTTGGAGGGATCTCTCCACAAGATCCTCGCGAAATCGAACCGGAAATAGCAACTTCAATTCATCAACTTGCATTGTTCGACAATAAGATAAAGATGACGAAGAGAAGTATCCAACAATTTCAGAAGCAGGCCCAGAAGGGACAATCACAACAAAGCTCGCATCATTCTGATTCCGTCTACGACGAAAAGAATCCTCCCCTTCCACATTTCCAACGAGCTGAGAGGTTCAGACAACGCTTGCGAAAGTTGGAGCAGGAACAGAACGAGTTGCCAGATCGGAACGAAGGAACGTGATTTTTCTCGTCCCTTTCTTTCTTGTAAACTATTTTTATGTCTTGAAACCCTTTTTCTTTGTTTTTCCTGATATAATCCACCTTTTCTTGGTACTTCGAGGATGTCTGCGCCCGTCCTGTTCTTGATTCGATTTTTCTCGTTTTCTCCAAAAACAGTCCGATCAAATCTCACGAACGAACAAAGTTACGGACGTAAATGATTAGAAAAAAGATTAAGCTGTGAGATTAGACACATCTAGTTCTGTGTTTCAGTTAAGAGTTCCATAATCTGATTGATCTTCTGTTCGCACCCTGTCGTCAGTATTGATGCCTTCAACGTCGTTAAGCAACGGGACGTACTCCTCGCCCTTCCTCTTATTCCGCACAACCAGCACAATCAACCCACACACGAGCAGGATCAGCAGGATCCCTCCGAATGCTGGGACGACACTCAGAACGACTTTGAGTGGAGTGAAGATGAACCCACTCATTGCAATCGGGTGTTGGGCCGATTCCACTCTGTTGTCGATCCCAAAAACAAGCCGGCCGACCCAGGTTGAGGTAGGATGGAAGGGGAAGGAAGAGAGATTCCCGCTGGCTGTGAAACAGGTGTCATTCACGTGGTGGAGTGTGATGGCAGAGTTGGTCAAGGCGAAACAAGCTTGGGACTTCCCGTCTTTTGTTGTGTTGCAGATTTGGATTTCGTAGCCGCAAGGATACAGGCGACTTCCATTCACACTCATTTCGAACTCTTTCTTGTTCTTTTTGAGCCACCAGCTGTCAACTGTTGGGACGAAGAGTGGTGCATCGATGTTCTTCCCGTCGATCGACACGGCACACTTCTGATTCCCATCAATCCACAATTCGTCGGTCGGGATGGGAGTTTCGTGGTGAGAGAAATTGGTTATGCGGAGTTCGCCTCCATCGCATCTCACTCCATTCATCTTGACAGACTGCGGGATTTGTGGGGTGAGGGGCTGGCATGTCTTGAACATTTCGATGGTCGCTGACGAGTTGATCAAGTGGAGGCACGACGACATGTCGGTTGTGAAGGAATCTGAATGCATTTTCGTGTTCTCGAGGATGATGACCGGGTCGTTGAGGTGGCAGAGGGATTCGTCGTGTGGGGTCGGATCGTTCAGGACGAAGAAGGACGATTCTGGCATTTGTTGCTCTGCTCGTCGAATGGCTGACTGGACACATGTTTCGTTGTCGAAACGTCGTTTCATTTCCATTCTTTGTTCGTTCGAGTCGGGGTTGACGAAAGTGAACAGTCCGATCGAGTTGAACATGACAGGAGTTGTGATGTTCGAGTGGATCACAATCACCGGCCTGTTCTTCTCATCCCGCGTCTTCTTCATCACTTCCACTGCAATGTCCAGGCTTCTGATTTGATCCCAGTGATCCCAGTCGGATCTGATCCCACTAAATACCTACAATACCATTTCGTTTCTTTCATTTCAAAAAAGTCTTCTTATATATGATATTTGAATGGAAAAAAAAGTAAAAAGGAAAATGGTCACTTCATAGATCATGAAAATGCAAACTTTGGGTGCTGCTGTTTCAGTTTGTTCTACAACAATAATTATAAAAACAAGTCGATAATGCGTTATTATGTCTTCTTTGATGGTTTTTTCTCACTGACTAAAGTCAATGAAGGGAATACATCGAAAAAAGAAGTGTTGGTGATTGTGATCGTGCGTGTTTTTGGGAAATAAGAGCTGTCTGAAATATTGAAGAGCATTATGTGAAAACAAGAAGTGAATTGAACATGATTAATGAAGTGATAATGAGAAAATCTCAAAGGAAAAGAGTTGAAATTTGATCTCAGTCCAAATTTAGGCACTGACATCAATTGATCCCAGTTTTACCTATTTTGATGGGACTACTCAGATGCCTGGCAATGTCGCTCAGATGCAAATGAGCCATGTTTTCGTGTCCCACAATCGCTGGCGACGGGTTGGAATTCTGCCACAAGAAGATCATGCTGACCATCCACAGCTGCCCGCTCTTGATTTCGAAGAGGATGTGCTCCTGATTTCTGATTGGATCGACTGTTCCGTTGACGAGGGACAGCATTCCCATGATCAGCTGGAAGACCGACTCGTCTCCGTCGGTGTCCATCAGCTCGATGTCGAGCGAGTCGATCACGAGTGTCCCTGCCACAGTGAAGCCTCCCTCGTTCTCGATCTGAAGGAGCGGGCTGGTGTAGTTGGCAGAGACGATTGACAAGAATTGCTTGAACACGTCGATTCTGTCGTCGAGGAAGTTCAACCCCGCAATCTGCATATATTCGTCTGTCGCTCTCATCTTGTCCGAAGCGTAGACCATCGTGGCACAGGGGATCTTCGCTCGGCCACAGTTTGGATGATCGAAGAAATCGGGATCGACGAAGACAGGTCCTTCGAGATGCGGATAAACACCGTATACAAGCGGCACTTCCAGCACATCTTCCTCGTTGTCCATTCCAAGGAACACGAACACGTCGTCCTTCCCCAAACTGTCATAATCCAAGAAGGTTCCAGCCATCCGTCCGCTTGACACGGTGTCGCCATAATTTTTTCCAACCAGAAGGACAGAGCTGGTGGGGACAGGGCTGAGAAAGATGCAGTGGGAGAGAGTGACAGTGTTCTCGGTGAAGGTGGAGGGAGGGAGGACAGTGATGAAGATGGCATGGACATTTGTGGACCTGATTCCGTCGAAGTGCGTGTTGTGGATGTAGACAGACCCTGACGAGAGTTCCGAGTTCAGGAACGCCCCGTCTCCGATCGTCCTTTTCAGATTCTGCACAAAACAGTGCTCAATCCTGACATGTCCGCCAGTCTGTTCCCAGATAGCGAGATCTCCTGTGTCGGTCTTTCCCGTCGGCTCGCCAATTTCAGAATATGACAGTCGGACTGTCCCGAGTGATTGTTTCACGACACACAGACCGCCAGACGCTGATGGAGAGTAGAACACAATGCCATCCATGTCGACTTCTCCGCTTTCAACGTTGATCACACACGATGAAGGGGTGTTGAACAGCTCGAGTCTCGCTTCGATGAACGCGAGCTTGCCACCAGACACGACAAAGAGTGTCGACTTCTTTTCTGTTGTGGGTTTTATTCTGATCTCTGTGAATGTGAGTTGGGAAGCAGTGTGGACGATGAAGCAAGTTGGGTCGCCAACGAGAAGAGAGGCCAGTCTGTCAGAGTCAGAAGAGGTGATGACAAGGTCGCCTTTGTCGATGACGTACTGTTCAGCGAGCATGTCATCGTTGTTCAGCAGAATCTGCGCGTTTGGCTGTTTGACTTTGTGAAATGAATACAGAAAAGTTGAGCAAGGAAGCAACAAAAGCCCGCAAGACGCTGTGTCCAGTGCACGTCGATCAACATAGATGGCACCAGACGAATACGAAAAGAGTGAATAAAACAGAGTGACCAAGGAAGGGCGTGCTTTGGAGTGAAAAACTGAATCGTCCAGCTCTTCCGTTCCCATGAACAGAGACAGTTGGAAGGAGCGAAGTTCAGAAAGCGGTGGATAAGAACCCTGAAGGCAGGATGGGACAGCTGTCGCTGAGAACTTCGGGCCCATCAGGACGAGATACGGGCAGTGTGGTTCGCTGATGGGTGGGAAGGTATCGAGAGTGTGGGAGGAGGGGGGAGAGGAGAGAGGAGCTGGGTCTGTCCGGGTTGGTTGCCAGTCAAATTGAGTGTCGACGATTCTGACCTGCTCATCGCTAAACCCAGCAGCGTTACGAACGAAAAAAGCTGTTATTCCGTGTTTGACAGAAAAACTGGAGACTGTGCATCTTTCAACAGTGATTGAGGGCGGGATGGGATTGTGTTCTGTTTCAGACGGCGTGATGTCGGAGTGGATGAGGGCACCTCGATAGAGCGACCCTTTGTCGTCCTGCTCTCCATCATCACGGAACACATTCACAAGCACTGTGTCCGACACTCGCAGCTGGCCGCCAGTGTGTTCGAACAGCGCGTGCTTCCACAGATGGAGAGGATGGTCACCTCCGAACGAGCATTCCGAGATCGAGCCTTCGCCGGACATGATTCGGAGGAGAGTGAATTCGAAGGCGAGTTTAATGGTGTCGACTGGTGTGGTGATTGAGATCTCGGAGAGGAAGACGCGACCGGAGCTGACGAGGACACAGCTTGTTTCGGAGGAAAATAGGAAGATGGAGAGAGAGGAAAGGGTGGCGTGTCCTCCAACAACTTCCACGAATCCTTTTTCTCTCTCGTCATATTTCGAGATGAAGCGAAGTGTCTTCAGTGTCAACTCAGAATCGGTGCCTGACGAGATGAACACGTTCGTGTCGAATGTGATCGAACACAGTTGGAGTGTTGGTGCTGTTGTGATGGTAGCTGGGAAGGGATGAGCAATCAAAGGTTCGGCGAGGGCAGCGCTGTCTCGCATGACAACAACAGCGTCGTTCTGCGTCAGATCCAAACGTTTCACGTTGGAATACCCAAACGCGAGGGTGAGGCAGGGGAGCTGCTCTCGTCCACAGTTTGGATGATCGACGAAGCTCTTCGAAAGAAAAAGAGAGCCTCCCAAATAAGGATGGACGAACAGAGCGAGAGGGAGTTCAGGGGAATCGGCAGTGTTGGTTTCTCGTCCTCGAAGGAGGAAGATGGTTGAGGGAGTGAGTGAGTCGATGGCGGGGATTGTTGTTGAGAAGGATTCTGGAGTGACGGTGGATGAGATGGAAGGGCCAGACATCAGAACGAATGGAGGAGACGAGAGTGATGGAGTGGAGGCAGTGGGTGTCCAAGAGAACAAGCAGTTCTTCATCACAACACTTGACGGAGAGAATCCTTCCTCCTTTCTGACCAACACAACACAGCCATTATCAACTTCTGCGATATCTGTGAAAGAACAGTTGTTCAGTGTCAGTGAGGAGAAAGATGACGACGACAAGATCTGAGCTTGGATCTCGCACTGTTCTGCTGGGGTCTGTCGATGGATTTTGTTGAATACACTGTCAGCGATTTTGAGTGCGCCTTTTTTGTGCTCGATGAACGTTTGTGTGATGAGAAGAGGTGCTTCGGGAGAGAAATTCGAAGAGGCAAGTTCGGCCTCTCCATCCAAGAGTGAGAGGAGTGAGAAATGGGACGCTTGTTCTGGAGGAGTGGGGGGGACAGAGAGGTCAATCAGGGTTGCCTTTCCACTTTCGACAACGATGGCTGAACTGGGGATGTTGCTCACGCTGATCATAACTGTGTCAAATGTGACGGTTCCTCCCTTCACAATCACGAAATCAGCCTTTCGCGGGGCAGAAGTATCCAACTTGAGGTTCGAAATGTGAAAGTTTGATCCGGACGCGATTGTGATATAAGCTGCCTCAGAAAACGTTAATTTGCAGTGCTCCTGATTAGTTGCTGTAGAAATCCCAGTTGTGCCAGTTCTGGCAGCCAGTGGAAGAGTGAGGGTTTGATCATTCTTCAGGATCACCTGAGCTTCTGTTCCGACCAATTTGGCGTATGCATATTCCAAAGTTTTGCACCCAAGTTTGTCAAGACCACATTTTTCGTGATTATCCATCGAGCTATCCACATAAGCTGATCCTGTGACGTACGGATGAAGGAACAGCATGAGACTGAACGTGGACGTCGATGAAGGCGATACACTTCCACGGAAGGCATCAATATGCGCACGGGACATCGCGTCGTAGCTGGGAAGGGTATTTTCAAAGGTTGCGGCGGTGACAGTGGTTTCGATGGACAGGCCAGTCAGATGGAGGCAGTCGGCTGGTGGAGCGTCGTTTCCGAGAAATTGGACATTTTTCATCACAACACAACCTGCTACGAAATTGGATGAGCGGGTGATTGAGATTACTCGTTTGGTTTGGCTGCCCGTGCACTCGATGAATTTGGTCCCTTCTAAAGTGAGAGTTCCTGAAGAACTAAGACTTTCCAAAACAGCTGGCGATCCTTGCTGTCGAACAACTCCCTGAAAAGCAGTGTTTCTGATCGAGAAGTCACCGCCTTGATGGAGAAGAAGTGCTTGAGTTGTCGTCTTAACTGTTGGGTTAGCTTCCATTCCTAGCGATAGAATTGATGCACTTCCGCCTTTAATGTTCAGGACGCAGAAGGGCTGTTCACCAACGAAGTTTTTCAATGTGCAGCTCTCGATAGAGAAAGAGCCGTCCAAAACAACAAACATGTCTCCCCATCCATCTTTCCACTGCTCAAAAAGCTGTAATTTGGAACTAATCAGACAGTTCGTGACTTTCACAGCTCCTTTCGAGTGAACATGGACGACACTGCAGAGTCCGTGACGTTCAAGGGAGAGAAGAGTAAGATGGAGATCGCCAGATGCAATGAAAACAGTTTCCATCGGATCATCATCAGCCAGACCAAAGATTCCATTTGCTGTTGAATCTCCCCGTACCTCCACTGTCTTCGTAACTGTGCATGTGTAGAATTCTTCGCAAATCATGGTACCTTGAATCTTGAAGATCCATTTTGTGATGTCGGTTTGTTCTGTTCTCTGATCATAAGCGTACTCGATGGTTTGACAAGGTAGTTCCGCTGTACCGCATTTGAGAGAATCATCAGATGAACTGTGACTTGGATTAATCACAACAAATGCTTCTTGGGCTCGAATGTGGAGGTAACAACCGATGAGACACAACTTGAGAACAGTGAACAGGGAGAACATCGGTTTTGACGTCTTTCTGGGAGAGTCTTTAGTCCTGATCAACCCAAATCCTCAGGTTTGAAAAAGACTTTGCTAAGGGTCAGATCGAGAATTCCATCAATCATCCCTCGCGTTTAAGAAACAAGAAAGGAAACTGTCTTTTTTAATGTCATTCAGACCAAATTGACTCAGATTTCTTAAATCGATGTCTGGTATTATGACAGTGAACCTCATTCCAATTCTCAAGATGGTCAACAGTCATGGACAGCAAGATGTGATTCCCTTTGTGAAGCTGGAACATGGGATAATGAGACTGTCGAATTTTGGACTCTGAAAGAAGAGAACACCATACAAGAACGAATCGTAAATCAATCAGAACACAACGACCAAAGAAAGCTTCTCTGGCGAATTCTACAAAAAAACATCGCAAAAATTCATCTTCTTGGAAGAATTGTACACTCATACGATCCAGAGAAACACTCAAAAAACACTGTTTTGGCTGTTTTTTCGGGTGTACTGGTCATTTTTGCACAACCCGTGACACAATTTTGACAACACTTAGCAATGAAACGTTATTTTGGTGAAACGAACATTTTGAAAAAAAGGCAAAAAAAGCTGGGTATCTGGAAATAAAGGAATAAACACTTTTTTCTCGACAAAAATATCCTTTGAAAAAATGGTGAATTTTTTGAGCAACTTCTGTTGAGATCTTTCCGATAACAATGACCTTTTTTGGTGCAAAACGGATGGCTGGTAGTGTAGAAAAAAGGACAATAAGAGCAGAAAAAAGTGTGTATGTCTTGCTTTCACGGTGTTTCGAGGTTTTCTCGAGTGCGAGTGAGAGAAATATTCTAAGATTTGATTATTTCTACATCTAACCAGAAAAGTCTCTAACAGTTAAAAGGTTACTTGGTGTTCAAGTCGGAAACGATTGAAAGAGGCTCTGATAGCCCATCAGACTTTGGTTCCACAGATCCCGTCTAAATTGCATCAATCCACACAGAAGATCTGGGAGTCTGTCATTCTTTCTGATTCATTGTTCATAAAAAAAAAAGAAATCCTATGTCACTTCAGTGACTTTTCTTGTCCCTGTCTCCTTTCACTTAGAGGTGAAATTGGCCTTCTCCCAGTCCTCGAGATGGAGCAACGAACCTGATGGCATTTCATGTCTCTCCATAACATGGAAAGTCAAATCAATCAGTACAGAATGCAGACAATCAAGTAAAAACGAATACAACCCATGCTATCTTAAACACCGAATTGAAGAAGACGATTTGAACGAGAAGGTGAGAGATAACTCCGAGCAATGAAGACAGCAAAAAAGTTGGGAACAATTCAGAATATCTTCAGAATCGTTTTATCCACTTGTTGCCAGACAAAACTAAATGCTGTACTCACCATGTTAAAAAATTGAATGAGTGAATATCGTGAATCTTCCAGAGTCTATTGAGTTGAAAACAGTAGGCCACCTTTTCTCACTCAAATATCGATATTCAAAACCGAGCTGATTCTCCTCATATTTGGCTTTGGTCAAGTTTTCTGTTTTCGACTCACCTCCATAGCTCGCAGAGGGCACTTTTATTTTGAATTGGAGAACCTCCAACCAGATGGTGAAGCTCTTGTGACGATCATATCTGATCCAAAGCACAAGACGCGAACAATCGGAAGTTCTGGTGCATTCCCCAAGCCATCGACACCACTTTTTATGAAAGTCAAACGAAAGACATTCATGAAAGAACAGCAATTGCTCTTCCTCTCGACACTTGCACGGACCATCGTCTCACTTCAGTTTGGCGGTGAATCTGTGTTTTTTTGTCAAAACGTACTAGTCTTGGTGCTATCCTTGCGGGGTTGGAGGAAATGAAAGACGGTGGAACAGGAGAGCAGCTCTATGCAACCTCTCTTCGAATCATTGATAAAGCAGGAATCAAACCCCAATTCATCGTCAGTGTTTCAACTGTGGGCCCACCGTTTCAAGTTATCCATGAAAGACATTTTCGATACTGACATTCTTCCAGCAACACACACTCGGCATTTTGCTGCAATCAAATGAATTGACGTTCATACAGTGTCGAGAAGTCGTTGAAACTCTTCGAAAAATGATGAACGAAGAAACGGAAGAAACTCATCGCAATTCAATGCCTGCCTG
The DNA here is from genome assembly GCA_033064195.1 of Blattamonas nauphoetae. Taxonomy (NCBI): domain Eukaryota; phylum Preaxostyla; order Oxymonadida; genus Blattamonas; species Blattamonas nauphoetae. Next base: position 105,531 of record JARBJD010000131.1, on the reverse strand, counting down.
TTTTCCACACACCAACAACGAGACTCTCGAACAAGTCTTTTCACAAACTGTCTCAATTGGAACTTATGTCATCCAATCTCTTCGAGAATCCTTCAAAACTCGATTTCTCGAACCAGACGTGTCAACTCAGCTTGATTTCCTCAATCATGACTTTTTTGTACAAGAAGACACCCCTTTGATGAAGAATCCGATTCAGAGGATCAGGAATTGTTCGACCATGACTGTCTTCTAAACTTTTTTCTCTCTGATTCTGCCATCTCACACAAAACGGAATGTTATGCTTGACATAATTTGTCACTTCGTTCACTAGAAAAAAGGTTCGATCAAAACTCTTGGGATCGACGGGATCAATCTCATAGCCCTGTTCATCCCTCTAATTCAAAAACTCATTCACCCATAATCAATACTGTGTCAAAATGATATCACAACTTACAGAGACATTCCTTCGATACCCCGTCAAATTACACCAGTCACTTAGGGATGGGCAGCGGTCGGTCCGACTGACGTTCGACCGACCGACTGCTTTTCGGGACGATCAATCCAATTCATCTTGGTCTGTATTGTTGATTCCACGTAAATTTTTGAAGATGTGCAGAAGTTAACAAAAAGCAGTGTAAGCGGATTAAGTCATTCAAAGCAACAGTTTTTAACGATGATCTGACATTCTTGAGTAATTAAAGGACTGATCGACCACGTCATGTGAATGTGGACTATTCTCACGGATCTAATCGAAAAGAAAAAGTAGAAGGTTGATTTTGAACTATTATTCACTGGACACGACTTTGTGCTTACTCATTCACTCAGGATATCGCAGGGAAATGAAAAAGGTCAGAAAACAGGTATGATGAAATTTGGAATGGCGTAAGGACGAGAGGAATAAAAGGGAATGCGGGCAAGATGGGAGGAACAATGCGGAATACGGTCAATATGGAACGAACGATGCGGAAAGCAGGCAAGATGCGCAACACACGGCCAGTGAAAGGTCACATGTTGAGAGGGGTCGAGAGGTTTTGGCATCGTTCGGACTCTGCTAATCAAGGCTTGGAAGCCGTCTGTGAAACCGAGCCAATTCGAATCCCTTGAAGATAAAGTTCAGGACTCATCTAGTACACACTTTCATTTTAGATTGGAGCAGTTATTCCATCAACTCTGATCGAATACAAAATGGGTGTCCGTAATTCGATAGAGTTGAACAAATCGCGTCTGACTCGTCTTTCATCCAATTGGAGAGGATTTTTCTTCCCGGAAGATGGTAGATTTGGTCGAGTGTTTCATTCAGGTTTTCTCGCACTGAAGTCATCAGAGATTGGAGAAGTAAGGTCAGGGCTATCAGATCGATCTCATTGACCTCAAGCTTTTTAGATCTAACCTCTGGAATTTCAATCATATCACTTCAATTTCAGAAAAAAGAGCATAAATATTGAAAAACTGTCCATAAGTCCTGAAATGAAAGTGAAGAAAGACCTTAAAACGGAGATGAACTCTCAGAGGATGAATCATCAAAAATCACGTCAACATCTGAATTGATTGAGTATGTGTATCCGTTTGAAGATGATATGTGTTTCTGATATGTCTGGCACAACTTGCAAAAGATTCCTCCACCTTCGAGTTTGTAGTAGCTTTCACCATCAGGTCCAATACAGTCCCGATGCATGATCCACCTGTGAAAGTCTGCTTGTATTTGATCCTCCGATTTTCCTTTAGAATTCCTGGGCATATCCCGTTCTTCTTCAAAGTCAGATGGGGAAGAGCTTCCTTGCTCGTCATTAAGGTCCAGACTGGACGAGAGAAGTTCATCTGATAAATTGAGTTGAGACCGTTGACTTTCAAGTTGAATTCTGGCTTGTCGAGCGGCTCGAGCACTTGAAACAGTACGGAATTGGAGGAGTGTCGGTTGAAAAGTGTGTTTCGGTTGACTCATCCCACCTTTGAAATAACACAAACAGCCTGAGACGGTTTTCGAACCTCCTATTTCGGTTTTCTTTGATCTCAGCCAGAATTTGTCCTTGGTGAGATCCGTTGATCTCAGGAATACGTTGTTTTGATCTCAGCACTATCACCCCTGAGTAAGGAGAAGGCCGGTGAGCAAGCTTGTTTGATGCTTATTCCAGATTCAGCGACGAACTTGAGGAATTGAGACTTGGTGGTTTTGTTTCGATTGACTGATGAAGCCTGAACAATACCTCCTATTTTCTTTGCCGCCCTGTTTTGTCTTTGTTGCCAGAGAACCATATATTTTGTTGATGATGAGTGGAAGCATTGATGTTGTCGAAACTGATGCGTTGAATTTTCGAATGTTTTTCCGCAAGCGCGATCTCCAATGATGTTCAAGCAGACGAGACGTTTCTTTGCGTTTCTTCCCTTCCCTCTCACATCCCATCCAACAAATTGAGCATATCTTCGTTCCGGGCCAGGCTTCTCCTCTTTTCTTCTGACCACTTCACAATAGTATGTGTCATTGGTATTCGGGAGCCGGACGACAGCTATTCCTTCAACGATATAGTGAAAGAAAAACATGCTACTTCAAGAAAATATAGGATTCTTTGAGAGAACTGCCTGAATTTTGTTACGATCAGAATCAGAATCGGACGATGAATCGTCCAGAGTGAGATCCTGGTAGACAGTGAGAGTGAACGAAATAAACAATGAAATTACCATTTTCACGGTTCTGGTCGAGTGGAAATCCTCTTCAATGAAAGAGAATGAGTCTGTGTCGGTCGGTCAGGCCAACTTTTTGTCCGATGTTGGGGAAAGACAGACCGACTCAGGGACTCTTGAACTACGACATTACTCTCATTAATTTATAGAAAAATGAGATGAACGAATTGTAGAGATGTTGTGAATCAAAAATAAGAAAAAGAGAACAATAAAGTGACTCGGGCGGGATTCAATCCAGCGTCCGGGGAGCAAAAAGCTGTTGTGCTACCGCTCGACAAAAGGGCACTTCAAAAAAGTCGCCGACTGTTTGAATATTTTAGGGACTGGACTCGAAGTTCACAGACCTACCACTGCCCATGCCTACAGTCACTATTTTGGAGGCTCTCACTGAAACTGTTTCCACTTATTATTTTTACTCTTCAACTGCTTCTAGTACTCTTTTTAGTGAAATGATAGTGGCGTCACCAATTAGTTCCTTGTCAACAATTTGTGCTTTTTCTGGAAAAAGCACTTTTGGTCAAACTAAGAAAAATAGAAAATGTTAGAATATTTGGCCCACACAATCCGTTTGAGACCGAAGAAAAAGCTGAATATGTTTTCCACATCTTCCCAGATCTCCCAAATTAACGACTCGACAAAAATATCATCAAAATCGATTCACTGGTTGTGAAGATATGATCATGAACACTGCCCATCATTAGGTGATTTCAGACTCGAATTCAACTTGAGTAAATACATGGGTGAAATGAGGAATGAAGAAAAGGCATATTTTCACACAGGAGTACTTTGGATCGATCGGAGTATTCTGTGAAAACAAACGGAGAGTTTCATTACGAGAACATCGTGAGGACATTGTGGCCACGTGCGGTTTATCGGAAGACCTGTCCGAAATAGACTGCACGAGGCAGGTTTCGAAACCTAGTTGTTTATTTCTTTTCCTTAAATATTGACTGGTTGTGGAATTTGACGGGTGATGGAAGCCGATTCGATCAATCGAACCGAAAAAGAAACTCTGGAAAATAATAATAGTTCGTAGACGACCAATTTCTTGGAGCCCCACAAGTAAAAATTGTGCAAGTGTCAACTTAAAGCAAGAGAACAAATCAGAATGATGGTGATTCCAGATAAGATTGAAATATTGCAGTGGTGTCTTGCGAGATTCCTGAGAATCATAACGTACTTATACTGGCGTGACCGAGCCTTTTGGCTCGGTCAATGTCACTCCACTTTTCTTCAAAGGGTCAGATCAATACTTCACTCAGAAAAAAGGTTAAAACCATTCCAACAATACCTTGATCGACACTAAACCATGAGGAAGCTGATGAAACTGTCAGAACGTTCAAAACAGCTGTGATCTACCCCGAGTCGACAATCGTACCAATCCGAAGTCTTCAATGATGCATACTCCATTTCAATACCGACTACTTCGATGCAAGTCTATGTTGGATTTGGGACAGCAACTGTTGATTCTATGAAACGGACGGTAAAGCCCTTCACACTTGACACAACAAAATGCATCAAATGTGGAAAATGAACAACCACATGCCCAATCTCAGCCATCACAATGTCGTCGAAAGAAGGAGGAAAAGTGAAAATCGACGAGATGGAAGATGGTTTCCAACGTCGAGATCCTGATCAGTGCGTCCTCTGTTGTCGTTGTTGTAAAGTCTGTTCCAAAGGAGCAATCGGCATGAAGCACTGTCACACCGATTTCAGATCATGTATGTCCACCATCCTCATCGCACCTGATTCCGCTGACTTAGGAAAAGATCGCTGGGCTTGGTCTCTCTCTCATTCACACCAACATCGTCATCTGCACCAGCCGATAAACAATCAATTGCGACGAAGACTTCTGTTGCTCCGAAGGGTGTGATTATGAGACCATTCCCGCCTTCGCTTCTCACCACTACCAACAACGTGCTCGTTGGAGTTCGACTTTATTTTCACCCTTTTCTCCCTCTTCCCGCCTTCTGTGTTTGTGCTTCCTCTCTTCTCCTTCTCTGGCTGTTCCGGGATATCCTCTACCACAGCCTCCTCCCAGCCCACTTCAATCTGCTGACTCAGATCTTCATTCCACTATACGTTTTCATTCATCTTCATCTTCTGCACAGATCAGCTCCTTGAAGTATGCATCTTCCAGATTCTCTTTCGCATATCCAATCCGACTCAGCTGCGGACATCCATGCGCCTTCAGCTTCCTCAGTTCATCCTTTCCTTGCTCGATCAAATCATCTTTGGCCAAATCACCACTGACCCTCTCTTCCAGTGAGTCCGTCGTCAGATGCAGGCGAGTGAGGAGTGTCTGCTGTTTCTTCACCACCGATACCCGTACAGCTTCATATTGATCAAATCATTTTGCATTTTCCTCTACGCGGTCAACCGTCCCATCGATCACTGCTTTCCCACGGCAACGAGGAATGAAAATAAAGGAGATTTTGGAGATGAAGAGTACGACGATGAACAGGAACTTAAAGAAGATGAAATTGAGAATGTTGAAGATGAGACGGAAGGAGAAGATAACAGTGAGGATGCGAAAGAACAAGAAAAGAAACAATATGAAAAACAAGAATACTCACAAAATTAAGAAAGAGAGGGCGGAGAGTGATGAAGAACAGGACGATGAGGAAATGAAGGAAGGAGAGAAGGAAGGGGAGAGAAGAGTGACTCTGATCTGAAACAAGACTCAGAAAGACGACGATTCGTCCAAAAGCGACCCTTTCCACAAAACAGAAGAAGTGGGGAGAGAAGAAGATGAAGGAGGAGGAAGAAGACAAAAGAGTGAATGAGGGGTGAGAATTTGGACACAAGGGATGAAAAGAGGATTGAATCTGTTTCTCATGAGGTAAAGGTGACCATTTCACAAGACAGATTCGATTTAAGTAGTTTCAGAGACTCATCTATCTATCATGGCCAGTTTTCGAAAGTCTTCCTCGATCAAACCAATCTTTTTTATCTCAGGATACATTTGTTTAATAGGAGAGCACGGCTCCTCTATCGTGAGTTTTGGGAGATAGAAATGGAATGGTCCTCAATGGATCTTCAATCACTGAATATCGTGTCGTTGTAGGTTTATTCCGGAGATTTTCCAAAAAAACATGATCAGATCTCACCCATTATTTGAATACTCCCGGTTACTGACCGTCACCACTTTTTGATGAAAAGTGACCCGGTCACCCCGGTCACGCCAGTATAAACGTACTCGAAAATTTTTCTCAGAGACTGATATAGTATCATTCAAAAAAGACGGCCGTTTTTGAAATATACAAGCAAAATAGTGTGGTGAAGTGACAATCAAGAGATTCATAAATCCTTCATTTTTGAATGATACTGTATATATCTCCGAGAATCACCTTCGAAGGAAGCTTGATTTTTTTCATTCACTCGATTATAAAAAAATTGATCATTTATTCACAATTTGGATCAAGGTGACCGACGTGTCACGATAAAATTAGAGTACGGGTTGATCAAGAAAATGGTCTATTAACTTTGAAAAGATTGGAGTGGGAAATGGATGATATGTGGCATGTTGTGAAAGACTCAGCGATAGCAACACCTCGCTATGTTTGGAGAACCAAACAACAAACAAATCGCCCAAACTAAAGTTGACAAATAGACAACGAACGAGAGTCGTGAAAACTCTAAAAAGACTATGGAGAGAACAGATGGTGAGATGTGTGTTGAGTGATGGGACGAATCGAGTGATGTGGAGAAATGACAAGTCAAAGAACGGCGATCGAGAAACAAAAAATTCAACTACGACAAAAAAGAGCAGCTCCTCAGACACTGATAGTCCCGTGTTAGGGTATGCCACAAAACCCATCAAATCCACAAAACTCAAACGTCCAGGAAAAAAGGGAAGAACAGTGGAAGAGACATTCAGCCTCGAAGTGATTGCTTGCGCAAATACCTGTGGGAGGAGATGAAGGTCAATCTTTATGAGTTGATCAGCTAGAAAAAAGGGTTTAATGGGGAACTGTTGAAACTCATTTTGTTCTTTTATTTCATTCTGCATCAATTACCATCCATTTATTGTGAAAAAATTCAGAGAAAACGATGTGAAATGTAAGTTTTGAGTTGTCAAGATTGATCTTCCCATATCGTTCTCTTGTGTGCTTTCTCACTCCTCTGTGTGCTCATTCGTTCCACAGTGTTGTTCTCCAAACATTCCCCTCGGTATCAGTGAGCAGCTGTGTGGATATGGGGATAAAAAAATGGAGAGGATGTGGTTTGGGGACGTGTGCTGGTGTTTGGTTGAGACCATTGATGTATCCGACGTAAACTCTGAGTAAGGATGAAAGAAATGGAAAGTACAGACGAGTGATATGGTGAGAGTGCTGTGTTGGCAACGATGGGAGTTGTGGAAATGTTGGATGAGACGAGCTGATGCGAAAGGGAAAAGGAGATGTGAATGAGATGAAATGAGAACAAAACAGGAAATGAACAAAAGTTTAACTCGACATATCTCATACCAAAGATGGTTTCGTTTCTTAAAGTGCCTTGACAGTCAGTGTCTTGCCCTAGTTGCCTCTTCACAGTATCGGCTGTGATGACGTCCGCAAGACAAATCTCGCATTGTTCTGCTTTTTCTTTGAGCTATCGTCAAGGAGCTATACAACACAAACAGTTTTGTATTCGAACCCAATGATCGTTCTTGTTTGCTGGTGCTCAATTGTAGTAATACCATCCGCATCACCCTCAATGTAGATTGGCATTGTTGATTCATTCCCAAGAATACCAGAATGCGATTGTAGTGCTTGTGAATGTGTGGTGATGGTTGAGTGAGGATCTTCCAAAATGAGACGAAGCTCTTTGCCACAATGAATGGATCCGTTGTTATTTCGGATCCAACAAAGGTTTGGGCTGCGCGTACAGAGACTTGTGTGAGGTTCGAACTGAGGTGGATGGCATTTGTTTGATCGATCTGATAAATGCTCAATTGTCCGTCCCCCTTTCTTTCCATCATTTCCGCAATCGCCGTCACTTCATTCGTGGAGTTTGTCGATGGTATGTCACTCTTTCATGTTCTTGATTGATGCTCTGATAAACATGTCATTCTCTGAACAAGAAGAGTGAAGATCGGCGGCTTCAGAACGTGAACACAACTGCACGTCTTCTCAACGTGGAATCTTTTCCTAAAGATATAGATTCATGCTCTCCCATTCCATCTCGTTCAACCCGAAAACAAAACCGTCATTAGAACCCAAACTGTTCAGTTTGACTTCGTTCAAGATGTCGAAGAGCAGGATCACCATCATCTAATTGTTCACCAATCATCAAGTATGCATAAACCATCAAATACTGACCTTCTATTGCCCTCAAACAGCCCCATTTCTGTCCATTTCTTCTCATTCAGTTTTCTTCATTGTCATGCGCGTTGTCCATCATCTCTCTCCAAGTCATGTCATCCCCTTCAAAACCCCGACAGAAAGAAAGCACGAACTCAAGACAATCGAAAGTCGTGAGCTGAACTCTTCGACACCCTTCTGATTTACCTCTGGAAACGTCAGGATTCTTTGCCCGTTCTTTGCCTACTTCTTCGATGCACTGGAGAGTTACTACTTATTCAATCACATCATATCAGTTCGGTCGATGCTTTCTGGACCGAGATATCGGAATACCTTGCTGTTGAACGCTGCACCACTTTCGCACATGGACAGAGAAGATTCCTCCTTTTATCATCTCCACAAATTACAGAAGTGTTGTGGAGAACATCATGATGGTCTATTTGATGTCAGTGCTCCAGATTCAAGTCCATATTCCGCTTTATCCGCTGTTCGACTTCGGTTAGTGTAGGCTCGTCACCTTTGCCATGATTACTCCTGACAATCCACTCACCGTTACCACAATGCTTGCCGTTGGCCAGCTCATCCGATTCCTTATCGACAACAACGACGATCACAACAAGATCCTAAACGACACAAACAAAGGAATCTGACTCATCAGATTTGCTATCACAAGAGTTAATCTTCATCCCCAAGCTCGATGTCCACAAAAAGAAGCAATATTCGCAAAATTGAACTCTTAAAGTTGTACGAAGAGCCCTCAAGTCTGATCATTCGAGACTTTCAAGTTTCCATCGACGCATCAACAATTTCTGCGTTCGTCGGAGCTTGTTCCGTTCCCCCGAGTAAGCTTGCATCAGAAATCAAGTAAAATGTTGGTATTCTGATCGTGATGACGAGAGAAGCGAATGCAATTCAAATGTCACTTCACACACTCATGAAGACACAAATTTCGCTCGAAAGGATACTAATTTCCTTTATTTACCAGTACTCGCCCACATCTTAACACTATTCACCTCTGCTTCCTCCTCTGACGAACGGGAAACCGTCAAGATGGAGATCTCGGTCCTGATCAAGAGAATGTCGCAGTACGCAGAGAGGAGGCACGCTCGCGAGGAAAAGTGGAACGAGCTTGCGAACATGCACAGTCAAGACCGCCATTCGAGACAGTCTGGTTGTACAGTGTGCCCGGCCATGATCCAGCTGGGGAAGGAAGAGCCAGCCGACTTCGAAGCCACACGTGCCTCGCTCTATCTCCACCTCAACACTGCCATCAAGCTGAAGCAGAGACCGCCCAACAGCTTCTGCAACATGCAGAGCGCGGTGGGCAGGTGGAATGCGATCAAAACGTCGGCAGATGCGGACTTCGACGAGACGGAGTTCAGAGACGAGCGAGTGCCGTCGTTCATCCTTTCGTACCACGACGACAAACTCGACTTGCACGGAAACACGATCATCCACGCGAAAGAAGAGGCCACAGAAGACGCCACAGACAAGGAGCTCGACGCCCCTTCCCCGTCCAGCGCGATGGACGATCGCAAGTCAGAGGAACCACACCTCAAACAGATACCCGCCCTATCCCCGTCCCTATCGACACAGGTCACCACTCCACCAGCTCCCAGCACGCCGGACACGTTCTCACGACTCGCTTCGAGACCAGTGTCACAGCGTGCACTGGCAATCTCCTCACCGTCACTCCCTCGCGGCCAGTCTTCACTTGCACGCTCGTCGTCCTTCACTCTCCAAGACACACCCACTCCATTTTCGGACAGTGTCCAGTCGGAGGCGGAGGAAGGACAAGCGACTGACCTCACCACTCAACTTCAGGACGAAGAAGACGACGAGAACTTCGACGCGATGGACGAGTACCGACAGTTCTCACCAATCTGTTTGCCTGCTTCCCTCTCTCCATCCCTCCCCACGCCGATGCCCAGATAACGAACGACATGGCGTTCCCTCCGTCCACTCGCCTGAAGATGTACAAAGAGGAGGTTGACTCTGTTTCTGCTGTGCAGTACGTGTGCATGATCACCGACCTCCTTCTGAAGGACGACATGGTCTCCTTCGACGACACAACACGGTCGGATCAGTCTCACCGTACTCCGAAGCTCTCCACATCATCTCCCGCTGCCTCCTCACCCCGTCTCCCGTCGCACTCTCAGCTGTCTTTGTCCTCCTCCTCTCTCTCTTCCGCGCCGACAAGGTGAGGAAGGTGTGTGAGATGTATCAGACGTGCATGGTCGAGACGGGTCTCGTCCACTTCACCCTTTCTGCCCTCCGCTTCGGAGTGACTGCCGAGCACTGCGGGTTCCTTAAGTATTTCGTCGTGGTCGAGAATGCATGGGCATCTGCGGCGACAAAGGCGGAGTGTTCGAATGTCGATCCCGACGAGGCTATCACTCATTCCTTCGGATCCAACAAAGAGTTCATGGCGTTCTTCAAGCCACATGGTACTTCATCTTTCGTTTCGTTCATTTCAAAGTGCCTCCCTCCCAACCTCCTCTCCACGCTGTTTGTGTGCTCCCCCAAAGCACCGTCCTCTGACCCGCTGATCCACTTGTCCCCACTCCCCTTCCCGTCCACCTACGTCCCCCCCTCGCCCACCGCTCTGCTTATCTCCGACCGCCACTCCTTCACCCTCACTGCCTTCATCGAATACTTCAACGCCGCCTTCTTCCCATCCAACAGCTCCATCGCTCTTGATTCCTTCGCAGTCTCGCAGCGTCTCTGGACACCGCAGGCTGTGACTACTCTCAACGCCACGACAGACCTCCTTCTCGACTCGTTCTTTGCGAAGTGGGAGGCGAACCGGTTCTGCACGTTTATCCACACCACCCATCCCGTCATCTTCGATTCCGTCCGCATCAACACCCACGATCCCTTACTCGCCCTTCTGAACCAGATCCCTGCAATGTTGTTTCTTTTTCTCCTTCGCTCTTCTTTCGCGGCTTCTTGCGTAGTTTGCAGCTTCCAAAAACGGAAGAATGTGCCCTTCTAACGTGACCGTCGCTGATCACTCCCTCACTCGCCATGAAGCGGTGACAAGATGGCCGAACCCTCTTCGGAGACGAATCTCCGCGGGATAGGAATCCTGCGCTCCGACCTGATTGAGCGAATCTCGTAGTAGGCCCTCACCCGAGCTCCACACCATCTCGTGTTCCTCTCGCAGCGGTCTGTCGCCAGACTCTGATCAACATTATCATGAAGAGCAACCTGGAGGCAGAACCGACATGCGTTCTCTCGCCTTCTACTCGAATTAGGACAACAGCAGGACCACCCACGCCAGAAACATATTCTCCACTGGAGAACGAGGAGTGGGAATCTGACACGTTACTTCCTTCGCCGCCCCAGTTGATCCTGACGCTCACTCAGTGGAAACAGCGGATGCCCCTCGTTTCAGTGCAGATCAGCATACACTCACAGTCTCTCCTCATTCTGTCTGTCACTCTAATGTTAAGTTCAGAAGTAGTAAAGTCAGCTCAAACGACTCAAATCAGTGCTGTTTCGGTGCGAATGGATGAGATACGATGGGTCAGTCGAGATACACCTCCTTTCATGTTTTCTCATTTCATGATTGATGATTAAGCCTCTCCTTATTGTCTCACATGTCCCTACATATCGTAATGTGAGAAGATTCGCGGTTTTGTCATTCTGAAGGACAGATCAACCCAAAGAACACTTTGTTAGAACAGGTCATGCGTTTGTTCAATATAGGCTGGAAGGAGCAAATATCACACACAATGACGCAAGATTGACTGGAATAGTCGATCTCCAGATTCTAATCGGAAATCGCACTGATTATGGGTAGAAAAAAAGAATGGGCTTCATCTCCCCCAGTTTCAAAACGCGCACCCAACTTGTGGTCCTCAACTATTTCTATTATGATTCTCTTTCACTTTTTTCGGGACGTTTGAGTTTTGTGGATTGGACGGGTTTTGTGGATTTCCCTTAAAACCGGACTTGGTGATGAAACCGAACGAGGGGCAGCAATGATTCATCGAGCATTTCTTCAACCGTTTTTGGTATTCTTTTTCTTCGTTTTGTCTGAATGAGTTAATGACGAGGAATATGGGATTCAATTCAAAATAAATTGTGAACTATGATTCACTGATCATTTTCTGAACAACCCCCACTCATACCTGCCAATATTTATGTAACCAAGCCTCGATCTCCTCACTTTTCACTTTTTGAAAGGTTTAACACGGTCAGTGTAAACTGTTTGTTTTCAGCTTCTGATTCCATTTTTCTCATCCCAATGAATACAGGACTGATGTAAACAATCTTTCAGGATGACCATCATCGATCGATTTCCAATTTCAAGATAGTACTCATTCTTTTACGGACTCATCGATCCGCAACGAGAAGGATGTACGCATGAATAGTTTGTCGAGGAAATGCTGAATGAAAGAACGTTTTACCACGTTCTCTAAATCACATCACGTATCATTTTGGTGGTGAAAGATTCGCAAGATCGGATTTCCAGCAACAGTTCTCACGATCGATTGTTTCGACTGAAGGAGACCACAAAACGCGAACAAACATTGATCCAGAGCGATGTAAAGAGTGGAATTTCAAGGGTCATATCAACAAAATCAATTAACTGCTCTTGGAAGAGAACATGGTCCACACGAAATCAAAAGAAGCCACAAGACGAAAATAAGAACGATTGCGAACTCTTCAGAATGATCAAGGAGGCAAATGCCCACCAAAACAAAGTTGCTGCACTTTTCGACAGATGTCAACAACTTTACAGCCTCGGAAAGGATCGGAAGAACATTCACGAACTCTCATTGATCTCAACTCTAAAATTATTGACATTTATTCACTTCATATCTCTTTGAATTCATTCCTAATATTTCATGCAATTCAAGGTGTAAATTGAACAAAAGCACGAGTCAATGGTCTGATCAAAGAAATGTCGTCGAATAAGGGGAATTTAGATGTCCCAATCAACTTGAACGTTGAAGGACGTCCTTTCTGATGGATCATGGTCTTCGTTCGGTTTAATCAACAAGTCCGGCTTTTACACGCGACTATGAGACGAGGGCTGTGTGAGATGATAGAGAGCCGAACAACTAATAAAGTCTACACAATCATCCAACAAAAGATGTCCTCAACACTTCTTGAATCAAAGGAAGGTGGAGAGTGTCGAGACGGAAATGGCTGGTCGCAAACAATGATAATGCGACAGATGAGGGATGAGCAATCGGAAAGAACAAAAGAGGGCGTTGACAAATATGACGAGAAGATGAAGACGAAGAAGAGAGAATGGCTGAGAAACAACAAAAAAGCGACGAAAAATCAAGAACGGACGTCGCGTGTATCACTTGGTTTGGGAAGTGTGGCTGGTTGTTCAGGTGGCTTCGATTCTGCCTCACCCAATCCATGAAGCACGTCTTTCAGACTCGGTCTGTCTTTCGGGTCGAACGAGATGCATTTTGTGATCAAGTCGCGAATTTCAGTGTCCGAAACCAGTTTCAGGTTCGGTTTCACTCCTCCCTCGTTCTGACGTTGGGCATTCGCTTCGTCCATCTCTTTCCAAGGCACTTCTCCTGTCCACACCTCCCAAAGAACCAACCCCAGACTGAAAACCAACGCCGACTCTCCATCAATCGTCTCTCCATTCAACCGACTCGCTTCTGGTGCTCTCCATCGCAGGCCCTCAGTTGCTGTGCTCTTCTCAGCTGAGAGCCTTTCTCCGAAAAAAGACTCGTCCTGTTTGTCTCCTTTCATCTTCTCTTGTTGTGTCTGATTCTGTGTTCCTTGTTCACCTTCAGGAATCGTCGCAAACTCGAATCAGTCCATTTGTCATCTTCTGACTCACAATTTTCTTGTCAATCACCCTCTTCTTCTCTGGTCGGTGCAGAACATCGAACAGCGTGTCTGCCTTCATCCAATCCACCACGCCAACTTCTCCCGACTCTCCCAACACTTCCACAAACTGGTGTGCTTCCCTCTGAAGTGGGATGGTTGTTGGAGCGGGATGGATCATGTGGGAATTCAGTGTTTGCTGGGTTTTGATCAGATGGTCGACACTGTTCTCAGGAATCGTTTCTTCCATTTTCTGTTCCAGTTCCATCCGAGCTGCTTCGTCTTCCTCGTCCAGCTCTTTCAATTTAGTTCCTTTTTCGGTTGTCGAATGGTTCTTTCGTCTTCGCCAGCAGATGAACACGACAACGATGATGAGAAGGAGGAGGGAGACGAGAGAGATCACGAGAGGAAGCCACCATTTCATGTTTTCCTTCATGGCTTGTGCCGCTCTCTCCACTGAACTCTTCTGGATGACAAATGATGTCTCTGTGCATTTTTTCTGTCCATACACAAGCCGTCCACACCATTCCAAAGAAGTGTCGAATCCTGTTATGGACGACAGCGGTAGACTCATTTCGATGTGAGTTTCGTTGAATGAGTCGGTGGAGTCTTCAGAAAGAGGAATCCGAACCACTTTTCCTTCCTTCCCATCCTTTTGCACTTCGAACACTTCCAGGAAGAGAGAGCAAGGAATCAGTGTTATTCCGTGGATCGTCAAACTGAATGCCTTTTCTTTCTTGTTCAGCTTGCTCGTCGACGACGAAGAGAGTGTTGGGATGAAGAAAGGAGCATCCACATTCACATCCTCCCCACTCACCAAACAATCCGACGACGACAGCCAAAGATGAGGATGGTCGGCCTTCCCATCTCCTCCACTCAGACTCCCAATCTCAATCTCTCCCCCTTCCGAGCAGAGAATGTTGCGACGGAGAGAAGGAAACGAGGAAGAGTGAGGATTGTTGTTGTGGAAAATCCCGCCTTCGATCTTCAGATTGCCTCCCTTCACGTTGATCGCTCCTTGCGAGAGATGTGTCAAGTATGTTTGTTTGATTTTTGTCTTGCTGCTCACCAATTTCAGAACTCCACTCTCCCACAAACACAATCCAGCATTCATCGCCAGCTCGTTCGAAGTGGGAGAGGATGACAGTCCAGTGAGTGAACACGTCTCCATCGTCAGTTGTCCTCCAACCATCCAAATGAAGATCAGCGAAGGCGAGTCGGAGAGAACCACATCAACGTCACGAAGCCACAATCGACCTCCCGAAACTTCAATCATTCCTTTTTCTGATTCTGACAACGACGAAGGAGAGACAAACAGTTCTGGTTTCGTCGACGGTCCTGATGAAATCACAACTCGATGGTGAGACAAGATTGTGATTTGTTCCTTCTGTGTCGTGTTGTCAATGATCCTCATCGACAACGATCCAATCCCAACTCCTTCCACAATCTTCCATCCATCCTCAATCGAACTGCAAGGTCGCGTTCGATCCCCACAGGAGTTCCCCCTGGTCACTCCAAGTCCAAACGAGGGCTCATCAACACAGTGAATATCCCATGAAGTGTAGTACGGGCTGGCCGATCTGAGATTCTTAAAACAAATATATAGACCTCCTCGTCTTTTTACAAAACTATATTGCTGTGAATCAAATTTTTGTCTCAATTCCTTATCACGAGCGGACAGAATGACGAACTGGCTGTTTATTCAACCCAACACCATTCAGTCATTTCTGTATCCAGCGAAGAAGTTCATTCATTGAATACACCTCATAATCACTGGAGATGATTGCTACGAGGTTCATCTGTGCAAAAGAATCCAAAAATTTTATGCAGGGACAGGACAGAAGACTACACTTCTCAACCAGAAGAGGACAAGCACAGCGAACAAAGAAGACGAGGAGGTGAACCGAGATTTCTTCTATCTCGGATATCATTCGGAACTATATCAGCGTTACTGTCACATCTCGACATTTTGTCGAATAGCTCATATTTCTCGATGAAATACCGTTCGAACTGAAGTGCCTAAGACAAGGCGTTTAGAAGTCCGCTGGCACGAATTCGAGTGATACTCACAATCGAGTCTCATCTTCAAGTTGCTATTGGTAGTGACACATTCTATTTCGTGCATGTCGAACTCCGTGGGATCGGACTTGTGTTGGGACAAATTAGGACATTGGTCATCCCACTCGCTGGGGAAGTTGGACGAAATGCCGGTTCGAAATCGTGTCGAACACTCGTATTGACCCCAGAGACTTTACCAACTGCTCACCAATCGTGATACTTTAAATTCTACTCACGAACGCAAAGGGTGAAAAAGGGTACGAGACCCATCCTCAAAATACATGACAAAGCGGACAGTGCCCGGATATATCTCGCGCAGCAGAATCTCATTCAGGAATCGCTGCTCAGTGACATCGCCACACAGTGAGGAAACAAAAGAGAATGGTGGCACACATCGCCGTTTGCAAGTATCAAACTCATCAGGGCGTCACACCACAAGTTTTAGAAGGGCTTGACGGTCGCGTTCAAGAGACTAGACCAGTGGATCATGTCCGATGATCCGATCGAACGCAAGCTGAGTCTGGACGTCCCTCAGACTTCATAAATCGACCACGATCGTTAATGTTGGTTGTTAACGGATACGGACCGACAGAGGGAGATTTTCTGATCGCCTGGAGGAATTTTACTTCAGATCGAGAATTTAGACGTTCCCTACCCAGTTGCTGGTTTCCGCTTCGAGATTTCAACAACAATGAACGATGATGCTTGGAGGACCGTTGATCTCACTGACTGAATTGCAACTCATTCGATGTCTGCAACTCGTGGCCTCCAAATCCAGACATTTGGAGGAACGACGTGTGACTTCGCGTGACTAACTCACTCAAATTACCAATTGTTTACTTGTGTGAATGGAATGCATTCTTTCTCAAGGCTAACCTTACGCGGATTGGCAACGACTGGATCGCAAACGATCCAGGACCGTCCTGATATCATTCTGTCCATCGAATCATGTTCTTCCTACACACTGTGAGATATTGATATACAACCAAATCGTGAACATCTCTCATCGATGTCTCGATTACGAGTCAAGAATCGCACCACCTCGGTCGTGTCGAAAGACTGAATAGCGGGCAGTATCTGATCACATAGATCATTAACTGGAGAATCTTGATGCGGGTGTAACAGACATTTCAAGTGGGAAAAACATTCTCATTCTACAACCAACTCGACACAAGAAGCATGGAATATTTCACTTTTCGCAGGAAGAACGCGCCAATATTGGACAAACAATAAACAGCGGGAACGAACTTCGAACAATTCTTTGCGAAGATGTGCAGAGGAGCTTTCACTCAAACTTGGGAACAACATTCTGAAACGGCTCCAGAAACGGTGGATGTGGAAATCAAGCCTGAAGTTGTCAAAGAATTGGAAGCAGAAAACAGACTGTTTATGAGGCTATTCTTCAGAAATGTGAATAGGGCACCAGGCCGCGATAACGATGAGCGAGTCCGACTCACAGAGTCTGCGACATTTGCGGGAAGCGACATTGACAATACGACAGACACATTCGTGCCCATCTCCCTCACGCCAAAAGCGGAGAGGCCTCTCTCGGACGGTCTCGAACTAGAGGAATTGAATGGAGATCAGAAAGTGTGAAAGGTTCAGAAACCGTGAGATCAGGACAAGTCGAAATCAAGTCTTCTATCATATCTCTCAACCACTCTCATCAATGGTACAAGTCTTGAAATAATCGATCAATCCATACTCCCTTCATGTTAACCTCATCCACAACATCAACAAAAAGAAACACCAGTTGCTCGTGGCGAATCGAAAGCGATCCCGATGTGTGAGAATACAGCCCGTTGTGCTGTTCAGTGTGTGGACTGGACGGAAGACAGAATCGGAATAGGTCTTCTGTGTGAAGATGGAAGTTAGAATTGCTCTTCGATTCATGGGAATGTCTCCAAATCGGAAGTGACTCATCTCAGGAGGAAATGAGTGTCCGTTGTGGATCAGGAAGAGGATCCAGAAGCGAACTCGATGCGTCTGTTCGGAGAAAGGCAACTTTAGGTTGGATTGGCAACCGTGACAAAAGTAAAAGGCCGATCTGCTTGTGCCTCAACAACACCAGGACCGTTTTGGGTTCGTGAAAGATTGAATTTGGAGAAGTGAAGAGGAACAAGATTTCCATCTTCGTCTCTGATTTGGTTGTACGTTATACAACCACAGCAATACATCATTGATCGCTCTCCCGTCGCAGTCACCTCAACCTTCATTCAACACAACAAATGGAATCGTCAGATGGAGTGGATATTAGTTCGCTCTTTGGTAGTTGGAAGGGGTCCTTTGACGGATCAGTTTTCTTGAACTACACCTGCCATACTGTCTGTCAAATCCTCTCGCTGGTGGTATCGGAATCCCTGTACGTCTGACAAGACTTGAACACGACCAGATTGACTTCTCTTTATCACGATGATGGTGCGATGAGCAACTCTCCAAAGATCCCTTTGAATACGGGATTGTTAAGAAGCAAGGTGTCTTATTGATTAGAGATGGGAGTGGAGTTGTTAAGGAGCTCGATTGAAGATATCGACAGAGTGTGGATCGGATGTGAAATTGATTAAAAGTAAATCAGGACTGCTTCTTCGATTCAGGCACACATTAGAATCCAATCAGACCTTCGTTAGCATCAGAAGGATTCGGACTGCGAATGAGATTTGTAGAACCTCCCACATCGCTCTCACATTCGTATTTGATGTGGACAGCCAGGAGATTGTGATCTATTCGTTTCTCCGAGGTGCCAACTCCGAGTGATATGATGAAAAAGGACAGAATGTTCTGCTGTTTATACCACGCCAATGTACAACTACGGAAACGGAGACAATTGATCGATACTGTGTCGAGGAGGAACTCTAAGATGTAGATGGATGAATGACTGACAACAAACAACGTTTGTCATCCTTCTCAAACACGCGCAGACACATTCTCTGGAAAAGAGTCTCGATGATGGGGATCATCAATCAAGAAATGTGAGGGAGATGGATTGATGAAATGGAGGTGTCGGCGATGGGAGTGGGACTATATCACAGGACAAACTGTCATGAACAGATCGTATACAGCCCATCGTTCTTCCCATATCGCTCCTTACGAAGAAGTTGTCAGTATGAAGGATGAGTGAGGAGCGGAGATACAGGGTCTCGACGAGCAAGTACATGGCGTCACCAATGGCTCCCTCACCAAGTTGAACAGACACCGATTTAAAATGCGAGCAGGAAGGCGGGTGGACAGATATCGCGATAACGATCGCTCGATTTGTCAGAGTATGTTGATGTGAATATCCATCAACATGGCAGTGTGAGAAGGAGACTCTCGTCAGGGCATGTCCTCACTCGATTTGGAAAGCGAGAAGAGAGAGGAAGGACGAGAGCTGGGACCAATTCGGGTCGAAGAGGGGGAGTTGGGTTGAGAAATTGTGATGTGGGGGCGTCTCCTTCTTGAAAGAGTCCCATAAAACTCAGGCAAGCAATACACTTTCGTGAAGTTGAGGGGCGTCTCCTTCTTCGAAAGAATCCTGTAACCTTGGGCATGTAATGCACTTTCAGATGCGATGGGGCTCTCACATCACAGCCAGAAGTATCAACTCAACTCCCCACCAATGTCGGAGTAACAGAACTTGCTATCAGGAGGTGGCAGCCCCGAAGGGGGTCACGGCCAAAGAAGGTCATACCTTTGGAACAAGGACAAGAAGGCTTCTTCCTTTCTATTCTCTCTTTTGCTTCTTTATAGCTTTACCTTTCAAAATTCACTGTGTTGATGAGCCCTCGTTTGGACTTGGAGTGACCAGGGGGAACTCCTCCAAGACAAACGAGTGCTCATCAACCTTGAGCTCTGCCACACAACCTGGCAAGTTCTGGCTTTTTCACTTCACCTCGTCTCATTAGACCATTTGGCAAGTTTTTGTTCCCTGTTAGGGATTTCTTGCCCACATAACCTTTTTTGCTTTCATCAACGGCCCCATTTTGGGGTAAACCAACCTGTGAACTCTAAGTTCCCCGTTGGGTTTATTAGGGACAGATAAATCTTTTATTTTGTTTCCTTGAATCTCATGATCGGCCAGCCCGTACTACACTTCATGGGATATTCACTGTGTTGATGAGCACTCGTTTGTCTTGGAAAACAACGTCGATTCTGACGACGACCCACGATCAACGAAAATCACAACATCATCAGGAAGAGATCCAGTCGAGTTGGAGATCAGATGATCGAATGAAGGAATCCCATAATCTTCGTTCATTGCTTCAATCGATGTGAGTGTGTATTGAGTGTTGTGTCGGAGAGTCGTTGGCCATCCAATCAGCAGTTCTGTTGATCGTGCTTCAGTTTCTGAGGTGATAGTCGCAATGAAGGAGAGCGAGTCGTTCAGAGTGATCTTCAGCGAGTTCCCAACCATCAGATCTGTGCCAGTCAGTTTGACGAAACAAGTCGTGTGCAGAGTGTTTGAGAAGACGAACTCGATGTGTGCGATGATCGGAGGGAATGGAACGACAAGTGTGATTCCATCTTCAACATGAAAACCATTTGATTCTGTCCAGCTTCCTCGAAGTGTGTATTCTTCCCCGAATCTCAGTTGATGAGACGTTTCAACTTCTCCAACTGCGAATTCTGCTGTGCAGTGTGTGTCATCCACAACAATCACTACCGATAACGATTCCCACATCATCGTTCCATTCGTCACACTCACCTTTCCTGTTCGAGAAAGAAGTGCACGTCCTTCCAGCAGTACAATCATGTTCGTTTGCTCTTTGTTCAGATGACGACGAGTGCAAGCTTCTATCCGAGGCAGTTCGGCTGGTGTGATGAAGGTGACCGATCCTTGAAGTTCAACTTGTTCTTCATGTTGCTCGCCTTCCGGAAGACACATCACTTTCGTTACTTCGTACTCCGTTTCCCATTCCAGTCTTCCTTCTGCTGTCGATGGATAGAGTGGTGCTCTTCCGATCAGAGTCATCGAGTCTGAGCGAGTGAGGGTGATGTTCCACTTCTTTCCTTCCTTCTCAACCAGCATCCAATAACTCCCTTCCTCCAATCTCACTCCCTTCACAACAATCTCTGTTGTCTTCCAATCTTTCAGCGTTGACTCAGCAGAAAGAACAGTTGGGAGTGGGAATGGAGGGAGTGTCGACTTGCGATGTGAATATGATGCGCTGGGAAGGACCCCATTCGTTCCAGATGAAACGAAAACTTTTCCGACTGGCGACAGAGTTTTTCTGTCGCCGAACACGACATGGACGAGTCGAGGAACATTCGACCCATCCAGCAGTAATCCCATCGTTCCTCTGATCGCTTCTTCGGTCTCAACTGTCACTGTTGCTTCATCTCCATCGAACGAAACATCAACAGACTTGATTGTGGGTGTGAAAGAGATTTGTGGGACGAGATCACTGTTTGAAGCTGAATCGGATAAGAAAAAGACATTTGGAGCACCCGAAGTGGAATCACAGAACTGGATTATATCAGTCGAGATTTGGGATGAAGAATTCCTCGCGATAAAGATGTCCCTAGCATCTGGATCATCTGCTGAGGAGCACCCTCTAAACTGGATGAACGAGAGTAACGTGTCCATGATGATATAACTGAAGACGGCACCAGCTTGACTCTTCGAAGAGCAGTCAACAAACGCACTATTTGAAATTCTGACGACAAGTGACCTGATCACGATCGCTCCATCACGATCTGCCTTCGAGTCGTCGAAAAAGCAATTGTTCACCGTTGTTGAGCATGGAGCATTCGCAAAGACACTTCCTGCACAATCCGTGGTAGAACACTCAGTGAAAGAAGAGTCAGTGACGGTGAAGGGATGCAAATCATTCCGGCACAGGAAGAACACAGCTCCCCATCATTCCCAGGAGCGGTGCAGGTGCACTTGTGGAAGAAGCACGTCGGGATCGTCACAGACGCCGATGTGTCCATAACGAAGATCGCTGCCCCGCCAGTTTCATATTCACAAACAGCGAAGGTCAGCTCGTTGGATGTGCAGAGAGTGAAGGAGACGGAGGGAACAGTGACGTACACGTTGCTCAGACGAAAACCTTGGGTTCGGTTTTCGAAGGAGAAGTGTTTGGCTTCGTTGGGTTGGCGGATGCAGGACGAGAAGGAGGTGTTGAGGCACAGCAGATTCCCTCCCAAGTTCGGCGACATCATTCCTGTCCCGCTGTCGTGGTTCGTGCTCTTCCGAACACAACTCCCAACCACTCGCTGACCAACTGCACTCCCAAACAGCTGCTTGCCAGGTGAGAGTGGTGTTGAGCTTGCCATGTTCACAAGAGTGCTTCGGATCAGACTCGTTTCCATTCGGAGAGCACAACGAGACACTCCCAAAGAGAGTTCTGGCATGGGTTCGGTACGTAGGTTGAAGTTCGGCATGTAGGTCAAAGGTTCGGAATGTAGGTCTGAGTTCGGCAGGTAGGTCATTGGGATGAAATGGATTGAGACGCATTTTTGGGTGTTGTGAAGATGAAATTGACGACATGTTTTACTGTTTGACTCTGATCTACTTGTTTTCAACTCGTTTTCACAAAAAAATGAGAGAGCAACAAATGAAGGAAGAGTGAAAGGGAACATATATTAAACATCGTATCAAAATGGTCGAGATTTGTGTGACTAATGTTGACGAAATATCCTTGATAGTCAGATCTGTCCACTTTCAAGTTGACTCGCTTTTCTATTTCTAGTCGTCAAACTGGATCATAAAACGGAAAATGCAGTTAATATGCTATAAATGAGTGACATTGAGGGTGAAAGTTAGGAATCGAGCAAGATATAGTGTCAAATCTGTGGATGATACAATGATCATCGATTCTGCTTCGACTATGTTGTACATCTCTTTTTTACATATTACATTCCCTTCAAATTCACCTTTAAGGCGTGATATTTCTATAATTCACATGATGAATTGACAATGAGAAAGAAAAACGAAATTTTGACCCATCACGAAAGTGTTTCGTTTTCATTTCTCATCTCTCCAATTTTCACTCATCATGTCGCAATCCTCCATTAAATCATCAATTAAATGTGAATATTTGACGTTTATTGTCAGTATCATCTCATAGGAACAGAAAAGTGACAAACTTTGAATCAGCAGGTTGATCATCTGTTCCATCGAGTTGAATTTATGAATGGATGAAATTTTCAAATCGTGTGTATTTTCACCCTGGTCACTGTATCGTGATCTTTCTGCATTTTGAACTCTTCAATTTAGCATGAAAAAGGAGAAAGACCTACGATCCGAACTTCGACCTACCATCCGAACCCATGCCAGAGTTCTTGTTCAGACATGCCAAATGAGAACAGAGGGCCAGTGGTTGACATCAAATGCTGAGATTCGAGCGAGAGATCGGTTCCAACGATGGTAATCCCTTCCATTTCGGATATTGGCAAATCAGGCCAGTTAGCAGATGCAGAGGAGTCCATTTGTGGGTGTGGATCCGCCAAACCAACAAAAGGTCCAATCGAGTTGGTTGGCGAGCGGCGATGAATCTTCGAAATGACGATGGTCGATTCTACAGGTAATCCGTAATGTTCCGATGTTCTGATCACGAACGGGTAAATATCGCAGCTTGAGGTGATCCAACTGTCCAAAAACCGCACAATCGACCCAGCAATTGAGCACACTGATTGCTCGTTCGAGTTCATGATCACGTGTACTCCAGACATAGAAAATGTGCTATTCGTAATATCAAACATGAAAATCGGGGTAATTGCTCGATAATCACTGGAGTCTGGAGATGCGGGCGACGTTCGTTTTGCTGACGGTTCGTTCAGAGACCACACAACATGCTCTCAACTTGGCGAATTCTGTTCTTGGAACAATAATGTTGTTTTAGGGCCAATCAGCGACACTTTTTCTGATCTGATCTGGATCTTCGAGGAGATCACCACATTTTTGTTGACTTATGATGTGAAGTTGTCCTGTCCTCCTCGCTTTTTGTCCGTCCTTCTCTTTTTCTTGTCCGTTTTTGAAACTGAGAGAAACTTGCGAGTTTTTGACATTTATGGTGATAAAAGGACATTTTAAGACAGATTTTGACATGATTTTGCAACAATACGTGACCAATAAGGATGCCGATCCAACAAATCACATTAAGGGTTGATCACGAACAGAATCATCTCGAATATTGAGTTTGTGATGCAATATTATGAAAGACAGAATATGAAAGAAGGTAGAAGGAACTTAAAGGAGCTGAGATGAGACAATCACTCTTCTTCGCCTTGATATCACTATCTCAATCTGTGACGGAAAGAACGGAAGAGAAACGAGTGATAACGGGAGCAGCATTGGGAGGTTTGTTAACACAAATCAGGGGAGAAGGGAGAATGTGATCGTGCGGAGAAGCGAGCAGGCGATCGAGCTGAGAAGCGAGCAGGCGATCGAGCGGAGAAGCGAGCAGGCGATCGAGCGGAGAAGCGAGCAGGCGATCGAGCGGAGAAGCGAGCAGGCGATCGTGCGGAGAAGCGAGCAGGCGATCGAGCGGAGAAGCGAGCAGGCGATCGTGCGGAGAAGCGAGCAGGCGATCGTGCGGAGAAGCGTGCAGACGATCGTGCGGAGAAGCGAGCAGGCGATCGAGCGGAGAAGCGAGCAGGCGATCGTGCGGAGAAGCGAGCAGGCGATCGTGCGGAGAAGCGTGCAGACGATCGAGCGGAGAAGCGAGCAGGCGATCGAGCGGAGAAGCGAGCAGGCGATCGAGCGGAGAAGCGAGCAGGCGATCGAGCGGAGAAGCGAGCAGGCGATCGTGCGGAGAAGCGAGCAGATGACAGGAACAGCACTGTTCATCTCAGAGCAGGGTGGTTGGGCAGAGGTGAAAAGGTGGATTGAGGAAGAGGTAGTCAGTTGAAGGAGTGTTCGATTTTCGGTCTCGCTGTAAACAATTTAAATCCATGTTTTCCTTTGAAGGTGATTCCGGACATGTTCTGTCTACCCTGAACACTCGCTTTTCTTTCTGAGCATTGGTCAGGATCGATTCAGCAAGAGATACACACTCTCGATTCTTGCGAAGTTCTTTCACTGAGAGATATTTGATAGCTTCCTGCACTTGACTCGGACTTGTGTATTTTGGAACTTTCCTTGAGAGCTGTTCGTTCTATATCTTCGACTTGAGATAGTGGCCGGAATTTGGAGGTCTCGGCGTGGTTGGGTTGATTGGTTGAGTTACAACACCGCTCTGATCACACACAGACACATGTGGACTGATTGTGCGGGAATTTGCGGGTGATTTTTGGTTTTTGACGGAGAGGGTGACAGGAATGGGTGATGATGCTGGTTTGACCGTTGGTGGCTTCGTTTGGACTTGCGAAGGCCCGAGTAATGAAGGAGTCGGAGCAGGTTGGAGAGAAGATGGCATTACGGATGTGAAAGAGCCGTTTGGAGTGGGATGGGTGGGGATGACATGTGACACCAACGACTTGGTTGGATCATCCGGTTTAAGAGTCGGTGTGTGCAATTCGGCGTTTCTCATTTCATCCATATCAACTTTGCTGCGTAGTTCGAATACAGTTGAGCTGAGTATCACCATCAAAAGAGAGTTGTGTAGGTCTGGTGGGCGATCGGTGTTTAATCCGTTTGTCTTAGGCATCGAGATCATTGTTAGCTCTACCGCTCATTTTGCTGGGGTTTTCATAGCTGATGCTTGGGAAAGAGGGCATTTTAGAACTTTCGGGGAGACCAGTGGGTGTTTGATTGGATCGCTGAAATCTCATCATGAACCGTGTTGCGGAAGACAGGAATGAGTTCATTCGGTCTAACGCCCCATTTTGAGCGGGAAAAGAGCGAGAGAGGGAGAACACTCCCACGGAAACGCCTAGAAAGGTGAGTGCCCGAACGATCAGCATGACGGTATTCAGTCGTGTCTTGTCGTTGCCATCGAATGAGCATATCATTCCAATGAGATGGAAGGCAGCGAAATCAGCAAACTTTGCGGAATATGAGGCGTTGGCTGAGTCAGTGAAGAACGGGAGTATGAAGATGGAGTGTAGGAAGAGGAGGAGAGATAGTGCGATGCCAGCGAGGATTAGATATTGGGGGAATCGTCTGAGGAAGAAAATGAGGATGGGAAGGGCCACGTTGGTGCACAAGACAAGTGGAATGAAGATGCATGTTTGGTACGTCAAGTGTGATCAAGACATCTACTGCAAATCAATAAAGGGAAATAGAAAAATACGAGGGTACAAACAATGGAGAGGCATATTGAGATCCTGAATCATCAATATCTCATTTATTTCGGTCTAGATCATATCTGGATTTGAACAAGACACAAAGTCTAGACTAATGAAGAGAAGTAAACGGAGAAAAGAGTAAAAACAGTGGAATCACACACTAATATGTTGTGATTTGCATCTATCAACTGATTTTGTTGTCATTGACTGAGAATAGGAGAGTGAATGACGAGTCGCGAAGATCTCCACAAATTTTACTTCAACGGAGATTAAAATGAGGTATCACGGGACAAAAGAAGTGTTGAATGGAGGCCGAACTTCAAATCGCGGGATAAGATGACCAGATAGAAAAGAGCTGACGAAGACAACTTGGCATGGGTGAGTGGATCAGATCAATCGGACAGGACAGGACAGGACATGTCCGATTTGTCCTATTTCGAGATAAGTATAGAAGGTGGATGAACTAATTGAGAGAAAGTTACAGTGAAAATATAAGGTGCTTGTCCGATTTTGTCCTACTCTGTCCTCTCTTGGGCCGATCGTCCTGTAAACTCCTAATTAGGAGTTTGAAGGACAGAATTCCGGAAGCTCGTAATTCGCCACCAAACCGGTTTTCACTCACTTTAACGCCCGTTTTAACAATACTCGATAGGGATGAATGAATTTCGAAACATCAGCTTCCTCTATATAGTCAAATAATTGCATGAACACATTGTGCGGTGGAGTTTCATTTTTCAGTCATTTTGAAGCATTCTCCGGTAAATTACCGAACAGAATGGAGACACGGAGAGGGCAACGAGTAGAGAGAAGGTGAATTCAGATGAAATGAACGCGTGAAAAGCTGAGTTTCTGAATCGGACAAGACCTCTGTCCTCTGTCCTCAAGATCTGGTGCCTTGTCCGTCCGCTACACATCATAATTGTTGACTTGCAAGACTCTATATTTGGAAGAATTTGTGTCGATTCCAATCTTCGTGTCAGTGCTTAGAAGTGATCGAAATGAGGTCAGGGGATTAGTGAAGTGAGAGTGTGGTGAAAGGAAGACAGCGAGGATGATGAGAAAACCGTTCATTGACACGTTCCGCTAATTCATTTTTTGAAAGCCCAAAATATTTGTTTTCAATCAAATCACCGAAGAAAGACAACACATATCCGACAGACAGCATCAACACATCCATGTATCAAGGATTACTTGGCAAGGGTGGACTTTCTGGGCCAAAAAACTCTAAGTAGTGGCAAAAAAGTTGTGCTCGGCGGGAGTCGAACCCCGAGCACAACAGTCGACAGAGGGGTTGGCTACCGCTAGGCCAAACGCGCCGCACGTTCACTTCCCAAAAATTGGTGTCTTGAAGGGAGAACTGCAGTAGATTGTCACTTCACGATAAATCATGATCAATCGCAATGTTTTGAAAAAAAATCTCAAAATACCAGTCATAATGTTGAAATGATTCAAGAAAGCGTAAAGATGAAGAGATATAGTTCGCCGATCGACCTCATCAAACATGATCGAATGATCATCACATCCTCTGAGACGATCTCGACACTATGCACACTATTTCAAAACGAATACGGATTTTCAACTTTATCTGTCACATTATTACGAGAGAATAGCCTAGTTGAACACTAAAGTCACAACACCCCTCGATCACCTTTGGCCCAGAAAGTCCACTCGTGCCGATTACTTGATGATCAAAAGATAAATATCAGAGAAAATGTCGTCAGAATCGCGTCTCTTTGAAAGGTCGCAAAACACTAATGTGCGTCCCAAAAATTCATTTTTTGCCCAATTACCGTTCTTTATTTCAGTAGACAAGAAATAGGGAAATTATTGAATTTTAAGTTCGATCGCGTTCGATATCGTCCTTTTTTGTTGAAGACAATAGTGCACACTTTTTGTCACAGAATCTGTTCGAAAACAGAGAAACGATGGAAAACTACATAAAACGCTCATTCTGTGTGAGAGAACCAACACAAAGACATCTATTGTAGAAAAAGACACGAAAAGTTCTGAATGGCAAAATCAACAATCATGATGAATTTAGTCTTCAAGATTGGCGGAACATGTCTAACAGAGGTGCTTTGAGGTATCTCTTGATTCAAAACGGTATTTGATGGGAATTAGAGGAAGAGTAGGGCGAACAAAGAGTCAGTGCCCGTTTGTGATCTATAAGACGAGAAATTTGTGAAAAAGTTCCGATCGCGAGTGAAAACTGGAGAAAATATCACACAGTGCAAGTGTACAGATTGTCTTCTGGCTGTGAGAAACAATCTGTCTCGCCTCAAAAAAGTGCTGAGTGTCTGTCAGTGTGAACGAAATATATGACACAAACCAGGAGAATCACATGTAATGCACGGTATTAGGTCGGTTCAATCACGAATCTGACAAATGAATACCGTGTGATGAAGAAGGAGTCACCTGAACTTGGAATCTGGAAAAAAGTGAGTGAAAATGGGAAAATCTGGTAATTCAAACCTTAAACGGGGAGAGAGAGGATGTTTATGTGAACTCTGCTGTTTTCTTTACGATATATAGAGTGGGGACGGAGATAAAACGGAGGCGACCTTTCATTTAGAATCGCCCATGTGTTTGGACAAGTTATTGGATTGGAGTGAGACTGCCATACAATGGATCCTCCATTGCTCGATATTCCGAGATTAATGACGCCACAGCGTTTCTGAAAAGGAATAACAAGAAGAAGAATGTTCACACCCGCAATCGTCGAACTCTTTTTCATTCGCTTTGATAACGTTGGACTCTGCGTACTTGAACAAGAATGCTTTGTTTTTCAGCATAGTCCAAAAATCTTTCAAGATTTTCTCAAATAGCTGCAAGTCAAATAATAGATGGAAGAAATAGAGTGACGAAGAAAGTGAGAAACAGACCGTGGTGATCGATGTGTGATTTGCCAGCATAAGTCCACTCACACGGCTCGATTGTTCAATGAATGGGCTCCGTTTGGCCACTGCCACTTGGATTGATGCGGGACACCAAGGAACAAACTTCACCCGTTGCTTCGCGCGGAGTTGTTGAAGCGATTTGTGGATCGCTGTCTGGTCGATGTCTGAGGAGTTTGCTGACCCCGGCTGGATGATATTCAGGATCGATGCGTAAACACCCTCGCTTCGGGAACATGACACCATCAGATTGTGCGGTTCAATCAGTCGACGCATGACATCGTGAACAGAGGTCTTCCGAATCGCTTGTTGCTGAAAAGAAAAAATTGACTTCATGAGTGGAGAAGGGGATCATACTGCATTCTGAGAAGCAAGAGGAGTGTATGACGTCATCAGAAAGTGGCAGCGAGGCGTTGGAACGAGCGAGGCAATAATTCCTCCAAGGTCGTTGTACATGTACCCTGGGAATCTCATCGTGGCTGCGAGACAAGCAGAAGACATGTAAGAAATGAGTGAGATTAAGAAAGAGGATCCAAGAAAGAGATAGAATGACAAAAGAGAAATACCTGTTGATGACACCATCACTGTTGAGATGAATTCGTTCAGATCGACAACTGTTGGTTGTGTAAGTTTCAGCTTCTCTTCGGCGATTTGATTTAGGGCGACATTGTCCAAGACAACAGTCGCGTCAGCATGTTCGATCAGTCTTTGCATCGTCAATATCGAGTTATATGTCTGCACAACAACATCTGAACCGTCTGGAGCAGGAAAGACAGAGTATGTTTGAATAAGTTTGTCTGGGTATCTCTCTCTCAACTTCTCCAACAAATACGATCCATATCCCGACCCAGTTCCTCCCGCGAGTGAATGACACAAAATAAATCCCTAAAAAGTCAACAACAAACAAAACACACTTCGAGACTATCACAACCTTCCGCTTCTCGATCAATATTTTCAAACAATCCTGTGTGACTTTCGCCGGCCTGGTCGTACCCAGATGACCACAGATTTCCGGCTCCACCTCCTTCGCGCGATGTTTCTGGCATGAAAAAGTTTTCACTGTTGTAGAAGCGGCCCATTTCCGATGTTCGAATTGTGTCCAAAACCTGACAGGAAATTGAACAAATCAATAACTTCAGAAAAGAGTCACACCGTACCTTCCAAATCAACCAAGATCGATCTGGGAACATAACGATCATCGTCCGCCTGCAAACATGCAAAACCTGTGAGAATGATGACTGGGAAACAAACCTGATAGAAGAACACGTCCTTTCGGTCATTCGCCTGCACTTCGGGATGCTCCACAACACCCTCCTTCGATATTCCATGTTCCGCTGACATCTTCGTCCAGAATTCCTTTCCAACTTAAAATAGTGTTGAGTGCAAAATTTCGTGTAGATGTCAATGAATCGGAAGTGAAAAGATGCAAACTTTGATTTCCACATTGGCCAACCTGTAAAGTTATGATTTCTCTCATATCAAAGAGTCCAAGTGTGAAGCAATCGAGAACCTTTGAGTTTTGGAATTTGATCTGGGTCGGATCACGACTGATATCATGATCCCGTCGTTTTTCTGTTTGTGGATGACATTTATTTCTTAGATTGACTTCTTTTCCAAGAAATCTCCCATCGTTGAAACCATTCAGCTAGCTAGAGCCCATTCTTTCTTTTTGTTCACGAGGTCCAAGAAAGGGAGACGCCTGTCCAAATGAATCAGTCCGTATCGGAGACTACTCGCTCTGGTTTGTTCCTTCTTCGTAATTCATGTTTCATTGACCCTTCAGCATTCTTGGACTGGGATGGACAACAAATCGACTCCGTTTCAGACCGATCGACGATCTACTGTTCCCTTGTTCAGATGGTGAAGAACGAACCAGCATTAGATCCTTCACTGGAAGACAAAGCGGTGTCGTTTCTAGAACAGATCAAGCTAGACTCTGCGAATGATGTCGATTCGTTCATATCAGGGATTGTTCCGTCATCCCTTCCAGAATCGTCAAGAGATTTTATTGAATCGATAGTTGAACTGATTTCAGGACATAGTAAACCAGTTTTGAACGCAGCCATGACATTCGTTCGAGACTTGGCTTTTCGCTCATCGAACAACACCATTCTCAAACTCGTCAAGGATGGTCTCATCCCACAAATCATCTCCTCTCTCGACCTCTTCTCTCTTCCCTTCACATGTGCCGAGGAAGTTCACTCTTCTCTCCTCGGCATCCTCTACAACTCAATACAAAAATCGACAAATCATTCACTTGAAACTCTTCAACTACACGATGCCAATGAACAGCAAGAACTTCGTGAAACCGTACACAATCAAGTTCTCTTGCCATCGGAAGCGTATCTTCGCCATATCTGTGCAAACCATTATTCAATTAAGCATCACACTCAGTTGTATTACTACATGATTCTACTTCCTCAACTACTCGACGTCTCTCCCTATTATGAACCAACTCTGGTGTTTGTTCTGAATCTGCCCGTATGTCTCACACTCACAAGCACAATGACCGTTGTCGATTTCGACGAGGCGATCTGGTGTTCACTGTTTGTACATACAATCACCCAGCACGCCCGGATGAACGCCAGCGGAGAAGCACTTGAGCGACATCATATACTTCTTCGATCACTGAAAATGGAGGGCATCGAAGACATAATTGAACAGCGGTTGAAAAACGATATTGGAGGAGATAACGGACAAGAAATAGCCACAACAGACATCAAATGGAACAATATGCTCGGAATGAACGTGAAAAAACTGGAATAGCAGCAGAACAGCTTCGTCGCCCCTCGACCTCACAATATGTGACCCTCCTCATCTCCACTTCCGCTGCCTCCAACTGCATCGTTTGCGCCTTTGTCGTACAATCCTCTTTGCCGTTCAGGAGACGGCTCCCTTCGACCACAACCCGTTCGGCGAAATCGAACGAAAGAAGAGAATAATCTTTCATTTCATTTCACCCTTCGCTTCCACCATTTCACATTTTCTCTTTTCTGTGTTTTATATTCCGTTGCGTCCAAGAAGAAGAGTTAATTGAACATCCTCATCATGTTTGAGTTCATTGGTTCAACTCCATGGGATGATCCTGAACGAAATGACACTCCCCTCGATTGGATGGATTGGAACAGGTGTGATGGGACTGTCGATGTGTAAGCATCTGTTGGAGGCGGGATTTGCACTGAAAGTGTTCAATCGGTCGCCGCAGAAAGCTGAATCGCTGAAAGCCAAAGGTCTGCTCTGGTGACTTTCCATCATCACTACTTGTTGGTTTCTCAACACCATTCTTGTGGAAGGAGCGGTGGTCGTCTCTTCTGCTCGAGATGTTTGTGTTTTCTCCTCTTCATCATCAACACTCCGTTTGTCCCGTCCTTCACAACCAGGCTGCCACGGATTCTGATATTGTGTGTCTGATGGTGGGATATCCAAGTGACGGTGTGTGCTGCCTCTTTGTTCTTCATGTTTCCATGTGTTGGCAGTGGAGGATGTTGTTTTGAACGAGCAGACAGGAATTCTGGCTGGTTTGTCCTCTCTCTTGCTCACTCATGAAATTCTTTGCATCATTTCAGTAATGAAACCAGGCAGCATTTTGTGTGATTTCACCACGTCCAAACCGTCCCTGGCCCAGCGAATCTTCACTGAAGCTCAGTCGAGACAGATTGAGTCGATGGACGCCCCTGTCTCTGGAGGAGACGTTGGAGCACGGAATGCAGCGCTGACGATCATGTGTGGGGGGACACAAGCAACGTTCGACCGTCTGACGAGTGTGTTCAAAGTGGTTGGGAAGACGTGGACGTTGATGGGCGGGGCGGGAAGTGGCCAGCACACGAAGTGTGTGAACCAGACAGTCATTGCGGGGGGCATGATTGGTCTCTGCGAAGGCCTCGTGTATGCCGCGAAAAGCGGGCTGAATGTGGAATCCGTTCTGCAGGCGATTGGAGGCGGGGCAGCGGGCTCGTTTTCGATGCAGTCGTATGGGCCTCGGATGCTGAAGGGGGATTTCGAGCCTGGGTTCTATGTGAAGCACTTTGTGAAGGACCTTTCGATTGTGGCGGAAGAGGCGAAGCGGATGGAGATGACCCTCCCAGGGATCGACCTTGCCCTCGAATTGTACAACGTGTGCCATCTCTCGCAATACTTCTCTTTTTTTTCGTTTTCCTTTTGTTATGGCTGTTCGCACCACTTTTCTCATTCTTGTGTGTTCTCAGAAACTCTGCACAGAAGTGGAAGGCGGGGCGGAAATGGGGACTCAGGCATTGATCAAAGTTCTTGAGTCGATGAATGGCGTGAAGATAGTGAAGGAATAACACACTTCGCCGATGTCTTCATTCTTCATGATTATCACTGTTCTCATTCACCATCACTCCACTCTCTTCCTGACCAATCGTGTATTTTGGGATTACTCACTATTTGAGAGTCAATATGTCTCTGATTAGACAGAATCTGTTCGGATCTGTTCAAGTGTCCTGTTCAGACTGTTGAGAGAAGAGATGACGACCTTTCGTTGGAATGAAAAGGAAATCCTCACTTTTTATCGAATGAAGAAATTGTGGAAGCGATGTTTGTTGGAGATAACGAAAAAAGGAGTGTCGAATCTCGATCTTACGGAAGACGCGTAGAAGAAGAAAAATAACACAAAAAGGAGAGAATAGGAACGAATGGAAACATTCAAGACCATTTTCAGTCACGACCTTATCCACTGCAAGCAATGCGTCGAGGAAGAAGGCAGAAAGAAGATGGAGTGTTTGTGTGGATTCAACCGAGAGATCAACTCGAATAAAGGAGAAAAGAGAATAAGAAGTAAGAAAAGAACGTGAAAAAGAGAACTTGATAATGGATACAGAACTGAGAGTGGAGAATTGGAGATTGCAGTGAATAGACGATCACAATTCTGTTGAAGACACAAAATCGGTCTGAAAAACAGTTCATATTAGGCTTGTCTGACCGGCACTGACCGGTCAGTTTTCATCGAAAAGTACTGACGGTCACTGACCGGAGAAATATCGGAACCCATAATCGGAATTTACCATTTCTCGGAAGTGGTTTCAGGTTAAACAGAGAAATGAGTTATTGACATGAGGTGTGATAGAAACCAGGAATCAGACACAGAAATGACTCTATTCGTGATAATTAAATCAGATTCAATAAGAAAGAACTTACAAATACCTGTTCTTGGAGTTCAGAGAGACAAAGTACGATCAATGGGTTCGATCCGACCTGTCCGTCACCGATTTGCCCTCTTGTGAAACAGTCGTGTATCCAACGGATTTTCAACTCACATGAAGTTAACTCATCCTTTGTACCGATCAAGACGACCCGCTCGTCATCCTCCCTCGATTCGAACTCGCTCTTCTCGCGTCGCAGCTGCTCATTCTTCTCTTCCAGCCGCTAAAGGCGTGCCCGCTCTGTGTTCGGTTTGATCAGAAGCTGTTTGCGGCTGTACTCCAACACGTGCGCGTTCTGTTCGTCCTGCTCTCGTCTGTCCTCGTCCGTTCTCCTCTGGAGCTACCGCTTGTGCTCGACTTTGAGGCGCTTCTCCGGCTGATCCACTACTTTCATCTGCACCACCTGCTTCTTGGCGTCGCGTTGTTTCCACACTTCTTTCTCCTTTTTTCCTGTTCTGGCGAGCGAGCCAGCTGGGCAGCGCGTATCTTCAAACTCAGAGCAGCCAGCTAGTCTTTAGCGGCGGAGAGCACCGACTCTTCCTCCTTCTTCAGATTGTTGAAGCGAGCCACCGTCCTCTTCTTGGCTTCCTTCGCTTTCTCTTTCAGTTCCTTCACTTTCGCTTCGGCGGCCGAGATAGCTTCCTTCCCTTCTTCGTGTGCATGCTCGATTTCTTCCTTTCCTGTCTTCCACATTTCATCGCGTTCCTTCTTCAGATTCGCTGCGTGTCGTTCAGCTTCGCGTTTGATCGTCTCGGCCCTTTGCCGGAACTCGCTGTTTGTGTGTTCGAGATCCTTCCTTTACTGTTTCATCGACTCTGCCTTCTTCTTCAGTTCTTCTCCTTGCTGCTTCAGCCCCTCTCCGTCTTGGTTGTACTTCTCTTCGGTCGCGTTAAGGTCATCGATGCCCTTCCGAACTCGTTCTTTGGCATTTTGCGAACCTTCTCAAAATCATTCAGACGGCCCATTTCGGCTGCAAGACCTTCTGTATCGCCTTCCTTCCATACTTTTGTGCGATAGTTCGCTGGTGATCGCATTTTCGCGTCAGACAGACGAGACATGGACGGCTTGACGAACTCGTCTTTGCAGCTGAAGTAGCAGCCATCAAATTCGGAAATGCAGATCGGCATGTTGTGCAGTCGGCATTTTGACATGCAGTTTGAGTCGACCGGCTCGTCTTCGGGCATCTCATCGTCTTCAGTTATGGGAGTGTCCTCGTTGCCATCCCGAGATTGGAGAGGACGATCCACAGCTATGGATTGGATCGTGTTGCTCTTTTGCGAGTTTACCTTCACATCGACACACTTTTGAGTGCAGAAAGAGTCCAGCTACACCTGACACGACATGATCGTGTTGGTACAAGTTCCGAGGCACGTTTCCAGCGATGCTTACGCTTCCCGCACCATATCAGCAAAGTGGGCATCGATTGGTGAAGAATGTGTGGTGTTTGACGTTGTGTTGTCCCGTCTGGTCGTGTATGTTGCGTTCTGCACAGCAGCCGAATAGAAGGACGAGAAAGTCTGGTTTTCGTGTCCCCCAAACTTCATCAGGCAAAGTGTGTCGCATTCTGATACGTGGTTGCCGCATTCCGACGCCTTGCCCATCATACAAACGCCCAGTTACTGGTTCACATCTTGCGACTCGCTCCGTGCATGCGAGCATTCATCGATGCATTCTGACGATGACAGAGCCAAGCATTTCTCTGCATTTTGTTTGCAGGCTTTGAGACACGTGTTGGTTCCCTTGTTTGAGATGGACTCGGATTCGCATTGGATGAGGCAATCCTCACGCTCTGGCACACACTGTTGGATGCAGCCGGTGAGGCAGGAAACACACGCAGAGTGGTCGGTCGATGAGGAGCACACGTTGTCGCGCTTTCCAGGCATTGATCCACACATATCAAAATCTGGGAAAGGAGAAAGACGGAGCGGGGATGAAGAGAGGTGAATGCTAGCGAGAACAACGAAAGTAATTAATTCGAATAATATCCACAAATGCCCGAGAGGGCAATTTCCCTAAAATGGGTGTGAGGCATACACGACGAACACTCCGAATCACAATCCACTAAAAGTGCCAGATCTTGTGTCTGTCTGCGAGAATTGACAGGTTATTGGAGGAGAGGTTGATTGTCTTGCCGGATTCTGTAGGGAAGTGGCTCTTCTGGAATCGTCGGATAGAACATGATTTGTGTGTGTATTCGAACCAACTTCACATCTTCTCCTGTTTCTTTATTCTCACTCCGTGTTCTATTGTTTATCTTTGCTTCTTCAGCTGATGGAATCTGCATCTTTCTTTCACTCATCTCCTTCTGACTTCTTTCGTCAGATGCAAGCTTCCTGAGCACGCTTTCCTTCTCATTTTCGAGATATCCGACTACCATGTGCACTGTGGAGAAAAGTAAGAGTTAAACGAGGAGAATACTGTGAAAGATGAACACTCTTATGAGATGAAGACGAAGGAGGGATCAGAGTTGATACCAGAGAGGTTTCAATCTAAAACAGATGTGAGGAGGAGAAAATGAACCATTTGTGCAACCGCTTCCGATTAAAGTTTTCGTTTAAGCCAAATTTCGCGAGACAGTCTTGATCCATCCTGTCTTTTTTCCGGCGAGCAGAAACAATGGAAAGAAGGTTGCCAAACGGGATCAGTTAGTAAATATTGACAGATATATCTGCTGGCATGTCAGATTCACGTTCTTAACATGCAGCTTAAGGATTCTCTGAGATCTGACCCTTTGATGAATTCAGAACTGACACTGACCGGCACTTTTAGCCGGTCAGACAAGCCTAGTTCATATCAATCCACATCGTTTCTGCACCGTGGAATCCAGTTTTAACATTCATTTCCTTCGTAACCCATTACGAGTGTTGTTTCTGAACATCATCGGATAAACCCGCAACTTCGGGAAAACCCGCAACTCCATGTGCTAACAACCGAAGTCACCTCAAGTGTTCATATTACGGCAATCCGGTGTGGACCAATAATGCATTCAAAATCCACATTTTTACCTCTAAATCTGGTGTCTTCATTTCAAAAGTGCTCATTGTGGGACGCTTTGAAAAATGAAAATGAATCAACCAGGTTCGAAGGTTACTCTCGAAGAGAACCACAACCCTTGGAGGAAACAGCTCTCCTACCCTGGATTTTTTCCGGTACAACACTTCTTTTCTTGTTTATCTTTCAAGTGTCTCTCATTCAGTTCGACACCTTCTCAATCAATGTATTCGACTGCTCCAACGCACTGCACGGCTCAGACCCTCTCTACCGAGCTCTTGGTACGATCTGTTAGAGCGCTGCAGACACACTGAGCATAGTCACTGAAAGTGTGACAATCTTCTTTCTTGACCTCTATTTTTCGGCGGTGATGATGTCCCCACTTTTCATCGTTCGAAGCAACCCAAAACGAGGTGTCTAATGTATTGTTACTTTAGGAAAGTTCCGGACATGCATAGCGGTGCTGGCGATGGGTCTCGTCTTTTGCCAGCGACTACTGATGGACTACGCGTTCTGGCGTGCCGTGGTGAGCGTTGGAACAGCAGCAGGGATTATTCTTGCGGGGATTATGCAACCATTCTACTCGCGTTTATCGAACTTCCTCATGCTTCATTTCAGTGTTTTTGGAACACTTCGACTTGGCCTTGAAATCGACTTCCTGGTTGATTCTGGAACGGGACAGATTATTGGAACAATCATTTTTGGGATTATTTAGGTTGGGGGAGAGATTAGACTCTCGATCCACTTCCTCCTTCCTCTGAAGGTTCAAGAACGGCGTACCTGGGGCGTGACAAAAACCAAAGGCAACGAAGTGCTGCCCTGATTTGATTTAGCATCGGAAGAATGGAAATGCAGACTGAGACAACATGTGGGAAGGAAGGGTGTGGAACCAACAGTTCGGTGCATGTTCCACGAAAAAATCCGTTTACTCCCGCTGACACAATTTGCAGACAGAATACATGCTTTCTCTGTCATGCACTGAAAGGAGGACAATGCTCTTCTTGCAGATTACGCCCTGTTTCTCCAAACGGTTTCGGAGAACCGAATGAAGGCACAAGTCATGATGCTGCATGCAGAAAGGCAAGACCTGGTATTACAACACGATTTCTGATTCATTGCGTGATGAAGGGCGAATCAGCAGAGAACGGGAGTGGGGAGGAGAGTCAATGGAACTGAACCTGAAAATGCATCTTCAAATCGCAGAAAACGACAGAGAAGACGCCAGCGACGCTCAAATCGAGTTTTACGAAAATATGAGGAAACAAAGACCGTATTTCTCTCTTCTCCAAGAAACATCAGACCCA
Source organism: Blattamonas nauphoetae (assembly GCA_033064195.1). NCBI lineage: Eukaryota > Preaxostyla > Oxymonadida > Blattamonas > Blattamonas nauphoetae. Next base: position 67,222 of record JARBJD010000131.1, on the reverse strand, counting down.
AGTCGTGAGAGCGGAAGCGTCGTCGAAAAAGAGTTATGAGCAGCTTCTCAGCCAGCACCCAAACGACATCGCAGTACTTTGCTCGAAGAAGAGCGGGAACATCAAAGGCATCTTCCTTCATCAACGCTCTCAGCTTCATCGGCGATGTGGGAACGAATTTGTATGGGATATGACCAAAGCGGAAGACATGAACAAGACATTCGACATTGTGACGTCCCTCCTCCCATATTTCACCAGTTACGGACACACAATGACATCTCTGATGAAGACCGTGTATGACAGCGACGTCGAGAACGAAATGTGGGAGTATGTGGACATTCCTGTCGCCACCGCCTTCTTCGACGCCATGACCAACCCCACCATCGATGTCACGACAGCCGACAGATCGTTTCTGAACCTCGTTGCAGACTTGGCTCAGCTGTCCACGCAAATTGGAGCGATGAAAGACGTGCCGATGAGTTCAAGGAAGTCCACTCTCGAATTATCTCGTGTCAGTACAATTCATACCATCAACTGTTTGAAGGAGGATAGCGAGCACTCGTCGCATATGCCGACAATGCCAGCGTGCCAATGCGGACACTCTTCAATTTGATGGTGGCTCTCCTGGCGGCCGTCATGCTGATTGCGATGATTGTGTCGTACACCTTCCTCTCACTGGGTGACGGAGGATGGAGGGACTACACGACAACTCGGATGGACGAAGAAGAAGAGGAGAGGACAACGGGTTGGAGAAAGAGGAACAAGACTCCGAAGAGATGGTGGAAGATGGAGTCAACGACGAACGAAGCGAACGTGACGAGAACAATCCAGAAATGTCCAGCACACCTGCCCAGAACGACACATTCGAATCCTCATCCGAACCGAAACCTTTAAACTCCGACCACTCGTCACTTGTCTTCGAAGGTCAAAAGCGTTCCTCTCCTACAGCTGAGATTGGATGGGAGGGGAAGAGACTCGCCTTACAATCACTCTGACGTGTACAGCGGAGACATACTTCCATCACTAACTCACTACAACTCATCCACCTCGTACACAACTGGATTTGTTTGACCAACAACAGGAGCTCCATTCTCACCATCGTTGAATCCCACTGTCACTCAGTTCTCGCTCAACCAGCCAACACAACCACCAGTCGAGACGAAAACAGACTTCGGATTTGGACAGTTCACCGCTCGCTCCCTTCTGACGCAGCGGGACGAGGATGACGACCATCAAACTCGGCGAGACGACGCGGAGTGGGAAGAGGCATTCGAGAACGCAGTGGAAGATCTGATCGCTGGTCACAAGACCATCCACAGCGGGATCCCAATCGTGACGAAGATTATCATGGTCTCTCACGTTGTCCTCGTTTTTGGGCTGCTGGTTGGTTACATGGTTCCTAACAATTTCTCGTTCAACAGCTTCACAGACAGTGTGGACAACATCCTTCTCGCAGCGATCCGCCCCATCTGTCTGACCAATTCAAACTTCTTCCTTCTCAACCTCGCCTTCGACATGCCGTTCCTCGTCTTCCCCAAACTCATCACTCACCCAACCAATTCAGCCTCATGTCGAGACAACGATCAATCTGTCTCAGTACAGGAGCTACACCTTGAAACTTCTGTCAGGATCGTTGGATTAATTCCACAAAACCAGCCTCATCACCCACTTCGACACCACAACGGACACATTGACAAACGACAAGCTGATCGACGCTCGAACCATCACCCGATTCGACAACGACTTCAACATCGAGCAGCTGCTCGTTCCAGGAGACAATTGCATGACTGACAAGGCTTCCTGCATCGCAGAACCGATCCATGAACGTCTGCACGAATCACATGACACACTGGTCGGGCTACAGTCTCTCGTTTCGCGCTTTCTTCAGTATGGAGAGTTTCTGAAAGAGGAAGATGAATCACAGTTCAACGAAAACCATCCGATCTTCCATTTCATGAACTCTGCTCTGCGAAAGGACCTGCGTGAGGGGACGATGAGCATGATGAAACGAATGTGCAAAGACTGCGGTGCTGACAAAGACATCTTCATGAGCAATCGTCTGATCATCGTGGTTGTGCTCGTCGTGGCGTACTTCTTCCTTCGATTTGTCATGATTCAGCCGTACGTAATTTTCAAGCGAATGAGACTGGAGGATCGGCGACTGGACGAGCTGATCTCGTTCGACACCGACGATGGGAATTATATTCGGTTTGTCGATGCGATGAAGATCGGGAACAAAGGAATCAACGGCCAAAGAGAAAAGATGATTGATGCACGAACAGCGTGATCCGGATGCACGAGCAGCACGAGAGCGCGGGGATGCAGGAGACAGCGATGGATGTGCTGATGAAGGCGACGAAGCGAGCGTTCCGGGAAGAGGAGCAGAACATGGTGGACCGTCTGAAGGCGGGAGGGAAGACCTCTTCGCTGACAAACGAACAGATTGACTCACACAAACTGGAGCACCGTGTGATGATCCAACGGCTGGGCATCATCTTCGATGGGCTGCGTAGGAAGGACTTGGCTCGACAAGCAATCTCCGTTCGCCATCAGACACGCCTCTTCGACCGACATTTCATCACCAGCGACTTGTGCGATTTGACAAGTGGGTGAATCTCTGTCGATCATACTCGTTACATTTCCATTCATTTCACCCCGACCGCCGCACTATGACGTATCATCCGACAGGATTGATTGTGAGGTTGTCGTCGTTTGTGGCGCTGATCTAAATTGTGGCGATATTTATTGTATTCACGATCACATTGCAGTCACATCGGAAGAAACTGTTGAGTGAATGCATCAACGTTCAGACCTCAAACTCCCTCACTCCTGACAGCTCCAAACTCACATCGGCTCCCCACTCACTCAGCGCAATGAAGACGAAGAAGAAGCGGAAGCGATTTTGGAGGAGATGCAGGAAGGAGAGTGATTGAGCAGGGAGAAACGAGAAGGTGGAGTTAGAATCGCCAATTCTCGAAACATCGTTTCCTAGAGTTCGACCCACATTTCGTTTCGTTCCTGTTTTGTTGTGATCTTGATAAACCATCTTTTCTTGTTCATTTCATGAGATTATGCATTCTCCAGAACAGATTTTAATGAAATAATATGAAAAAACCTCAAAATAATGATGAAACTGGGAATATATCCGAATTCTGGGTCCAAGATCCGGGGTGTGGGTTTATCCGGAGTTGCGGGTTAAATCGAGTACGTTGAATGGAAACCTCAGTGCCTGCTGTAGAAACTCTTACAGAGGCCTCCCTCGATCTTAACTACTCTGGTTTGTCCTCTTTTCATTTCTCATTATCTCCAGACTGTTCTCCGTTCCTGAATTGGACTGAAAAGCCTCTTGGTTCTGGAGACGAAAGAGCCATTGTATTTCGATCTCTTGTTGCCACACTGATGTTACAACCTGCACTTGATGACTCTCTGGAAGTTAAGGCAGTGAAATTTCTCAAATCTGTGAATCCAGAGGATCAACAATCAGCAGATGCTTTTCTCAACAAAATTGGGCGAACCATTGACGAATCTCCGAGAAACTTCGTCCAATCCACTGTAGTGCTCCTTTCCTCACCCCATAAGGCAATCATCAACGCATCAATGAAGATACTCAAGCCTCTGCTGACTCGCTGTTCCATTCAGGGTATGCCACAAAACCCCTGAAATCCACATAAATCAAACGTCCACCAAAAAGTGAAAGATTAGGGGAAGATGAATCCATCCTTTCAGTAATAGCGTGTGCAAACACCTGTGGGAGGAGATGAAGGTGAATGTTTATGAGTTGATCAACTGGTAAAAAGCAAAAATGGGGAACTGTTGAACGACAGTTTTGGAAATTATACATTTTCATTGCAATTATCACTCACGCATTGAGAAAAATACAGATAAAACGACGAAAAATCATGAAATGGAGAGAAGAAAGTGATCTACCCATATCACTCCACTGAATCCTCTCCTCTCTACATCTCTATTCTCTCTTCCTTATCTCCTCACTTCATCTCTGTTCTCTCTCCCTCCTCTCCTCTCTTCTCATTTCTCTCCTTCCATCATCTCCCCTCTTCTCATTTCTCTCCTTCATTCATCTCATCTTAATTCCAATGTCTGTCCTCTCTCCTTCAGACATAGGGTATCTCTCCCATCCTCTTCCGAAGAATGCAACGAGGATGTTCTGCGGTTGATTCTTCGGCTGAATTGGAGGAGATTTCATTCTGGCAGATGGGAGCATATGGAAGGGCGGAAGGATTGTACAGCCGACTGAGACAGATAAGGTCTGTGACAGAGTTGATCAGACAGCAGTGATTCGTGTGGACATGAAGAGCAGGGAAGCAAAGCTGTTCGTTGATGATGAAGATTAGCCACAAATATGCACTGATATCCCGATCCATCTGTGTCTTGGAATCACAACATGCTGTTCGGAAGAGAAAACTGTGGATGTGATCTGGTTTAAACAGTTGGACAGCCAGGACAGTTGATTCGTCGTGTGAACTCCAAGTATTCACTCTGTTTTGTGTTTTACGCTGATCTGAGATGAGTGGGAGAATTGGAGAGAGTAAAAAGAATGAGATGAAAAGGATAGAGAGAAACGAGAAGAAGATGAGGATAAAAATAAAAGAGAAGATTGTATTGATGATTCAAACCATCATCCCAACAATTCCGCCCATTCATTCATAATCACCAAACCTTGTATGATAATCTTTGACTGTACCAAAACCATCAATCACTGGTGCTCGTGTTTGCTTGACACAACAGTTCTTTTCTGATGTTCCGCCAACGGTATCCGAGGGATGGATCGTTCGTGCTTTCACAACTCCATTGTGATGCGGAGTTCATTGAGCGAATACTTCTGGATGAAATCTGTATGATCGAGCAGACAAGATGAGAGGATAAATGAATTTGTGAAAAGCTAGTAAATCCGCAAACCCTTTGAACTCAGTGCGAGACACAAATCGTCTAGATCATCATCCTTGTTCTCCATCCTGGAATGGAATATCTTTGAATATAATGAGCATGGAGAAGCAAACATTCTTTTGATGCAGGAATATTCATCAGTCATTGTTTTCAACTACTACTGGGATATGTCGACCATCGGTTTTTCAGTTCGTGTGTTCAGCTTGTCGAACTGCTTTTTGACTCGGTGAGTGTTTTCTGAGGCTTCGAAGAAGCGAAATAAATGATGAACAGAACAGACCGTAGAATCTTTGGAACCATGTTCATCATACACTACCTAATTTAGAGTCTTCAGGAAAAGGCGAAGAACATACCAGTTTAGGGGACGGAAGACAGTTGTAGTCGAGTTGTAAGAGATAATCGGTTTGTGATCAGGATGATAAATACCCAATTGTCTGTCGCCCTTAATTCACACAAAACAAAACAAAATCTACTGAGGGATCCTGACACCTTCATACCCCAGTATGTCGCTTTGAATGAGTGTATGAATCACTGGGCGGCAATCGAATTGCGGAAGCTGGCATTTTGAAATGTCTCCACCCAAATATTGTCAGTTAGAAGAGTATATGGTCTCAGAAGATTGTTCGTGGCGACTCTGATGACAATATGAAATAACCCTCTGTCAGAAAAGCAAACTTTCAGGCAGCCTGGATGAGCAATCCCACTTTAGTCTGTGGAAGTGTGAATATCACATGAGATTGTTTTGAAATTGACCACAAAGAAGCTGTCTAACATGAGGATTGTTCATGTTAGTACACCCATGAGAGAGACTCCATCCGCTTCCACAACAGTGTGCTCTGCGTTGGTGATGATTCTGGGAGATTCTTGAGTCCCCGTCAAGACAATACGATAGGATAGGATGGTTCCAGCATTGGAGATCTGTATTAATGGTTGGATGTTCAGAGATTCTCCACAGGCTTGGAAGGGAGCGCCTACACATGCGATGTGAAAGGAAGCAAGATCTGTGCCCACACGCTAGATGTAATCACAAGCGAGGAATCTGTTCGAGATCAAATTGATCCAAATCTCCCTCGATGATGCTCCTGTTCCTTCCTCTCGTCCCAATGAAAGACAGATTCCATCCAAGCTTCTCATTTCGGCGTTTGGGAACAATGATGACACAATCGAAATCAAGAGTCCACTGTCGTTCCTTCCCATATCCTTCAGTTCTGGAAGTCCACGGAGCATCCCATCAATGGTTGTCACTGTGCATTTGTTGATCACAATCGTTGTTTCTCTTCCCATTTCTGACTTGCTTGACGACTTCACAACCAATCCGTTTGTCCACCAAGTCAGATATATAGTACAGTCCTTCAATGAAAAATCACCTGAATCAATCACTGAAATTCTGTTTTCCTCCTTTTTGTTCCTGAAATCTACTTGTTCCATTTCAGTGGTTGAATTCACAACCACAAAGATGCATCCGTTTTCTGAAAGTGTCAGCGCTCATCCTTCAACATCGAACAACGAGGAGTGCGTGGTTGGTGCACTGAGTAGACCATCCTCACACACAATCTCAGAGTTCGTTCCACGAATCAGAATAAATGATGGTGTCGACAACAACATTCCGGTGTTGTGCCGTGGCCAGATTATGCGAAGCAACGATGAGTGTCGGTTCGGCAATGCTGCCGTTCATCACCAGCACATGCATCCCTTCCGTCACTGTAATCGGCGAATCCTGCGTGGCAGACTCAACCATGAGGAGTGTTGGCTGAGCAAAGCCAACTCCCTCCCCAATCCACCACACACAGTCTACCGTATCGCACCTACTTCCATCCTCTTGATAAATGTCTCCCAGACAACCTGACTCGTCCACATGGAACGTGGGCTGAGTCGTAGTGGTGCCTGTTGCAAAAGTGTTCTCGATGAGATCGACGAGTTGAGTGAGACCTCCCACTTTCTCCATCGTTGCAGCTGTGTGTTCTGCCCCGTTTTACGAGTCAGTCTCCCAGCACTTTGCAGATTTGGAATGAGTGCGAGCTGATGTCCGACCGAACAAGAGAGTGTAGTGATTGTGTATGTCTTCCCAAAATCCATCTCAACAGGCTTGGTTCCATCCAGAAATTCGACTTGTGGTTCACAGATGCTTTGAACGATCCTGTTTCAAGCGTCCACACTTTCAGAGAGAAGAAAGCGACAAATAAAGAATCACTGTATTCACACGACGCTTGCACGATTCGTGGTGGATTGGGAGCTGTGAGGACAGTCCTGTTTGTATCGACAACTGATTCTTTCCATCAATGAGCGACTAGCGAATAGTTGGCTTCGTACTACAGCAGTTCCCATTCTCCAAATGGGAGCTCATATTCCGCTGATGTTGAATCTGAAAAGAACTTGAACGAGACGATTCGGTTGATGGGAGGTGGAAAGTCGTCGTTCGGCTTGTCGTAAGTGTTCTCTTTGTCGTTGAGCATCAGAGGTGTCCATTGTGTTCTATCCTATGAATAAGTCCACCAGTGCTGCAGTTGGAGTCAATGGGGAGGGTGTGATGAAGTCCAGACTCGTTTCGGTGTTGTAAGATCCTAGTGATGATGTTTGCACAAACTCAGCCGATCCAAGCACAGCTGAAGTGGATTCGAATGACGTTATGTATTTGTTAATCTGATAGACTTGATGGTTCCGCACGAGGTTGTTTGAAGCTCGGCCTGTTCCGAACACAATAGGAAAACATTCGGATCGATTGCAGGAATCAATCGAGGAAAAAGTGCAGTTGTTATGATAAAACTGCAGTTCATTTTCAAATGGTTGAGAACAGAATGCTCCACAAAGTCCACATGCTCGACATGCCGTAACTACATGGTTATGAATGTTAGTGGTGGTTTTGTGAGATGGAATTTGCATCACCGAAGCATGATAGCAATTGACAGTCGTGAATTGTTCATTATTCTGACGTCGGTGGGTGGCTGTGGATGGTTCCACTTGAAAAAGAGTGTTTGCAGCAGACACGATACTGTTAGTAGACTAGCTTGACAACAAGTACGTATCGAAGCAGGTGAGGACGATAGTGGTCCAATTTAATACTCACAACAATCAACTTTCATGGCTCCATAAGAAAGTATTCTTCAACTGCCAATCGTCCAAACTTAGGATGACGAATCGGTCGATTTCTCAATGCCCATTCATAGTGTTCGCCAAGTACTTGGGAGGTTGTCCATTCTTCTTTGAGCCTGTGGACGACGTTATGAAGTATCACTATCCTTCTTGCTCATCTCCTTTTTTAGATGATTATTGAACCCACTCAGTGCACGAAGGTGTTGAATCCTATCAGACTTATTGCCATGTGAATGAAGACAATTGCGGTTCCCCCAAAGTTGGTCAAGCACTTTCCATCGTTCAAGCGACCATTTTTCAGAAACACACCGAAGAAAGATGACAGATCCATCGTTAAGGCGATGATTTGATTGAAAGCAGTGGATAGTTGGCTGGTAATGCTGACATTGCTACAGTATTCAAGCATGTTGCACAGATCCTTGAATGAGGATGGACTGACTCATTATTCAAAAGATTGTGATATGACGAACACTGGCATTACTCTTCATCCTCAGCGACTACTGGAAACGAAATAACAACATGCAACAGTGTTCAATCGATAATATCTCATCAATCGGAAACACAGCCCTTCCCCTAGTCTGACAAGACATCAACAAGCTCAACTAAGACTTCATTGCTAAAACCAACTTAGGTGAGATCCTCTGACATACCTTCGAAGCAGGTGAGAAGCCCATGGACAACCACCACTGAAATCAGTTGTCACTCAACAACGACAGGTTACTCTCGTTCCAACACGTTCAGAAGCTCGAAAAGACAGCTAATTTTCAGAATCGGAATCCGTACATGGTGCTTGGCTCTCGGGAATGACACAGGACGTGACAACACATAGGCTGCTTGAATTTGGGCGCCGGATCAACTGAGATGAGTCGTCCTCAAATGATGCACGACCGATGAAACCTTTCTAAACCAATTGCGTGTGTTTGTTGCACCGATTGTAATAGACTCTTGGCTCAACAAGTCACTCAAGCTGAAACCAGAATTCAACACGCTTAAGACAATTCCGACTTTCCTATGTCTATTCTGGTCATCTATCGAACGAAATCTCGCCCCAGTGTGCTTCCTTACTTTCTTTTGTTGATATCTTTCGTTTTTCTTATCTTGATTCCTCATTCAAACCATCACTCTTTTGACACTCTTCTCGTCTTTTCTTGATATCCCAGAACAGCACACAACTATTGTTGTCTCTTCTGGACAGCCCGGAGTGCATTGCGTTGATCCCCTACACTCCCAAGTTGCTCTCTCTTGTTCCTCCTAGCTCTGACTTGTCCCTCCTTCGCTCCATATCGATCTTCCTCAAGCAAAAAGTCACACGCGGCACTTCTATCTACTCGCTCAACAGTTTTTCAATTCGCATTAGTCATCGTCAATGCGGCATCAAAATGAAATGATGATTATTCCACTTCCATAAATTCCGAATAGGACTCACTCTCCTCATCGGACAAATTCAATCCAACAATATCAACTTCGTCACCTACGTAGTCCTTCATCCTTTCTGAGGGCAGTCGAATCTGATGCGAAGGTCTGAGATGATGCTGATCTGACTCCTCCTCGGAGTCAGAGATTTCAATGACACCATCCGAAATCCTCCTTGAATAGATTGTAACAACCACATCACTCACTTCATCGTCATCAAAATCAATCTCAACTCGAGGTTTGTCAATTTTCTTTTCATCATTTGTCTTTGTCCGTTGCCTCTTTTGATTCCTAGTTGCCCATTCGTCCCTGAAGAAGGGACAAGTTAATGTTTTGCCCGAGAGAGTGAATGACGGTTGATTGTATGTTATTCCGTTTTTTTCTACAACTTCAGCTTGGGTTGGGAGCCAGTTGAGGTGTTCCAGATCGTCACTTGTTATAGTGGAAATTTAACCCGATACTTTAATTTAACCCGATACTTTTCTCCCATTTTTTGGACCCCTGTTTCCATCCATCCCATATTTCTCGGAACCCATAACTTTTTGGGTCCCACCATTTCCGGGTTGGATATCTACCCTCCCCCATCAATCACTTGAGGTAGAAATCGAACCTCCAAAATAGGATCCCCGGGTGGGGTCTCCTATTTAGGAGCCTTTTTTTTCTAATTTTTTGACCCTTTTTTGGCTCCCAAATAGGAGGTCCTTAACATTTAAGCTTAGGAAAGCCGAACTTCACGACCACTTTTCTCCACGCCTGTTCATGATTTTTCAATCCCAGTTCATTTCTGGTGATTTGGGATGGTTTTCTCTCAAAATGACAATTTTTTGAAAAATGAAAAATCCTGGGGGGATCTGGGTGGAAATTTAGGGTGAAATATTGATTTACCTGTATAACAAGCTTAGGATCTTGAAAACTTGTTTTGATCATATCTCCACAACCAAACATGATCCAGACATGAAACTTTTACCAATATGGATGTTTTGTTGAGCAGTATTTTTTTCGGAAAATTTTGAGAATTTTCGAAGACCTCCTATTTTGGCACTTTATGGTTTTTCCGTGTTTTTCTCAGAATCTCCACCACCATCTCACTCTCTGAGAACGAATCTGTCGAAAATGATGATTTGGATTGGATTCTGATGGTGTCTCCACCATTTTGACGGAATTTGGAGACTGGTGCATCATCCCATGTCAAGTGACAGCTCTCATTTAGAACCAAGGTTAAAAAGAAAAAAAAATATCTCAACTGCCGCAAGGGGATTTTTTTCAAAATTTTCCGAAAAAAATACTTCTCAACAAAACATCCATATTGGTAAAAGTTTCATGTCTGGATCATGTTTGGTTGTGGAGATATGATCAAAACAAGTTTTCAAGATCCTAAGCTTGTTATACAGGTAAATCAATATTTCACCCTAAATTTCCACCCAGATCCCCCCAGGATTTTTCATTTTTCAAAAAATTGTCATTTTGAGAGAAAACCATCCCAAATCACCAGAAATGAACTGGGATTGAAAAATCATGAACAGGCGTGGAGAAAAGTGGTCGTGAAGTTCGGCTTTCCTAAGCTTAAATGTTAAGGACCTCCTATTTGGGAGCCAAAAAAGGGTCAAAAAATTAGAAAAAAAAGGCTCCTAAATAGGAGACCCCACCCGGGGATCCTATTTTGGAGGTTCGATTTCTACCTCAAGTGATTGATGGGGGAGGGTAGATATCCAACCCGGAAATGGTGGGACCCAAAAAGTTATGGGTTCCGAGAAATATGGGATGGATGGAAACAGGGGTCCAAAAAATGGGAGAAAAGTATCGGGTTAAATTAAAGTATCGGGTTAAATTTCCACTATACACCAGCGTTACGAAACCCAGCCCGAACCACAGATGGGAGGAGGGCTTCCTCCACACAATCTGTTATCCCGTCAAGAAACGGGGGAAGATCTGTTGCCAACGTTCGTAACCCTGGAGCAGGTGGGGCGCCCCTCAACCTTCGCTTGAAGACAGCGTTGGGCGCCCTGTCCAGCGGTTGGACGACGTGCGAGGTATGCGCAGGTATGCATACCACATCCACTCCATTCTTGTAGTACTCCTCCCAAAGATCAAGATTCAGTCTTGAGCCGTGGCCGTCGAGAAGAATGAGGATCCGAGCCTGGTCGTTCTGGGTCAACTTCGCACGAAGATCCGTGAGACGTGGGAGGACAGAATCCATCATAATTGTGTGAAAGAGTTCCTTGGTCATCCAGCCCTTATTGCTAAAATGTATGCTCATGTTTGGGTTGTAATATTTCTCAATAGTCTCAGATTTATAGTACGAGGGGAGGATCATGTGGGATGGAAGATGCCAGCCATTCGCCTGCACAAGGAAGAGGCATGTGAGGTGATGGAGTGGTATTTTTTGCAGAGCTGGCAGAAACTTTGTTTTTGAAGAAACAACACGTCCACTCTTGGATGTGCCTTTGATTTGGCAGCTTGTTTCATCAAGGTTCAGGATAAGCGCTGGGTGGTATGCCTCATTCTTTATTCTCTCTCTGATATTCTGTAGGAACGGGATTATGGTATCGGAAGTTGTTTGGAACAGACGATACTTGTCAAAGAAGGTGGGCTTCATTAGACGAAGCTCAGGGTGCCGAAGGCGAAACTTCCTTGCCCACTCTGGAGAGCGAGGCTCTCTGACATCATGAGTGAAGGGACGGTGCTTCTGGCGAATTGAATGGGCCTGAATACAGATCACACAGTAAGATCCATACCAAGGGACACACATCCTTCTCTGTGGGAGCAGGGACTCCCTCACTCCCATTCACAAGGATAGACACCAGCTCCTCCTCCTCAACCTCTGTTAGTATTTTGGGCCGTCCGTTCTGATGTGGTTGCCTTCCTTCTTGTTCTGCTTTCTTTTTCATTTCAAGTTGTTGTCGAAGTGTCTTTTGAATCTTTTTCCGTCTTTCGAGATTTTTCCGGACGATGCCGCGACTCCAAGGCTCAGTGAGTTTTCTTTTTTTGCTTCTCCCAACTTTGGGCATTCTGAATGGGTGATCAACCTAAAACAGAATTACCCAGAATCGTTGTAGTGGTCATCGGGATTCAGAATACTCTCATAGATATCATCCGCCATAATACAGATCGTGCCACATATAGCTAACCAGAGGTTATCTTTCCAGACTGGTAAATCTCCAAGATTCAAAGGCGGACCATTTCTGCCTCTCTTGAATCGTTTTATTCACCTATTTTCTTCAAGTTCGTCCTTTCTTTTGTTCACATAGTCTATCTCAGAACGCTCAATGGAAAATCGCCCGAATCTCCATTGTCCTTCGTTTCAGATACCAAACCACGCTTGATTCCAAATTATTGCTTAGACATTGAACTAAGAATGAGAGAAAGGAAGACACATGACGAGGAAGAAAATGTTATTGAATCTCACAGCCATCCATCTTAAGTTGATAGTGCACAACAGAAGTAGAACCTTTCGAGTCCGAAAGTATGGATGTCCAGTCGATCTATGCAAACAGTTGAAGCCACCCGATTCTACGATCTCCTCACCGCAGAGAGCAGGCTCCCATTGAGCGAGTATTTAAGGCCGTAGTCAAACACACATACAGCTCAGCGAGCAACAGGATCCTCACCATTTTTGGAGTGTATTTTCTAACCTTTTGAGGCATTCATCACCACATTAGCATGAAAGCACAAAGCGATGAAGAATTACTCAAATATCTCCAAGGAAAATCTCCGTTTCATAAAAGAAACGCACAGTTCCCAGAATGAGTCGCTCGGAAGGAGATATACAGTACGCTCGGTTCAGATGGGAGAACCAAATCATCAGACAACTCGCTGTTCCACATATCTCAATATTTGGGTGGGGACCAGGACCATCTTGATCATCGTCGTTGTCCGCCTGTCAGTCATCACATTGAAACTGTCATACTGCACAATTTCTCTCCAAAAACGCTTCATCGAAACTGTCCCATCCAAGTTTGCCTCGTCTGATCCAAAATTCAAATTGAAAGGGACGTTCGACATCCTAGCACATTCCACCCTCCTACAGCTCCTGCCCAGCATCCTCCGCACAGACACTCTCCCTTGCCCACAGTACAACCTGTAGCAATCCCAAAAGAATCTTTTTTACCACCGCATTGTGTTGTAAGGCAACTCGTCACAGTCCGACATCTCCCACACACTGTCCTTATCTGTCAATCTCAGTTTTGGGCTGAAGCAGTGACAACCAACGATGATCTGGAGCTCGTTGATGATCCACGAAAACAAGGATCGTATGAACAAACGAACCTGGAATCGAATCTATCGACCATGCTTTATAATCTCCACCAAGTCGAAGGTTTTGAACTACCTAAACGGAAAGATAGAGGGTGTGTTCATTCAATTCATCATTCTTTTTGCTCTCTCCTCCGATCCTTCTTCCAGACATATTCAGTCACGACAGACGTTCGATGTCCACTAATCCTCGTCCCCTTCCGAAGCTATCCCCAAATTGAATTGAGTCCAAGCGAAATGAATAAGAAATCAGTGCTGTTGTCGTTCAGCTTGTCACTCCTCGACTTCCACTACATCTTTCCCACTCCTTGCCTTCTGCTTTTTATCGACACTGACACAGGATGCACCCTCTCCTTCTCTGTCTACCTGCAATCCCAGCAGCGAATTCGGTACCACTTTGCCAAAGCTTTCGTGTAAACTTCATGCAACGTGGGTTTCACCGCTCTCTTCGAAGAGACCCTTCCCATCCCACCTGTCATTATCTGCCGGTTTGTCCAGGACTGGAAGCGAAACTGGTTTCGACATGTGAGCACTTGTCTCGTAGCGAGAGTGAGTCACAGTTTTACGATGGGAACATCGCGGACAAACAGCCGGCCGAGATGAAGATTGGGAAGAAGCAGGGAAAAAAAGATTTGGACGACGTTGGCATAGAAAGACAACGACAACTCGTCAGAGATCAAAGAGCACGCCACGCTGTCTGACTTCAACGACACTATGTTTGTCTATTTCTTCTCCATCTATCATCTTCATCATCATTCTCATGATCCAAACATCTCTCTCCTAGATATACCTTCAACTTCCAACAACCCGTCAAAATGAAGCAAATCCTATTGAAAAGCGACACCCGTGAGTTAAACTCCTCGACAACCTTCCGATTTTCCTCTGGAATTGTCGTGATTCCTATCCCTTTCTTCCCCGACTTCTTTGATGTCATAGCGAGTTGCTTCTCTTTCCGTCGCGTCATTCCAGTTCAGTCAGTTCGTCCCGGACTGAGATATCGTAGTACCTTGCTGTTGAACGTTGCACCGCTTTCGCACATTGACGGTGGAAGCTCATCTCCCTTGGTGTGATTGCTACTGTCATTCCACTCACTTTTACCATTTTACTTGTAGTTGGCCAACACATCCTATTTTCAGTCGCTAACAACTGTAAACCCAACAAGATCCTAATTGAAACAGACAAAGGAATGCGACTCGTCGGATATCCTATGACAAGAGCAAATCTTCATCAACAAACTCGAAGTCCCCAAAAAGAATGCAAATTCGCGAAATTGGACTCATTAAGTCGTAAGAAGTGCTCTCCAATCTGATCCTTTGAAACCTTCCTGATATCATCAACGCCTAAACACTTCCTGTGTTTTTCGTGACTTTTTTGGTTCCCCCGAGTTAGTTTGTGTCGGAAGTCATGCTAAATGTCGACATTCAAATGATGATGACAATGACCAGAATCTCGCTCAAAAGAATCAAACAATTCCTTCTATTGCCAGAACTTCAACAGGAGGAGGAAGTTCATATGCCAGAAGATCTCCTGCACTGCAAGTCAAGAATGGAAACATCAACTGGGCTGACGTCAGCGGGCGACAGGAAGGGAGTGTGGAAAAGGTGACCCAGCCTGAATTGAGCTGTGTGATGTTGTCACTCCATCTGCACAATTCGAAGCCACAGAGTGTAGTATTCAGGGAGGAGGGAGTCGATATCAGTATGCATTTCTGACGGATCTCGCTCACCTCCATTCTACCGCGCTTCGTATTCCTCTTCCTGTCCCTTCAGACGCCAAAATATCAGCAACACTCGTCTGCTTCTCTCGCAAGTGTCCTGTCTTCGCCAATCAGCTTCAACACGCGCTCCTTCGTTGTGATGCGAGAGGGTGAGATGAGAACTAACCACTGTTCCAGCGCGTTGTTGGAATCTTTCGTTCAATATCTTTCCATCGCAACTCCAACTTTATCTTCCTCTCCTGCAGCTCACATATCTGCTCTGTTCACCGTTTCTTGTTTGGAGGAGACTTCGGGACAGCATCCAAATCGAACGGAGCGGCGTCCGCTCTGCCCTTCTTCCCACCACCTTGCTGGTTCTTCGTCGGATGCCGGAGCCAGTTGTCGATGCCTGGTTCCAAGTCATCGGAACGTCATCTGTCGAACGCCGTGTAGTCGCTGTCTTCACTCCCGCTCTCCCGATGAGAGGGACCGCTGTATTGGGCGTATTCTTTGTCGTAACATCATCCAAATTGGATGTCGGCACGTGTTTCTTCAGGAAGGACGATCGAGCAGCGAGTCTCGTTGGCGTGGAACGTAATCAGCGGTCGCTCCGATCGGGTGGAGTGAGTGAGCTGACACAAAACGGAACGAGAAAGGATAAGAAAGCCAGCACACATTTTGTCTGGCTTTGGAGAGAGCGACAGGAAGGCAATTCGGTGTTGGACATTCGCTCCCGTCTTCGTTTCGTTCCCTCGCAGTCGCCCGAACTCGTTGTCCGTTCGTCGCCGTCCTCTCCGTCCACAATGACCTACTCCTGATCCTCTCGTTCTCTCCAACGTCGCTCCTCTTCCGCTCGCTGCTGCTCCAAATCGCGAAGGAATGCCCTCGCTCTGTCCAACAGTTCCTTCTCGCGCAGACGCCGAAGCCTGCCACACTCGTCGTCCTCCTCTTCCTCATTCGCCAGATCGTCGAACTGATTCAGTTTGAGCTTCTTCTCGATGACGCCGGCCTGGTTGACGATGAAGACGGATCGCCCCTCAACTTCGGACAGCGCGCGCAGCTTCTCCTCGTCGACTTCCGGAATCTCGTCGTCGTCGTCCTTCTTCTCCACCTCCTGCCGCTTCTCGGCGAGGCGCTGGTGGAACCATTTCTTGACAGGCTCGCTTTCTTCCGCTGCTCGTTTAGTTTTTCGAGTTCGACTTTGTTTTTCTCTGTTTGGACGGCATTTTCAACAAAGTTGGCAACAAATTTGGATTCCCCCTTGCGCCAATCTGGACGAGGAGAAGAGGAGGAGAGAGGCAGACCTTGGGAGCTGATTTCACTGGAAAGTGTTTATGTGTTGGAAGTGGTGCTTGAGGAGTGCCTGTGGGGCGGAGCGGAAGACGTCGAAGGACCGCTCGGCGTCTTCTTCATTTCGGACCGGATCTGAAAGAGAGGGCATGACGAAGGATCACATGGCAGACGAGAAAGATTATGCATCTTCTGTGTTTGCCACTGCACAACGGTCGACAGCCTCTCCACAAGCGAAGGAGCGCCAGATCCTCTCTTCTTCGCTATCGGGCTAGACACGACTAATCGCTGAAATCTGTCGGGGTTGGTGGGGACGATAAAGGGCGGGTTGTTGAACTTCACAACAGTGCGAGCGAGTAAGGACGAGATCTGGAAGAGTGGAACTACGAAGAGACGACGCAGAGAGGATGAACAAAGATGGGTGAGGGAACCTTCAATCTGCGAGTGGAGAGAAAAGCTCGACATCTGCCCTCTTCTTCGTAGACAGAGTATGGGTAGAGCAGGTCCAGAGCTTCACTACAGCTGTCCTCATCTTCAAACCCGAACTCGTCGGTTGATGCAGTTGGAATGAACGGGCCTTCCTTCGCTCGGCGGCGAAGAGCATGAGAACACTGTTTGGATTAGAGCTGGCAGAGAAGGAGGAAGGATGATAAAAAAGAGGAGCATACTAGGATGGGGTTGAACTGGAGTGCTGGTGGCTATCTGGCGAAGAAGGAGTGTGGGACAAGGCGCGTGTTAATGCGGGCAGGTGGGAAATGGACTGGAGAAGAGGAGTCAGATTGACAAGATGAAGGATGAAGAGGAAAACAGACGAGACGAATCGAACGGACACACTTGCACAACTCTTCGAGTGAGGTGTGGAAAGCTTCTGTTTGGAGAAAGCTGGCGAGAGAGGAGAGGGCGATGGAAGAAGATGCAGAAAACACACCCCAACACTGCGGCCGAGTCCGTTGAACGCGGCTGCTTTCAGAATTAGTCAGGAATTGTTCTTCGCTCCCGCCTTGCCGAGCTTGTCGCCGTTGATGTTGGTCACAAAGAACCCGAACACAAAGCCACTCTCCTCGCCCTTGCATATAGAACATGGAAGAAGGACGAGGCGCCTTCACGGGTGAGGAAGTTCACCGCAACAATCGGGCTGGTCACCTTGAACGTGGGTGTCAGTTTCTGTCCCATTCGGACGTGTTCTCCGTTTGACAGCGTCGACTCGTTCGATCCTGTGCTGCTTGTGGAAGAAGCGCGATCTTTCACCTCTGTACCTCCCCTCTCTTCTTTCTCACCGAAATTCTTTTCTGATCACTTAATTTTCGATTCTGTTTTTTCTTGTTGTCTCACATCTCCTGATACTTCGTTTTAGTTATTGATTCATCATTTTTTCACATGATTCATGCGTGATCAACCTAAAACAACGATTGTGAGAACAAAGAAGGAATCGAGTCAATCTTGACAGAATGGGTCAATAGTTATGAACAATGACATCCTTTAGACAGGAAATAATGATCTTCAGATTCAGGTAGAAAATAACAGAGATTATGGGTTAGAAATAAAGAATGGGCTTCATCTCCCCCAGTTTCAATTTGCACACCCAATTTCTTGTCCTCACCTGTTTCTAATGTGATTCTCTTTCACTTTTTGGTGGACGTTTGATTTATGTGGATTCCAGGGGTTTTGTGGTTTTCCCTCACATCCTTCTTGCCCTCGTCAAAGCTGATCTGATCCCCCAACTCATCAACACTCTCAATCCGCTGTCTCTTTCCTTTGTCACAGCAGAAAATATCCACATGTGTCTCATTTATTGCATCACCTGTTTTCTCTGGCTCGCAACTCCACCTGGTCTCGAAGATCTCGGAATTGAAGATCATGATGGACAACTAGCTGTTCACGAGACGGTTTTGAAACAAGTCCTGATTCCTTCGGAGGAGTATATTTGGCATTTGTGCTTGAACCGACTTTCGATCGTCGATGGACTCCTATCTATGCGTTTTATGTCACTCCTCGCCCAACTCCTCCGGATATCTTCTTATTATCAACCAACAATGGATTTTGTTCTTCGCATCCCAGTCTTTCTGACGATCCCAAGTTGTCTCGCATTCTTCGGATTTGAAAGATCAACCTGGTCTTTTCTGTATTCCATGGTGGATGCCCAGCGGGAATGGAACAGAACAATGAGAGCTGAGCAACAGATGTGGAAGACAGTGCTTCGAATGTTGAGAAAGGAGGGCTTCGAAGATGTGATTGAGGAAAGGGTTCAAAATGACCGAAACGAATACAGCGGAAGATGGATTCTGGACAACTCGATCGAATGGAACAACGTGCAGGGCATGAACCTTCCACGACTTTAGTCGAAGCAGACACGAACAGCGAACCTTTCGAACTGTTTCTGCCTTGTTTTGGACAACAAACACTGTTTATGTGTGATCTTTGTGGGTTCTGGCATCACCTCGTGGTTTCTTTTGCGGGAAATGTTGGGATTCTCTCTCACCTGTCTAGCTGCTCGGAATTGAAATTGGACCGTGTTGTCCATCTCAAGAAGACGACAACACAAACAAATCCCTCGCCACTCTCCTCCCTCCACCTGCAAGTTCAAGACACATCCAGAACGTTCTCTAAGCTGTCTTTCTCCCCAAAACACGAAACTTGAGAGGCGAGATGCCAACCTGACCGACATTCGAGGGGACACCGTGTCGATGAAACTCTCGTCAACGTTGTGTTCGCGCGTCGGAGGAATCACAGCGGAATCTCAGCCCCTCCCGCGTCCTGCCCGTCGATCGAAGGACTTGAATCACTTCGTGGCTCTTCTCGCCCGACTCCCCCACAAATCTCCTTTCTCTCAGCGCACCTTGTAAGTTGTTCTTGATATGCCCGTCTTCTCACGATCCCAATTCTGGTCATCTTGACTACTCGACCGAGCCTACACATGACAAATAGCCAAGACAGACACCGAGATGACACCTCAACCTCCTCTGATCCGTGTTCACTCGTTGTCCATCTTTCTCGCAATCCCAAGTTGTCCATCGTCACGTTCAGATGAGAGTGGAGGACTTGGAAGACACAATCGACCTGCAAAACGATGAGTTGCGAGAACGATGACGCAAACTGTCGAGCAGGAAGAGTCAGCCGATCACCAGGATGCAAAGAAGTCGAGAATGGCGAAGTCCCGGTCTGTCTGCCCTTTCTGCCGCACATGAACAATCGTCTTTGCCACCTCTTCGCCAGAATGCAGCGAGAACTCGATTGTCAGATCGTTCATTTATCCCCACTCTTCCTCCAGCCTCCTTGTCCGTCGTCAGTGATGGTGTTGTGTTTGGACTGAGTTGACCGCAGTTGATGGACACATCGTCGTTTGCGTCGAAGAAGAGACACATTTTTCGTAAATCGGACATGAGTCTTCTTGTTGTGTCCTTCCACAGAGCGAAACAATGACATTCATACACACGATACCGGAGACACTCTGTCACGCTTTCTGCCGTTCTTTGAACCGATTATTCATGAATTGCTCGTTCTCCATCCAAACTTCCTCAGAATTCGTCGATTATCTCCATCATCAAAATACAGTATTTCTTTCCTCCTTTTAGATGTCTATTTCATGCTAATATCATTATTTCACAATTTTCACAAACCCATAACGAGCGCATCTTCTCGGAATCAACACGAATGAGTGCTTTAGATTCAAAGAAATCCACCTCCACTGGTTCTTCTAGTGCTGGTATCTCTTCACACTCATATTCATGTCCTCCAGATTGTTCTGCTTTCTTGAATTGGGATGAAGAATCGCTCCAATCTTTCCATGAAGCAGCTGTTGTCTTCTGGTCTCTCGTTGCCACAGTGAAGTTACAGCCTGTTCTTGATGACACTCTGGAAGGAAAAGCGGTGAATTTTCTCCAACGTATGGATCTGGATGAGAGAGAATTAGCAGATGCTTTTCTCATGAGCCTTAGGCAAACCATGAACGAATCTTCGAGAGACTTCATACAGTCGATTTCAGTACTCCTTTCTTCGCCCAGTCAGGCCGTGACCACAGCTACAATGAAGATGCTCCAAAGTCTGATTGCGAATTGTTCAAGAAAAGTCCGTCTTGCCCTCGTCAAAGCTGATCTGATCCCTCAACTCATCACCACTCTCAATCCACAGTCTCTTTCCTTTACAGAAGCACTTGATATCCACACTAGTCTCATGATTAACATCACCAATACTCTCGGGCTCGCAACTCCGAATGGTCTCGGACAACTCGGAATTGAAGACGACAATGAACAAGAAGCTGTTCACGAAACGGTTTTTCAGCAAGTTGTCACACCTTCGGAAAAGTACATCTGGCATTTGTGCGTGAACCATTACTCGATCATCGATGGAGACCAATCAACAGGCTTCTGATTTGATCCCAGTGATCCCAGTCGGATCTGATCCCACTAAATACCTACAATACCATTTCGTTTCTTTCATTTCAAAAAAGTCTTCTTATATATGATATTTGAATGGAAAAAAAAGTAAAAAGGAAAATGGTCACTTCATAGATCATGAAAATGCAAACTTTGGGTGCTGCTGTTCAGTTTGTTCTACAACAATAATTATAAAAACAAGTCGATAATGCGTTATTATGTCTTCTTTGATGGTTTTTTCTCACTGACAAAAGTCAATGAAGGGAATACATCGAAAAAAGAAGTGTTGGTGATTGTGATCGTGCGTGTTTTTGGGAAATAAGAGCTGTCTGAAATATTGAAGAGCATTATGTGAAAACAAGAAGTGAATTGAACATGATTAATGAAGTGATAATGAGAAAATCTCAAAGGAAAAGAGTTGAAATATGATCTCAGTACAAATTTAGGCACTGACATCAATTGATCCCAGTTTTACCTATTTTGATGGGACTACTCAGATGCCTGCCAATCAAGGTGTTTTCTGGCACTCCTCGCCAGACTCCTCCGAATATGTCCATACTATCAACCAACAATGGATATTGTTCTTCAGATGCCCATCTTTGTCACGCTTACAAGTTGTCTCACGTTCTTCGAAGATGATGAGTCAATCTGGAGCTTTTTGTTTCACATGAACAATTCCCAGCGGGAATGGAACGACCAAGGCAGAGAAATGCGACAGATGGGGAAGGCAGTGCATCGAATGTTGAGAATGGAGGGCATCGAAGATGTGATCGACGAAAAGCTGCAAAACGACAACAACGAGATCGTTGGACAATGGGCTGTTATTTTATCGATTCAGTGGAACAACAAGCAAGGCATGAACCTCTCACTAGAGGAATAGAAACAGGCAAGAATCAACGACCATTTTTAACTGTTTCTGGCTTCTGTTGGACAGCAAACACTGTTTGTGTGATCATTGTCAGTTCTGGCATCACCTCGTGGTTTCTTTTGCGGGAAAGGATGTGATTCTCTCTCACCTGTTTCACTCCTCGGAATTGAAGATGGATCGCTTTGTCCATCTCAAGAAGACGACAACACAAACAAATACCTCATCACTCTCCTCCCTCCACCTGCAAGTTCAAGACACATCCAGAACGTTCTATAAGCTGTCTTTCTCCCCAAAACACGAAACTTGAGAGGACGAGATGCCAGCCTGACCGACATTCGAGGGGACATCGTGTGCATGAAACTCTCGTCAACGTTGTGTTCGCGCGTCGGAGGAATCACAGCGGAATCTCAGCCCCTCCCGCGTCCTGCCCGTCGATCGAAGGACTTGAATCACTTCGTGGCTCTTCTCGCCCGACTCCCCCACAAATCTCCTTTCTCTCAGCGCACCTTGTAAGTTGTTCTTGATATGCCCGTATTTCTCACGATCCCATTTCTGGTCATCTTGACTCCTCGACCGAGCCTACACATCACAAACAGCCCAGACAGACACCGAGATGACACCTCAACCTCCTCTGATCCGTGTTCACGCGTTATCCATCTTTCTCGCAATCCCAAGTTGTCTATCGTCATATTCAGATGAACAGTGGTTTGGCTGTGTGTCGAAAGGAACGATGGATGACTGGATAAATCCTGACGAGAGAGGAATGTGAATAGCGAACGGAAGAGAGCTTTCGAGTGGCTGAGAGTGGAGGACTTGGCACAATCGACTTGCAAAACGATGGACGGCTGGAACGTGGACGCTCGTTGTGGAGGAGGCAGAGTCAGCCGATCACCAGGATGCAAAGAAGTCGAGAATGGCGATGTCCAGGTCCGTCTGCCCTTCCTGCCACACATGAACGATCGTCTTTCGCACCTCTTCACCTGAATGCAGCGAGAACTCGATTGTCAGATCGTTCATTTTTCCCCACTCTTCCTCCCCTCTCCTCGTTCTTCGTCAGTGATGGCGTTGTGTCTGAAACGAGTTGACCGAAGTTGATGGACACATCGTCGTGTGCGTCGAAGAAGAGACGCACTTTGGTCAGTCTGACAAGAGTCTTCTTGTTGTGTTCTTCCACAGAGCGAAACAATGGCATTCATACACACGATACCGGAGACACTCTGTCACGCTTTCTGCCGTTCTTTGAACCGATTATTCATGAATTGCTCGTTCTCCATCCAAACTTCCTCAGAATTCATCGAATATCTCCATCATCAAAATACAGTATTTCTTTCCTCCTTTTAGATGTCTATTTCATGCTAATATCATTATTTCACAATTTTCACAAACCCATAACGAGCGCATCTTCTCGGAATCAACACGAATGAGTGCTTTAGATTCAAAGAAATCCACCTCCACTGGTTCTTCTAGTGCTGGTATCTCTTCACACTCATATTCATGTCCTCCAGATTGTTCTGCTTTCTTGAATTGGGATGAAGAATCGCTCCAATCTTTCCATGAAGCAGCTGTTGTCTTCTGGTCTCTCGTTGCCACAGTGAAGTTACAGCCTGTTCTTGATGACACTCTGGAAGGAAAAGCGGTGAATTTTCTCCAACGTATGGATCTGGATGAGAGAGAATTAGCAGATGCTTTTCTCATGAGCCTTAGGCAAACCATGAACGAATCTTCGAGAGACTTCATACAGTCGATTTCAGTACTCCTTTCTTCGCCCAGTCAGGCCGTGACCACAGCTACAATGAAGATGCTCCAAAGTCTGATTGCGAATTGTTCAAGAAAAGTCCGTCTTGCCCTCGTCAAAGCTGATCTGATCCCTCAACTCATCACCACTCTCAATCCACAGTCTCTTTCCTTTACAGAAGCACTTGATATCCACACTAGTCTCATGATTAACATCACCAATACTCTCGGGCTCGCAACTCCGAATGGTCTCGGACAACTCGGAATTGAAGACGACAATGAACAAGAAGCTGAACACGAGACGGTTTTGCAGCAAGTTCTCGCTCCTTCTGAGAAGTATATCTGGCATTTGTGCATGAACCGATTTTCGATCGTCGATGGAAACCAATCAGCAAATTTTCTGGAAATTCTCGCCAAAATCCTCCAAATCTCACATGCTTATCAACCGACGATGAATTTCGTCCTGAATATGCCAGTCTTTCTCACGCTTCCAAGTTGTCTCACATTCTTCGAAGACGATTGCTCAATCTGGTATTTTCTGGATACGATCATCGATGCCCAGCTGGAATGGAACAAAAGAAGGGGAGAGGAGCGGAAGATGGGGAAGACAGTGCTTCGAATGTTGAGAATGGAAGGCTTCGAAGATGCGATGGAGGAAAAGCTACAAAACGACAAGAGCGAAACCGACAGAGTTTTAATTGTCTCTTTATCGATGGAATTGACCAACCTGCATGGCATAAACCTTCCATGGCGTTGATGGAAACCTACAGGAACCAGCAAAGACTCGATCCGAACCGGCAGAAGCGAACACGATGGGATGCAGACAGAGCCACAAAGAACCCAACAAACACTTTGCTCTCCACACTCATCCATCTCCGTTCTTCTGAATCACTTTTGTCTCAAAGAACGAGCAGAAATTGAGAAGAAAAATCGACAGCTGCGGAAATCAAGCTAAAAGGGAGAGCGGATGTGAACACCCTTGTACTGGCTGAATAAGCCGTTTAGGGATGAATATAGTGAACATTTCCGTCTGAGTCGATGAATTCTGTCGAACCCATAACGAGTGATTGAACTCAGAAACCGAAAGAATGACTGCTTTAGACACGAATACTTCCTCAGCCAATGATTCTCCATGTGCTGGTATCTCTTCCCACTTCTTTTCATGCTCCAGACTGTTCGCCTTTCCTGAATTGGGAGGATTCACAAAATGAATCTGAATCACAAAAGACCGTTGTCTTTCGCTCTCTTGTTGCCACCGTGCAGTTGCACTCTGTTCTTGATGAATCACTGGAAGTTAAAGAGGTGAATTTTCTCCAATCTGTGATTCCGTATAATACTAAATTTGCAGATGCTTTTCTCGTCAGCTTTGCATCGAGTTCTGATGGTTCATTGACCAACTTCGTACAGTGCATTGTGGTGCTCATATCTTCTCCCAATCGAGCAATCACCACAGCAGCAATGAAGATACTCAATAATCATCTCTGTTGGTGTTCAGAGAAAGTCCAGCTAGCTCTCATCAAAACTGATCTGATCCCTCGACTCATCAACACTCTCAATCCACAATCTCTTTCATTTGCAAAAGCAGCAGATATCCGCATTTGTCTCTTGAATACCATCACCTGGTCTGTCTGGCTCGCAACTCCGAATTGTATGAAATATCTCGGAATTGAAGATCTCAATGAACAACAAGCTGTTCACGAAACGGTTTTGAAGCAAGTTCTCGTCCCTTCGGAGAAGTATATCTGGCATTTGTGCGTGAACCGATTTTCGATCATCGACGAGCAATCCAAGTACTTTCTGACACTCCTCGCTCAAATCCTCCGAATATGTCCATATTATCAACCCACAATGGATTTTGTTCTTCAGATGCCTGTCGTTCTCACGATCCCGAGCTGTCTCACATTCTTCGAGATTGATGAGTCAATCTGGACTTTTCTGGATCGTATCATCGATGCCCAGCTGGAATGGAACAAGGAAGGCGGAGAAATTCGACAGATGGGGAAGACAGTGCATAGAATGTTGAGAATGGAGGGCAACGAAGATGCGATTGAGGCAAAGCTGCGGAACGAGAAAAACGGAGAATACGGAGAATTAATTGTTGCCTACTCGATTCAATGGAACAACATGCAGGGAATGAACATTCAAGAACAGGAATAGAACCAGACAAGAGCCACCGAACTTTTCGACCAATTTGTGACTTCTTTTGGACACCGAACACTGTTTGTGTGTGATCATTGTCGACTCTGGCATCACCTCGTGGTTTGGTTTGCGGGAAAGGTTGGGATTCTCTCTCGCCAGTCTCACTCGATGGTCGCCACTCTCTCCTTCTCCATCGTCATCCTCGGCCTTTCGGGGGAGCGAAGACCCGCAATGCTTCCTCATCCCGCCTAAGCCCTTCTCAATCCCTTGTCACCCACTGTCCTCGACTCTTCAGACTGCCAAACAATTGCGGATGAAGGACCGTCCTGGAACATGCTCTTGATTCCATGCAACCTCAACGTCTTTTTTCGGTCAGAGCACTTGGTCTCTTTTTGCATCTGATTCTGAAATCAGACTCAAATCATCTTTTTTCACAAACACCTCAACCACCCTCTCACAATCTCGATTTGCCCAATTTTGGATCCGCGCACGAACGGAGCTGTCGTCAGAACGGACAAGTCCCTCGCCTTCACTCTCCCTCGCACGTCGATGCAGTGTGGGATCGTGAAGTGCACAGTGACGTGGATCGACTCGACAATCCACGTCTCCTCGAGGCTGATCATCCGCGTCACTGTGCGCACCGTCCTCGCCGACGAGCCGAGTTGCAGACAGATGGTTCTCGAGGCTGAAGCAACTACCAACATGCACTGAGTTGCCAGGCTGTGGACTGTCCTTGTTCACGAGTCGATGTTCGTCTTGATGGGTCTGTCCGGTGGAACGTGCTGGATTGGCAGGGGTTAGGCATTGTGCCCACGGTGCCCAGCTTTTTTGTGCTCAGCTCTAAACCGCTGTTTGAATTCCTTTTTCACGTGTTTAAATGTGTGTATTAGGTGAACATTTCATGTGTATTTTTGAGTAGAATATTCAAGTCTCTCCATCCGGATAGTTTGATCGCACTTATTTAAACTTGTTGTTTTTCACTCAAAACATGTCTTAAAGAAAATACTGATCTCAAAATGGATTCAATTCAATCAAAATGTCACGAATTCACCAAATATGATGAGAAACGACCAGGCCACCACTTTTTTCCCTTTATCATTTTCTCGATGAGATCGAAGCACCAAACGCAACTTACTCTCTGAAAACATTGTTGAATGACTTTAAATAAATGCCAAATGAAGTGCTTTATTATCTGAAAGCTTCTTTAGTTCATAGTTCATCCCATCCTTCAGAGAGTTCGTCATCAAAGTCATCGTGAACAACCACGATTCTTGGTTCTCCGGAGAAGCTTCTCTTCGTCCCTCTGGGGGAGTGAAGTTCAGTCAATGTGGCTTGTATTGAAGGATACATGTCGAAAGATAACATTTTAGGAGAGTTGTGGAGGATCCTTGTCAAAGTACAGAGATGAGGGATGCGCAGTTGGGATCGCTCTTTCCTCTGAGTGTAATGGAGAACTGAAAACTCTCTCTCGGTCGGGACAGATGTACTTGCGATAGTTTTCAAGGCGATTATGATCGGGAGAAGTGACTCAAGTGAATGAAAGAGATGATTCGAGAGGATCAGATCTAAAAGTTGAGTTTTTGTCAGTGGAAGCAGACTGAAATGAGCCTTGTAGACAGACTTGAGATGTCTCCAATGAGTGATAATATTTTTACGCTGGAGAGGTGGAATTATGTTCTGGAACAGCTGAGCGAGGGATAACATTTTTGAGTCCTCACGTTCTGAATCTGGGAGGAGTAGAGTCGAGTGTGAGAAGTAGTCCAGATCTTCTGTTTGATCGGGAATCAGAAATCTGATAGTAATCGAGTTGAATAGTGACTGAGCCAGTTGTCTACATTCCTGATGAGAAGACTCTATATATGGCTCAAAATTAAGCTGAGTGTGCTCCGATAGTTTGATGGACAAGAATTCTTCGAACTCATCCGGATTTTGACTTGTGATTTCATTCCTGAAACGATTGACAATGTAACGAGTTTGAGGCATTGAAAGAGTGTCAGTCTGGAGAAGGAGTGAGATGTCGTTTGCTTTTGAGAGGAGATATTCGAGGAGAGCCAATCGAACAACATTCTGAGTGTTCAAGAAGAAAGAACAAAGCTGAGCAGTTGTCGGATCAGTATCGGGTTGGTTGATGCGTAAAATAACTTCAAGGAATGTGAGTGTCTCACGAATAGCCGATAGTTTTGTAATCCATCTGGTGTTGACCGGTTTGGTGAGAGTCCTTCGCTTGGATCCGAGCCTTTCCATTTCTTTCCTGAATAATTTGGTTTTGGCGTGCGATTTGGTGATAGAATGTACAAACAACATTGAATTGTGAATTAATAGTTTGGAGAAGGGGTGGTTTGGATCGTCGAAGACATCCTTAAGTGAAAGTTGGAACCGATGGGCGGAGCAGTGAATGTGAAGGATATTCTTGTTGGATTGTTTAAGATGCTTAATAAAACCGTTTCGAACCCCAACCATCGCCGGATCGCCGTCGGTGGTGACAGAAACGATCTGTGAAATGTCGATGTGGGCCTTGTTGATCTGCCGTATGAATGCCGTGAATAGTTCCGCGCCGGTACAACCATTTGTCATCTCTTCCAAGCCAACCAGCCGTGTTTCAATTTCTCCATTCTTTGACAAAAACCGAACATGAACACACAAAACAGATTGTGAATTGTGGTCAGTCGATGTGTCTAGAATTAGAGAAACGGGAGTGGGATGTGTTGGATCATTGGAAGGCAATTGGTTGAAATAGACGTCGAGGGCGTCGGCTATCCTCCAGAATTTTTTGTTGTCAGAAGTTGGAGCAGAGGATACGAACCTTGGGTTCGACATGAGATTGAATTGATTTGTGAGATCCTTGAATTGAGTACATGGCAGAAAGTGATGAGCAATGTAGTGCACAGCTCTGATTTCATTGAAACGATGAATTTGAATTGACCGTAGATCAATTGGCGGAATTGTAGACTGAGGACTTGTGGGGTCGAGAGTGTCCATTTCTATTGATTTTTGATGAATTCTTGTTTTGAGATGTCGTCTAAGTGACTTTACATTTTGTGGAGTCGCTGGTTCAGAAATGAACTCGTCTCGGGGCCGTTTGAGTTTGTCTTGATGCTTGTGACATAATTTACAATAGATTCCTTCTCCTTCCAGGTAAAAGGGAGACTGACCTGATTCGTCCAGCCATTCTTTCTCATGGATCCACTTGTCGTAGAGTCGGTATGATGCTGGAAGGACAGGAATAACGTTCTCCTGCCTCTCGATATGTTCATCCACATCTGAATCGTCGATTAGATGATCATGTGACTGTTGTGATGCGCTTGGTTCGGAAGGGACGATCGAATTTGATTGTTCATCTTGATCATCACTACGATGATTCTTTTTGAGATCGTGTTGGTGGATGAAAGAGAGGAGTGTTGGTTGAATGAGGCGATGTGACATCTGGACGGTTTCAAGAAGGAGAAGACAGGTGAGTGTCATAATTCAGGCAAAAATTGAAGCTCTGATTTAGGCAATTAGACAAACAGACCGATTTCTCTAACGTGAGTGAATCAAAAAAGTCTTCCTGAATGTTTCTTTCTTTTTTTCTCATCTGAAGCAGGATGACGCCGTACGAATCTGAAACGACTCCGCTTGCGTTCCAGAACGAACCCAGCTCGATTCTGCTCTCGTTGTGGATGACACAGATTCAGGCGATCTTGCATGGGTTCAACATCAGCATGTTGTTTACTCCTGTGTAACTGTCGCGTCTCGTCTCCGATATCCGTCGCTTCACATCTGCTCCCTGAACTTCCACTGTCTGTTTCTGGTGAATGTGATGACAACATCGAAGTTCCTGGATGATAGGACGTTTTAAAACAAGGACCAGACAGTAGTTGGTCGACGCGTGTTCACTGTTCATCAAGTTTCTTCCTCATCCTCTTTTCATTTCTTTGTCGTTTTGACAAGCCACAGGCCATGTCACTAGAGTTTCTCCGGTTTCTATCCCTTTGATGATCACTGTCCCCATTTGCGTCTCCATTGATACTTGTAGCAATCGATACTGACAGCATGGTTTATCTTTGTTTCATCTTCAATTATTTGCATTCAAATGAACAATATCAATCGTTTCTCCTCGCAATTCTCAATGTAGAAGAGAGTGATGATGATACGCTTTCCTAAAATCTTCGTCTTCGGACATCATCGATGGCAAATGATGAGCTGGACTTTTCTCTACGATGTATGCAGAAAAGCTGATTCTTATGACATTCTTGTCACTTCAAGTTCTTTGATTCTCCATTCATGCAAATGTTCATCGGATTATCTCTTAAATCTCCACAGAGATAAGCACCAATCCTCTCTTCGCGCTGACATTGAAAATCAGAATTGTGAATCAACAATTCGTAGTATGGGTTCATTGTATCTCGATTTTCATGTATCAGGTGTATCACGACGATGAAGTTGAATCGGTATGCGAAGACTTCTGCTCGACACATCGCCTTCCTCCCACTGCGAAGACAGCCCTTGTTGAGCAAGTTCTTGCAACGAAGGAAACCTTTAACCAGAAAGAATTGAGGGAACTCGATGTGTGTAGTCGATGAGAGTGGACAGAACAAGAACACTTGAAAAATCAACTGAATCGTTCGCGACCTTCTTGAAGGAAAAAACGAAAGTCAGAGCGCCGTGTGAATATGCAGATGACGACAAGGCGTCGACAAGCAGATAATGAACTGCGTGTGATAGCTCAGAAAGCAACATGGATTGATCTACCAACAAACTCCACCTTCCAATCAACTGTGTTGACGTTGATGGGGAAAACTGTCTGACAAGTTCGAAGTGCGAAAGAAACACATTGATGGCTCTTTTGGGGATAGGCTGACAGAAGAAGGGAAGACAATGAAGGCGCGAAAAGATTCGTGAAAGAAAGAACACGAAGCGATGTTGATTGCCCAAGAACCGCGGCTTTCGATTGTTACGTTCTCCAATGCAGATATCCAAGCAAGTGCAAATTACTGAAATACATCTCTCCGAGAAAGACAGACAGAAACAAAACTGCCTCCGAAATATTCATTCAGGCCAAAGATCTGCAGTACGAAGGCATAAAGTGTGCTTGTTGTTCTCACAACACATCTCCTTCTCTCAACGTTCAGTTTTTTTGCTTATTTCAGCTTTACACAGACTGGTCGCGAATCTTTCAATGATTCCTTGATTGAATAAAGATTCATCTTGAATTGAAAGAAGATAATCTTGCTAAATCATCACCTGAGTGGGAAAATGATAAAAAATCTACATAACAACGGATATATGTCCTAAAATGGCGTTAAGAGTCCGTTGAACCATCGTCAACTCCCCCATCCAATCCAAGTCGAGCCCGCTTGGGAGACACAACCAATCGACGTCACTGAGATCCAGACACAACATCGTCATCACCCGCAATGGTCAGTGGTGAGAGCGAAGCTGGGAGAAGAAACGTTGTTGGGGATGTCGTTGAAGACGTGGGACATGTGTAGTGTCGGCAGCGGAACCGCAAGTGGTTGATTAATCTGATGAACTGACAGCAGACACATTCTTTTTGAACTGCGGCTCTTTTTCAACGGTGTTTGATCGGTCGGATCAACCGCCCCATCAGATTCAGCCTCAATCGACAAATGCGGCTGATCAAACGACTCAGCTAAGCTCTGGTCCCCCGAGGAAGCCAAGACGGTCATCTAGGTCGAATGGCGACTCGATTCGGGAGACACTGATGGCGAAATCGGTGCAAGGCGAGATGGCGGTTGTACAGGCATCGAATCAGCCATCCTTCGTCGCAATCAATCGGTTGGAAGCGGGGCGAGTCTTGATTGGGTGACGGAAGCGGATGATTGAGAGTTTCTGTGGCGACGACAAGGGTTGAGAGATGAATGGTGCAGGTGAAGGCGAGGTGAATAAACACACTGCAATGATTCGCTAAAGTTGATTGGAGGGGCGGGACGAATGTGGAGGTGAAGCTGCCTGAAGGGTGAAGAGATGATGACGCGGTGGCTGTTATTGATTCAATATCGATTCCCGGTGAATAGATCTGGTACGTTTTCAGTCGAGGTGGAATACACATACGTGTCTTGTGTCGTTTTCTTGACTCTCTTGTGGCGGTTAGAACGTCTTGGTTTTCCTGAGGAGGGATCTAACCATTAAAATGTGCACTCACATTGAGAAGATGAAAAAAGGTGAAATTGAGATCCAACAGTACTCTCTATTTCCAGACATGTAATTCGGTACTTCCTTTTTTGCTACCAATCCTTTCTTTAAAGTGAAATTGATGAAAAGAAGTGAAAAGTTGAAGTGCTTATTTTGGCGCCGGTGCCCAGCCCCCCGGACGACAAGCTGAGCACCGATGTGCTCAGCTTGTCGCCATTGTGCCCAGCTCACCTAATGCCTGTGGATTGGTCAGACACCACAATTCTGGTCATCTTGACTCCTCGACCGAGCCTACACATCACAAACAGCCAAGACAGACGAGAGAAGATGGAGGGATGCAAACCGAACAGTTTCGGAAGATTCTCGGTTCATCAGAAGCGATCTCAGCCGATCTAACACTGGGCATCCTCACCATCTCACACTTGCGTCTGCGAGCTGAAAATGAGAGCATCTCGCCAATCCTGATTTTATCGACTTCTCGCGACAAAGAATTCATCCTCTCATCTCTGTTAACTCGTCGTCCATCGTTCTCGCAATCCCAAGTTGTCTGTCATCATGTTCAGATGAACAGTGAACTCTCAGTGTGTCGGAAGGAATGATGGATGTCTGGACGAATCCTCAAAAGAGAGGAGTGTGGTCATCGAATGGAACAAGATCCTTCGATCACTTGGAATGGTGACGAAATTGAGCAGAATTCTTGGAGTGAACATTGCAGATCAGACGACACAGTTGAATGTGTGGACGACGACACTCGTTGTGGAGGAGGCAGAGTCAACCGATCACCAGGATGGGAAGAAGACGAGAATGGCGACGTCCAGGTCTGTCTGCCCTCTCTGCCACACATGAAGAATCGTCCTTGCCACCTCTTCGCCAGAATGCAGCGAGGACACGATTGTCAGATCGTTCATTTATCCCCACTCTTCATCCAGCCTCCTTGTCCTTCGTCAGTGATGGCGTTGTGTTTGGACTGAGTTGACCGCAGTTGATGGACACATCGTCGTGTGCGTCGAAGAAGAGTCGCACTTTGGTCAGTATGACAAGAGTCTTCTTGTTGTGTTCTTCCACAGAACGAAGCAATGACATTCATACAAGCGATGGCAGAGACACTCTGTCACGCTTTCTGCCGTTCTTTGAGCCGATTTTTCATGAATTGCTCGTTCTCCATCCAAACTTCCTCTGAATTCATCCTTTATCTCCATCATCATAATTTGATGTTTTGTTCTTCTTTTTGGACGTCATTTTCATCTCAATCTCAGTGTTTCTCACTTTTTTTCTCTGACCCATAACGAGCGCATCATGTCCGAATCAACACGAATGAGTGCTTCAGATTCAAAGAAATCCACCTCCACTGATTCTCATTGCTCTGGTATCTCTTCAGACTACTTTTCATGTTCTCCAGACAGTTTTGCTTTCCTGAATTGGCAATCCAATCGAGATGAATCTGAATCCAAAAAGGCGGTTGTCTTTCTGTCTCTCGTTGCGACCGTGAGGTCAAAACCTGCATTAGATGACTCCTTGGAAGCGAAAGCAACTGATTTTCTCAAATCTGTGAATCCGAAGAGTGAAAAATCAGCAGATGCTTTCCTCACCAATTTTGGGCAAACCCCTGATGAATCTGGAACCAACTTCGTACAATCCATTGTTGTTCTCCTTTCTTCACTCAGTCAAGCAATCACCACAGCGGCAATAGAGATACTCGATTCTCTAATCTTGCACTGTGCTACAATAGTCCGATATGCCCTCGTCAAAGCTGATCTGATCCCCCAACTCATCTTCACTCTCAATCCACAATCTCTTTCTTTTGCCGAAGCAGTCGATATCCACACTTATCTCTTGGACATCATCCGAATCACTCTCTGGCTCGCAACTCCGTATGGTCTTGCACAACTCGGAATTGACGACGACAATGAACAACCAACTGTTCACGAGACTATTTTCCAGCATGTCCTGATTACTTCGGAGAAGTATATTTGCCACTTGTGCGTGACCCGCTTCTCGATCATGGATGGATGGCAATCCAAGTATTTTCTGATGCTACACGCCAGACTCCTCGAAATATCTCCGTATTATCAACCTACACTGGAATTTGTTCTGAGTATGCCAGTCGTTCTCACGATTCCAAGTTGTCTCGCATTCTTCGAAGATGAACGCTCGATCTGGCATTTTCTGAATGTCATGATCCGTGCTCAGCAAGAATGGAACAAAATACGGGGAGCCCAGCGACAGATGTGGAAGACAGTGCATAGAATGTTGAGAATGGAGGGCGTCGAAGATGCGATTGAGGAAAAGCTGCAAAACGACCGAGAAAAAACCTTCGGAAGATTGATTGTTGACATTTCGATCGAATGGAACAACTTTCAGGGCATGAACCTTTCACGACATTGATAGAAACAGAAAGAATCAACACGTGCTTCGACATGTTTCTGGCTTCTTTTGGACAGCAAACACTGTTTGTGTGTGATATTTGTCGGCTCTGGCATCACCTCATGGTTTGGTTTGCCGGAACGATTCCGATTCTCTCTCGCCAGTCTCGTTCGATGGTCGCCACACTCTCCTTCTCCTTCGCCGCCACCCACTCACTTCTCGGATGTGGAAGGCAATGCATCGATTGCTCGGTGCGATTTGTTGTTCAGAAAGGACCACAACATACCCATAAACACGTCAACTCCCATTCTCGAGAAATGAAGGAAGTCACGAGACTATCACACCACAGCACGAACATTCAATCTGACTGCTCTTCTTGTTCTTCATCATTCCAATGGCCAGCTGACGATACCCGCACTTCCACTCCAACATTACTCGCACCTTACCACCACACACTGTTTGTGTGTGTGATCGTTGTCGACACTGGCGTCACCTGCTTGTCTTGCACGCCACACACCGTAAATTGAGGTGATTATGACGGCTCTTTCACAACACCCTCCTCCCCACACCGATGTGCACTCAGCCACAACTCCCACATGCACCTGTCGTTCATGCTCGGCTTGCGGAACTTGGAAATGAAGAACACCCACCCACCAACACAATGTCGTCTTTTTTGATAATTGACAACAACTGCGACTGACCGAGCACATCATTCTGCTCCCTCGACGATCTCAGTCAACAGCACAAATTCGCTTCTGGTTCCTCCATCTGTGACATCCCGGGCATCTGAACATCACATTGATTATGTGAAGCGATGCTGTGCAGTTTGGAACAGCAGAAATGACAGCCATCGAGGTCGACGAAAAGATGCGCTCTTCAGACCTCTTTCCACGTGGGCGGGGTTGGATGAGGCAACAACGGCAGGCCGTGCTGTGGACGAGGAAGGAACGACTGGCTGATGCGATGCGTTTGATCTTCCTCTCCCTCCCCTCTCTCCATCGGCTCGACCAATCAGCGCAAACTCCACCCGTCTCCTCACATCACTTACCTCCAAAATGCTGACCCATCACCCTGATTCATTGTTCACGCTTCAAAACTTGCATCTGTTGGACATTTCGTTCAACTTGATCGCGATCATCACGCCGTCGCTCTCTCCTCCCCTCGCTCGTCCCTGTTGGTTGTGTCTCGAACAAGATCGAGGCCATCGCAAGCGAACCGTTTCGTCTCCCAACTTCCTTCCACTTGATCCGCTCCCCACAAATTGACCTCGCTCCCAACTGATCCCACGATGTCCCCAATTCTGAAATATCTCTTGGCTTCGCTGTGTCGCTGAGCGGTCCGATGATCCCTGAGAAAACGGGAACAGTGACAGATCCTCGTGACCTGGTCTGTGCTCTGGAGCGCCCACTCCTTGCATCGTCCCTACTGCCCTCGGTGCCTACGCTTGTTTCGTCATTTCGGATGCTGGACACACTATCCGTTTCTGGGAACGGGATTTCGGAGCATCACCCACTCGGGTATGTATAGAGACAGATCTGATTTTGTATACGCACAGATCTGTCCGTCGGTATAGGCACAGATCTGTTGTATACACACAGATCTGTCATTATGTTCATAATTTTCAACTATATCGCATATTTTTTTCTAATCCAGCTTCAAAATGGATTCACTATCCCTACATCTCCAGTGAAACCACAAATCCTGAAATATGGTGAACGACGGAGGTGATCAAGCCAGAATAAGTTCTAAACGAATCGCTGGAGCGACGGGGTGAGGTGAGGGATGATAGCGATTGGATAGGAGGGAGTAGAGGTGTCGTGACTTTGTTGAAGACGTGGTGTTGTGCAGGCAGCTGGCAGAGGGAAAGTTTCTGGAAAAAGTGAAATGAAGAGAAGAACGGGATACTGGTTGGTGAGTCGGGTCGTGTCACATCCAGAAGTACATTATTCGGTTGGGGTGGAGTAAGATGTGCTATTGGTGATGAAATGGTGAGTTTCACAGGATCCTCATTTCTGTCGTATTATGGTGACGGAAAGAGATTCGGGTTGGCTCTGAATGGAACATTTCTGAATTGTGAGTGGGTGGCGATCTTGTACTCAAGAGAAGAACGAGGGATCGTGGGTTCTGGTGACGGCTCTTCTTCGGTGGGATCACCTTCGAAGGTATGTCCAGCAGGACATCAGATTGTTCCTCTTCTCTGATTTCCTCATCACCGTTTGAGGCTGTATTTTCTTTTCACGATCGCTTGATTTCCGCAGTTTCTCACTTCGAAGACTCTTCGTCTTGAGTCCTTCGCTCGTTCTCCGCTATAATATGTAGTAATTCATTCATAGGTCACAGAACCAACTGATCGACAAGATACGATCTCTTTATCTGCACCAGCGCCCATATAAGACTCGGAGGACGCGGTGTTGTCTGAACCGCTTTCGAACTCCACAATAAGTCCGTTGATGCTCTCCGCACGGAAAGACAAAGTATGTTGTACGAGTGATCAACTATTCCACTTGGAAGGGGATGATGTCGAGTAATCCGTTGATATCGATTTCCAACATTCTGAGATCTGGCAGCAGGTCAACTTCAGGTGAAAATTCTCGGAGGAGTGCGATTTCTTTTTTGCTATCTGCAAAAGTTGTAATAGTCGCAACTCCTGTCACCATATTGGCGAAAGGGAAAGCAGCTTCGACTGTGAATTCCTTTCTGGCAGTTCATTCATCGTGAATTTGTGTTTCCAGGATCAATCGGTAGCCTTTGATTCACAATATGATGTGGGGTGATTGTTTGGGACAATTGTATGGATGGGATCAGAACCATTCGACGAGGAATCGTAGCTGACGACATTTGGCTTGTGTTCATGATGAGAGAGTTCAGAGGCTCGACGAGATCATCACCCATCTCAAAGAACGAAGACGGCTCGACTTCCTATGAATAGTTGCTTTGGGAGTGGGATGATAGCAGGCTGTTCATGTCGTAGCGTTCTCTCCCTCTTTCAGCCGCAAATGGGTGAAATCTTCGTTGTGCCCGATGAATGGATATGATAGTATCGGATGGCTTTGCTTCCTTCCTATTTTCTCCTTTTGTTGAGATGGGAAGACCACACGCTTCAGTTTAGTTTCCCGCTTTGATCTGTCCAGGATGCTAAGGGAGAGTGTGGGACTTGAAAGTGTTTTGGCCAAATAGGAAAGTTTCGAGGGCATCGCGATATAGGCTGTCGAACCGGGTGCAATGGAGCGGCCACCAGATGTGCGAATCCACGATGACTGCGCACTTTTGAATTTTTTCATAAAAATTTGAGAATAAATCCGAAGGGTAAGTGGGATAACTTATCATGTCTTGTTTTTGTTGTAAATCGGGTCCAAGGGTGGATAAAGCTGAAGTTTTCTTTGAGGCCCACTTTCGCCGTTTTTAATGAAGGATGAAGCAGGTAGGACAGAACGATCGAGATATCTCACACTCTCACAAAATGCCAGAAATCAGTGTTGGAATGCACGGTATGACACTGTCAATCATCTTCGTCAAAGGATGGAGTTCGTGTGAAGGTATGATCCCTGATTCTTGTCATCAGATGCATACTTTCACTTTCAGCAGTTCGATTGAGAAAATTAAGTGTAGGAACGCCGAGATATTAGTATCGTGACTGAAAAGGATGAATCGCAAGGAAAATACATAATCAAGATGTGCAGATTCGGTGGATGTCCTTTCACGGCAAATTGATGTGTCTTGTGGATGTGAGGGTTTTTCTCTTCAGATAGACAGTTAAACCCATCGTTTAATGTCTGAAGACATATATTGACTGAAAATTGTGCAATTGCAAGATTGGCCATGTTCCTCGAATGAAATAGAAAGATGAAACCGCAAGTGATTGGAGGATTTGATTTGTGGAGTGAATGCTGCCATAGAATGTGCAAGAAAAATAGAGAACCCTTATATGACGGTGTAGATTCTGATCACCACATCAGTTGCTGGATATCAAGTTGGAATCCAGCCATCAAACATTGTCCAAAGCGAAACTGAACGAAAGAGGCGTGTGTTTTGAAAGATTGCGATATGAAGGTGATGTATTAGGAATTTTGGAAGTGAAACTGTTGTTCGATGCTGTGGATTCTTTCTCAAAAGGGAATACTGTTATGATCAATTTTCTAAAATGGGTGAGAGAAATGTCACGAACAACGAATGAAATGCAAAAACCAAGGTCTGTGACATGATCTCCTCTTCATTGTACTGGTCAAGACTCAGTCTGGAGTAAAAGTAATGATAGTGCGAAGTCATCGTGGATTCGCACAGATTGACATCGTGTCGTGGTGAGGAGAGCGAGGTGTATGGTTGATACAAGATGTTGACGATGGGAAATGAGATGACACAATAACTTCGATGTGGGAGATAGACTCAATGGAAACGTTTTTCACACAAATGGCACTGAATTTTGCTGGCGTCATGACTACTCAATGAACGGTAGATAAAATGAACTATATGTTCATGCGATCATGCCTTTTGATCTTCAATTGATCGTTCTATTTTGTACGGAGAGTTCGAGAGAATACATCCTTCGGAATGAATCGAAAAGCTTGTGCGTTTCAGAAATCGGATCGAGGGCAAAGTGGGTCCACTTTTTCTGAATCTAATCATGGAATGGCCAAGGCTGTTCGAAGACCATGCAAATAATGTGTCCAGTCTCGCATTTCACGCTTATCTGGAAAAAGACTGTGTGGTTGTCAGATGTCGACTCAGGTAAATACAGATTAAAAGCAGAGAGAAGAATGAGCCTGATGAGACGAATGAGTGGGCAATGTGGATTAGATTTGTTTCAGGAAGTGATATTTCGTGAGTTGGAGAGAAATCAAAGCTTGACGGGTTGATCACAACTTCCATTCACACAATGACAGAATATTAGTTCAAAGGAGGGAGATGGACATTAACTTTGTTTTGAAGCTAGATTAGATAAACAATATGCGATATAGTTGAAAATTATGAACGTAATGACAGATCTGTGTGTATACAAAATCAGATCTGTCTCTATACCAACCCCACCCACTCGCCACCTCCTCCCTCCTCGTCTGCTCCGTCGGCACTGCCATCTCTTCGTCATCCGTGCCTATCGACTCACTCCCTCCATGCTCTGTCTGTTTGATCGTCGCACGCTCTCCAGCGATGCTGTTGAATGGTGTCGAGCAATGGAACTTCGCTCTCGTCTCATCGATTGCCGGCAGAGCACACTGCAAACAGCGATTCGAGAAGGCACAACAGGACGCCGAGGATGCATCAAACAGACGAGAGTCGGAAAAGTGGAAGCGGGAGATGGACGAGGATGATGAAGAAGAGAGGGACTGGCGAGAATGAGATGAACAGAGAAGGGGAGAGAAAGGCAAGAAACAACAGCGGAGGATGCCGAAGTGGTCGGGCGGAGGACACGCAACAACTGGCCGACTGACTTCGATGTCGGTGAGATAAGGGAAGAAGAGTGAGAAGGAGAGTCGAGAGGCGGAAGAGGCGAAAAGAAGGAAGTCCATGACTCCCCTCCCGCACATCTCTCCACCTGTGTCCGCCACGGCTGACGAAGCACGGCCTCGCTTTTCGTCGCGGCATTTCGTCATCACACCCTCTGTCCCCTCTCTCTTCCCCAAAACCAACCCCAACGGCGCTCGAGGGAAGGACGAGATTGCTGTTCTCTCGCTTCAGCCGAACCAGCACAGGCGAACACCGCGGCGTGCACAGACAGACAGAATGCCGACACTGCCGACCTCGCCACTCGTCACGTCGTCTCCGCAGTCGCCGCCATTCTCATCGCTCCAAGCACAGCTGTCGAAACAGCAATCTCTGACGTGTTGGAGCTGAAGCGGGTCAAGTCGAGACTTTCGACAGTGTAAGAACAGAGCCGGAGATTGATATCCACTCAATCTCTGATAAACTGTGTGGAACCATCCTTTTTTCTCGTTCACGAACTTACTCGTCGTTTTTGAGTGAATCACACACCATGATGTGATTTTAGGATCATCCGGTTCAGATATATATCTCATTTCAGTGTCATTGTTTCACACATAATTCTGACCCATACCGAGCTGTGCGGATCCGCACAGCTGCTGTGTCTAAAACTGAGACAGAATGACAGCGATTGACAGGAACACAGACTCCTCCTCAAACACAACCCACTCTGATTTACCCTTCGATGAGTTGCCATTACCAATGGATTGCTCAGCGTTCCTGAATTTGTTCAAAGACGACTTTGGATCTAAACCCGAAATGAACTCGAGACTCGAAACAACTATCAACTCCACTGAAAATCCTTGCCCTGGTATCTCTTCCCACTTCTTTTCACGTTCTCTAGACTGTTCACCTTTCCTGAATTGGAGTGAAAAAGAGCTTGAGTCAATTCATGAAAAAGCCGTTGTCTTTAGGTCTCTCGTTGCGACATTGAAATTACAACCTGTTCTTGATGACTCTTTGGAAGATAAGGCCGTGAAATTTCTCGAATCTGTGAATCCGAAGTATGCAAAATCAGCAGATGCTTTTCTCAGCCAACTTGCATCGGCCTCTGTTGATTCATTGACAGACTTCGTACAATGCATTGGGATGCTCCTTTCCTCACCCAGTCAGGTCATAATCAGCGCATCAATGAAGATGCTCAAATCTCTGATCTGGGCCTCTTCTGCCGACAACCTTGTTCTCCTCGTCAAATCTGATCTGATCCCTCAAGTCATCACCATTTTGAATCCACAGTCTCTTTCTTTTGCAGCAGCAGAGTATATCCACATTTGTCTCATGACAACCATCCGGATCTCTCTCTGGTTCGCAACTCCACGTGGTCTCACAAAACTTGAACTTGAAGACGACAATGAACATCAAGCAGTTCGTGAGACGGTTTTGAAGCAAGTTCTTCTTCCTACCGAGCAGTACATTTGGCATTTGTGCGTGAAGTGCTCTTCGATCGTCGATGGAGAGCAATCCAAGTATTTTCTGACACTCCTCGCCAGACTCCTCCGAATATCTCCATATGATCAATCGACAATGGATTTTGTTCTTCAGATGCCAGTCACTCTCACGATCCCAAGTTGTCTGACATTCTTCGAAGATGATGAGTCAATCTGGACTTTTCTGGATGACATGGTCGATTCCCAACTGGAATGGAACAAGGAAGGCGGAGAAGTGCGACAGATATGGAAGACAGTGCATCGAATGTTGAGAATGGAGGGCATCGAAGATGTGATTGACGAAAAGCTGCGAAACGACAAAAACGAAACCGACGGATATTTAATTGTTGAGAAATCGATCAAATTGAACAACCTGCAGGGCATAAACATTCCGGAACTCTGGTAGAAACAGAACGGAACCAACCATTTTTCGAACAGTTTCTGACTTATTTTGGACAGCGAACACTGTTTGTGTGTGATCGTTGTCGACTCTGACATCACACACTTGTCTTGGACGACACACCGCACAAATTGAGGCGATTGTGATGACTCTTTCACAACACCCTCCTCCCCACACCGATGTGCACTCAGCCACAACTCCCACATGCACCTGCCGTTCATGCTCGGCTTGCGGAACTTGGGAATGAAGAACACCCGCCGTGATGATGAACAGTGTGCGACTGTGGTGTCTGTCTCGCCTGTCCGCATTGTCACGCCGTAGCTCCTCTCCCCAATTGTGATGTCAGTGGAATGGCAGTGAAGAGTTCTGTCTCCTCTGCCTGATGTCCAAATTGACTGTTCGACTCGACGAGACGTCACCTCCCATCTCTGCCGAACTTCACACTTTTTGGATTGTTCTTCACATCCTCACTCGCTCCACACTTCGTCTCTCTCAACGAACATCCCGCGAATGGCAAGTTGCTGAGCACACTCTCGCTTGCTGGACATCGATCCATGCCATCTCCATCTCTTCATCTGTTTTCCAACATCGCCTCTCTCGTTCATTCGTCGTTCATCGACGAGTTGATCCAGTCTTTCTCTCAATCACGTTCCAACGCTCCCTCTTCATTCAGGAATCGTCTGAGTCTTCGTTGTTTCATTTTTATTCTTCCTTTTGGACATCATTGTCATTTCATTCTCTTTGTTTCACACATTTTCCGTGACCCATAACTAACTTTTCATGACTGACTCAGACGAAATGAACTCGATACTCGAATCAACAATCAACACCTCTATTGTTTCTTCTCGTGCTGGTATCTCTTCTCACTCTTTTTCATCTTCTGCAGACTGTTCACCGTTCCTGAATTGGGATGAAAAAGCTCGTCAATCTGAAAGTGAAAGAACCGTTGTCTTTCGGTCTCTTGTTGCCACAGTGAAGTCCAACCCTGCAGTTGATGCCTCTCTGGAAGCGAAAGCTGTGAGATTTCTCAAATTTATGATTCGGGATGTTGAAGAATCGGCTGATCCATTTCTCAGCACCCTTGAACGAACAACTGATGAATCTCTGACAGACTTCGTACAATCCATTATGGTGCTCGTTTCCTCACCCAGTCGTGTTATCGCCTCACCAGCAATGAAGATACTCAATAATCTGATCTTTTGGTGTTCACCATGCATCTCCTTCACCCTCATCAAAGCTGATCTGATCCCTGAACTCATCAACACTCTCAATCCCCTGTCACTTTCTTTCTCAGAATCAGTTGATATCCACACTTGTCTCTTGAAAATCAATTTCAATTCTTTATGGTTCGCAACTCCACGTGGTCTCGCTTCTCTCAAAATTGAAGATCCTAATGAACAACAAGCTGTTCACGAGACGATCTTGAAGCAAGTTCTGGCACCTTCGGAGAAGTATATTTGGCATTTGTGCGTGAACCGCTTTTCGATCATCGATGGAGAGCAATCCATAAATTTTCTGAGGGTCCTCGCCACACTCCTCCACATATCTCCATATCATCAACAAACCATGGATTTCGTCCTGAATATGCCTGTTTTTCTCACGATTCCCAGTTTTCTCACATTCTTCGAAGACGATTGCTCAATCAGGTATTTCCTGAATGTTATGATCGATGCCCAGCTGGAATGGAACAAACAAGGCAGAGATGTGCGACAGATGTGGAAGAAAGCCCATCGAATGTTGAGAATGGAGGGCCTCGAAGATGCGATGGAAGAAAAGCTGCAAAACGACAAAAACGGATCCAACGGAAGATGGCTTGTTGCATATTCGATGGACTGGAACAGCCAGCAGGGCATGAACCTTCCACGACGAAGATAGAAAGAGTCAAGAATCAGCGACAATTTTTAACTGTTTCTGCCTTGTTTTGGACATCAAACACTGTTTGTGTGTGATCTTTGTTGACTCTGACATCACATTCTTGTCTTGCACGCCGCATACCGCAAATTGAAGCGATTGTGACGACACTTTCACAACACCCTCCTCCCCACACCGATGTGCACTCAGCCACAACTCCCACATGCACCTGCCGTTCATGCTCGGCTTGCGGAACTTGGGAATGAAGAACACCCGCCCACCAACACAATATCGTCTTTTTTGATAATTGACAACAACTGCGACTGACCAAAGCACCTCATTCTGCTCCCTCGACGATATCAGTCAACAGCACACCATCGCTTCTGGTTCCTCCATCTGTGACATCCCTGGCATTTGAGCATCACAATGATGATGTGAAGCGATGCTGTGCAGTTTTGGAACAGCAGAAATGACAGCCATCGAGGTCGACGAAAGGATGCGCTCTTCAGACCTCTTTCCGCGTGGGCTGGCTTCGAATCAACAACAACGGCAGGACGTGCAGTGGACGAGGAAGGAACGACTGGCTGATGTGATGCGTTTGATCTTCCTCTCCCTCCCCCTCTCTCCATCGGCTCGACCAATCAGCGCAAACTCCACCGTCTCCTCACATCACTTGCCTCCAAAATTCTGACCCATCACCCTGATTCATTGTTCTCACTTCAAAACTTGCATCTGTTGGACATTTCGTTCAACTTGATCGCGATCATCCTGCCCTCGCTCTCTCCTCCCCTCGCTCGTCCCTGTTCATTGTGTCTCCAAAAAGATCGAGGCGGTTCCAAGCGAGCTGTTTCGTCTCCCAACATTCTTCCACTTGATCCTCTCCCCACAAATTGACCTCGCTCCCAACTG
Organism: Blattamonas nauphoetae; assembly: GCA_033064195.1. Classification (NCBI taxonomy): domain Eukaryota; phylum Preaxostyla; order Oxymonadida; genus Blattamonas; species Blattamonas nauphoetae. The sequence continues at coordinate 22,923 of JARBJD010000131.1, read as the reverse complement.
ATCCCGCGATGTCACCAATACTGAAATGTCTCTTGGATTCGTTGTATCTCTGAGCAATCCGATGATCGATGCGAAAACGGGGACGGCGAAGCATCCTGATAACATTCACAGTCTTCTGGAGCGACAGTTCACCGTTCTGTCACTCTCTCAACGCACTCCCACTTTCGTTCGTCGGTGTTGCAGATGTCACCACTCACTTCATGGGCATTCTCTGAATCTGACTCGCTCTCAACACCCGATGGCTTCTGAAATCCCAAATTGTGTTGTCCTCCCAAACGACAAGCTGTTCATGAAACTGTTCCACTCAAGTTCTGGTTCATCGATTGTGGATGGCCGCGAATCCATTCCTCTCATCCTCATCCTTCCAACGATCCTCGGAATCAGCCCGTCTTTCTCTCGCTCCCAAGTTCACTGGCATTTTGTGAATCTGCGCATCCAATCTCCTGCTTCCGTGACATCTGCATCAATCGGAAAGAATGAAAGATGGTTGGGGGACGAATGCTGCGACGAGGGATTGTGATTGCTGGGTTTCTTCGATTGAGGACATCGACGACACGATCGAGGAATGACCTGAAAACGAGCAAGGAAGATCACTGGACAGTTGTTGTCACAAGTGGGAGTAGTGAGCCGTTAGCTGAATGGAAACATCGCAGAGCAAGCATTCGGAAGGAATCCGAAAAGAAAGAACCAACCCAGCTCACTCCATCACTCAACTCTCCTCATTCGTCCGAACTAATCGCTCGACATCCGCCACAGCATTTCTCAGCGTCCCACTTCAGATTTGTTGAGAATTCGCCTTCCCCATCCACCACCCATTCACCACTTTCTTGGAGAATGGAGCAGAAACGCGATTTTAGAAGATTGGGCTTTGACAGAATTCTCCGTTGTATCTCCACGCGTAATCAGTGCTGCTGGTGTCTTGTTCGTTCGTCGAAGTGAAATGTCCAACGAGCACTTCCTAACATTCGGTCAAACATTCGAAGCTGATTGTTTCATCGATCATTCGGTCTCGATCGGAACACGAATCAAGACGGCCAGGTATATTTCAGCAACGAAATCTGAAATGTGTGGAGTTGGAGAGATCCAGTGGTTCAGCACACATCTGCGCCGAATTCGTGCCCACTCGAATATGGCAATCACTCTCAGCAGAACAAGAGACATGAGCAGAAGCAGACGATGAGAGGGCTGTTGAGAGTGATCGACACATCATCGTGTGTGTCGAAGAAGCGAATCATCGTCAATCTGACAATATTCTTCTTGTTGTGTCCTTCTACATAGTGAATCAATGACATGCATACAAGTGAAGCCAGAACCACTTTCTCACACATTTATGACGTCGTTTGAAACGACCTGTTCTCATCACTTGCTCGTTATCCATCCAAACTTCTTCTAGATTCATTGATTATCTCATTCATCATGATCTCGCTGATTCCGCTGGTTGTGTGGCTGCTCATGGCTCTGGTCATCCTCGTCATCGTCCACCCGAAGACACTGCTTGCTGAACATGTGTGTGAGACGAAGGGACGTTGACACGCCTGTTCATGCCACTCGTTCTCGACTCAAGTTGATTCGTTTGGATTTGCACGCATTCGAGAGCGGATGGCGAGCAATCCGATGCTGTCATGCTCCTTCTTGACAACCTTCTCGAAATCTGCCCGTCTCACAAAAGAACGATGGAGTTTGTTCACACTCTGCCCTTCTTCCTCTCAATTCCAAATGCATTGAGATTCAACAACTTTGACCAAATTGTCAAATTGTGCCTGACCGCAATGTTAGATGCGCAGCAACTGTTCTCGATGGTTGGGACGAACACTGCCGCGATGGAATGTGATTGTTGACTCTCTTCGAATGGATGGCGTCGAGGATGTCCTTGAACCGCTGCTGAAACCCAACATGAAGTGGGATTGCAGACGAGATGTGGTCTGCGCATCGGTGGGATGGAACAATGTGGAGGGACTGAATGTGAACAAACTGAGATCGAGCGAGTTTGTCTCGTGACCTTTCGAAGTCTGACAACCTGCGTCCTCCTTGTCTCCACACTCTCTGCCTCGAGCTGCGTCGTTTGTTCTTTTGTCGTTCATTGCTCTTTCTTGTTCATGCTTCACTCATCTACATCCCCAATTCATTCGACACAACAAACACTTGAAAATAGGGATGGTCGAACGACGTGGACGTTGGAGCATTTGTCTCTGTGTCTATTTTTGCGTTAAGTCATCTGACTTCATCACCAGCTTGTCTCTTTTCATTGTTCTTCGACGCGCTCATGTTATCTTCCACTTCGTCTCGTTCACCCACTGGCTCTTCATTCATGGATTGTCCATGATTTCGTTAATTGGTTTTTTTCCTTCATTTTGGGCGACTTTTTCATGTCAATCTCTTTCTTTCATAGATTGTTCTGACCCATAACGAGTGATGGCTCCAAGAAACCAGAAGGAATGGGTGCTTTTCTATCAAAAAACTTCTTCTTTACTGATTCACCTGGTCCTGGTATCTCTTCACCCTGCTTTTCATATTCTCCAGACTGTTCTGCTTTCCTGAATTGGCAAAGCAATCGACTGGAATCTGAAAACGAAAAGGCCGTTATTTTTCGATCCCTCGTAGCCACCGTGAAGATCCAGCCAGCACTTGATGACCCTTTGGAAGCGAAAGCGGTGAAATTTCTGGAATATGTGACTCCGTATTCTTCTAAAGGAGCAGATGTTTTTCTCTTCAGCCTTGGGCAAACCCCTGATGAATCTCTGACAGACTTCATACAGTCAATTTTGGTGCTTGTCTCTTCACCCAATCAAGCAATCATACAAGCTGCAATGAGATTACTCCTATATCTGATTGCGAATCGTTCAGCTACAGGCCGACTTGCCCTCGTCAAAGCTGATCTGATCCCTCAACTCATCAACACTCTCAGCCCACTGTCTCTTTCATTCGCAGAAGCAGAAAATATCCACACCAATGTCATGGAAATCATCGTGAGGTCTGTCTGGCTCGCAACTCCGTATGGTCTCAGAAAACTGGAAATTTCCGATGACAATGAACAACAAGCTGTTCATGAGACTGTTTTTCAGCAAGTTCTCCTTCCTTCGGAGAATTATATTGTGCATTTGTGCGTCAACCACTTTTCGATCATCGACGATGCCCAGTCCCTGCATTTTCTGGACCTGCTTGCCCAACTCCTCCAGATATGTCCGCATTATCATCCAACCATGGAATCTGTCTTTCAGATGCCTATCTTTTTCACAATTCCAAGTTGTCTGACATTCTTCGAACGTGATCACTCAATCTGGACTTTTCTGGATGAAATGATTGATGCCCAGCGGGAATGGAACGGCAAAGGCAGAGAAATTCGACAGATGTGGAAGACAATGCAGCGACTTTTGAGAATGGAGGGCATCGAAGATGTGCTTGAGGAAACGCAGCAAAACCACAAAATCGAATACTTCGGAAGATGGCTTGTTGACACATCGATCCGATTGAGCAAGTTGCTGGGCATGAACGTTCCGGAACAGGAATAGAAACAGACAAGAACAAGCGAACCTTTCGACCTGTTTCTGGCCTCTAATGGACAGCGAACACTGTTTGTGTGTGATCTTTGTCGGCTCTGGCATCACCTCCCACTCCCAGATCGGTCTGAAGATGATGATATAGTTGTAAAATAACCCGTGAAAGTAAAATAACCCGGCCCTTTTTCGGAGGTGTTGAACCCATATCTCCAAATTTCTCCGAGCCCAAAATTTTTTGGGTCCCACTTTTTTTGTGTCCATCATCATCACGACTCCGGTAATTGTTTGAGGTGGAAATCGAACCTCCAAAATAGGATCCCCGGCTGGGGTCTCCTATTTTGGAGTCTGTTTTAGCCCCTTTTAGACCCTTTTTGGCTCCTAAATAGGAGGTCCTTAATATTTAAGCTTAGAGGATCCAAACTTCCTGACCATATTCCTCCGCGCCTGTTCATGATTTTTCTTTCTCGTTTGATTTCTGGTGGTTTGGGATGGTTTTCTCTCGAAATAACAATTTTTGAAAATGAAAAATCCTGGGGGGACCTGGGTGGAAATTTAGTGTCAAAACTGACTTCCCTGTATAATAAGCTTAGGAGCTTGAAAACTTGTTTTGATCATATCTCCACAACCAGGCATGGTTCGGACATGAAGTTTTCACCAATAGGGATCTTTTGTTGAGAATTATTTTTTCTGAAAATTTTGAGAATTTTCGACGACTTCCTAAAACGGAGTTTTTTCGCTTTTTTCGTCAAGTCTGTTAATGATCATCCAACATTTGTCTCAATGTCCAATTTTTCTGGGATTGATTCCTTGGATTCAATTCTGATTGTGTTAACATCGTTTTGAATGAATTTGAAGATTATTTGAAAACGGATGAATAGCTAGCGAAGAAAAATCAAAACTGCGAAAAAGCAACCCAAAATTATCTCAACTGCCGCAAGGGGATTTTTTCAAAATTTTCAGAAAAAATAATTCTCAACAAAAGATCCCTATTGGTGAAAACTTCATGTCCGAACCATGCCTGGTTGTGGAGATATGATCAAAACAAGTTTTCAAGCTCCTAAGCTTATTATACAGGGAAGTCAGTTTTGACACTAAATTTCCACCCAGGTCCCCCAGGATTTTTCATTTTCAAAAATTGTTATTTCGAGAGAAAACCATCCCAAACCACCAGAAATCAAACGAGAAAGAAAAATCATGAACAGGCGCGGAGGAATATGGTCAGGAAGTTTGGATCCTCTAAGCTTAAATATTAAGGACCTCCTATTTAGGAGCCAAAAAGGGTCTAAAAGGGGCTAGAACAGACTCCAAAATAGGAGACCCCAGCCGGGGATCCTATTTTGGAGGTTCGATTTCCACCTCAAACAATTACCGGAGTCGTGATGATGATGGACACAAAAAAAGTGGGACCCAAAAAATTTTGGGCTCGGAGAAATTTGGAGATATGGGTTCAACACCTCCGAAAAAGGGCCGGGTTATTTTACTTTCACGGGTTATTTTACAACTATATCGCGCAAAGCGAATTGACTTCGTTCCCAAATGATCCAGCGATGTCTCGAATTCTGAATTATCTCTTGGATTCGTTGTGTCGCTGAACCATTCGATGATATCTGACAAACAAGGACAGTGACTCATCTTCGTGACGGTCTCCTTCTTCTGAAGCACCAGTTCATTGCGTCTCACTTGCTTCTCTCTGTGCCTCCGCTTGTTTCGCCATTTCGGATGCTGGACACCCTCTCCCTTGCTTGGGATGAGATTTCGGAGCACGCCCACTCGCCGCATCCTCCCTCCTCGTCTGCTCCGTCGGCACTGCCATCTCTTCGTCATCCTTGCCTATCGACTCACTCCCTCCATGCTCTGTCTGTTTGATCGTCGCACGCTCACCAGCGATGCTGTTGAATGGTGTCGAGCAATGGAACTTCGCTCTCGTCTCATCGATTGCCGACAGAGCACACTGCAAACAGGATTTCGAGACTCCACAAACAGGACCCCGAAGATACATCAAAAAGGCGAGAGTCGGAAAAATGGAAGGGGGAGATGGACGAGGAGGATGAAGAAGAGAGGGACTGGCGAGAATGAGATGAACGTTTAAGAGGAAAGAAAGACAAGAAACAACAGTGGAGGATGTCGAAGTGGCCGGGGGAAGGACAAGCAACAACTGGCCGACTGACTTCGATGTCGGTGAGATAAGGGAAGAAGAGTGAGAAGGAGAGTCGGGAGGCAGAAGCGGCGAAGAGGCGGAAGTCCACAACTCCCCTCCCGCACATCTCTCCGCCTGTGTCCGCCACGGCCGACGAAGCACGGCCTCGCTTTCGTCGCTGCAAGTCGTGATCACACCCTCTGTCCCCTCACCCTTCCTAAAACCAACCCTAACGACACTCGAGGGAAGGACGAGATTGCTGTTCTCTCGCTTCAGCCGAACCAGCACAGGCGAACACCGCGGCGTGCACAGACAGACAGAACGCCGACACTGCCGACCTCGCCGCTTGCCACGTCGTCTCCGCAGTCGCCGCGATTCTCGTCGAACACACACGCGTCGGCATCGTCGCCTTCGCTCACTCCATCCGTCGGTGATGTGTCGTCGCTCCGAGCACAGCTGTCGAAACTGCAGTCTCTGTCGAGTCAAATGCAGCAGACGATCACAGCGCTGGAGAGAGAGTAAAGAGATACACGCAGACATTGAATCAGTTTCGAAAGGAGTGATGAAAGTCAACAAGCGAGTCGTGTTGGAGCTGAAGCGGGTCAAGTCGAGATTTTCGACAACGCGAGACCAGAGCCGTAGATTGGCATCCACTCAATCACTTCTAAACAGTGTGGAACACTCCTTTTTTCTCGTTCACAAACTTACTCGTCGTTTCTGAGTGAGTCACTCCCCATGATGTCATTTTAGGATCTTCCTGTCTCGATGTCTATTACATTTCAAGCTCATTCTTTCACCCTTAATACTAACCCATAACGAGTGACCATTCTCAGAAAGAAACAGAATGACTGCTTTATACTGCGCGTCACGGCGACTAGATCCACCAGTAATTTTTGTTTTTTGAAAGAACGAGGATGAGTTGCGAGTTCATTTTTCACTCACTTCAACTACCTTGAGTTATACATCTCTGTGATTTTTTTGGAAGAACAACTGTGAAAAATAAGAGAGAATGACATGAAATGCAACTGTAGGGGGACATTCGTCATACGACATGACATGTGATTCACATCGGATTGCACTCACAAATGGAACAATGATTGTCAATGTCCGCGCAGAGATAGATCATGAAGGCTAGACGAAGAAGAAAGGGAAGAAATGAGACAGCTCTTCCTCTTGGAGGCTCTGTCAATACCGTCTCCAAGTTCACCAACACGCTGATCGTCGATGATTGACAGCGAATCGCGAAATGAAAAGGCCCACCACAGCTTGACATCATCAAGATCTAGAAAAATGTTCAGATCGAAATCAAAACCAAGTCCTACAGAACAGTCGGTCAACTGAAGAGAAATCTGAAAAGCAGCAAGTCAAGCCTTTCCTTCCAATGCATCTTCAAAATGAATCCAAACTGTCTCAATTCATCTTCCAGAGTTCCTCCGTCACGTTCCAATCAATTTCAAAAACGTTTCGCTTTCGCAAAGAACACTCGTTCGAAAGGTTTGAATTGATGAGCTTTGAATGTTTGAGGATTCAAAAAATTCAAGAGGGAGAGGACCAGAGACATTCGACAATGACAGACGGAAAAAACATACCTTGCCAAGGATCAAGGTCACATATCACCTCTTTTAACTCAGGATTTGGGGATGGGTTGGGATTCGTTTTTCTGCCAAAGTTGTCTTCCGTGGAAAGAGTATGCTTTTGAAGCTTCCTCTGAGTCTCCCATCAAGTGACGAACCAAGGCCAAAATGTACCATCCCCTCCACACGCATGTCTTTCTCAGTGATATCACGGTCTGGAACAGGAAAACAATGGAACTTTCTAGAATCAAAAGGGGAAATACGAGCTAAGAATTTCATCCCACGGGTTCTTCCAACATGAACACCATCAAACACCTTCGGGGAAAACCTTTCTCACTTTTTTTTGAAAATTATGTGATTAATGTCATAATTGATTCACTTCGAAAGACAATCGTGCGTGCCACGAACTCGATCCCACAAGAAAGTATTGTCGATTTCGTTCTTTCATGTGGCGACAGCCTCCTCATGTGTTCCAATCGTGGAGGAAAAATGACGAAATATCAGAGCGGTCGAGCAGGATGAAGTGAATCACGTGTCATGTCGTGATGAACATGTCCATCATTTTTTTTGTGTTACAGTTTTCGTGTCACTCAGAATGTTTTGGTGTCCAATTTTTTATCACAAGGTGTCTAACTCTCTAAATTATCATTTACAGAAAATTGAAACTAATTGTGCCTCTATTCAAAAAAAGAAAAACATTGTACAGCCGAATCAAGTCGTCGTGTCGGGCAGTATAAACACGAACCACTCCTCCTCAACTGATTTACCATGCCCGGATATCTCTTCAAGGTGCTTACCATCTTCTCCCGACTGTTCTCCGTTCCTGAATTGGACCGAAGAAGCCTTTGACTCTGAAAAGGAAATGGCCGTTGTCTTCCGGTCACTCGTTGCCACATTGAGGTTGCAGCCTGTTCTTGATGCCTCCCTGGAAGCGAAAGCCAAGAAACTTCTGGAATCTGTGGAGAATGGTCTTGAGGAATCAGCAGATGATTTTCTCAAAAGATTTGCATCGTCCTCTGATGATTCATTGACAGAGTTCGTACAATGCATTGTGGTGCTCCTTTCCTCACCCAGTCAGGTCATCATCAACGCATCAATAAAGATGATGAGATCTCTGATCGATTGGTGTTCTGCAGACATCCTTCTTCCACTCATCAAAGCTAATCTGATCCCTCAAGTCATCAACACTCTCAATCCACATTCTCTTTCCTTTGCAGAAGCAGAAGATATCCACATATGTCTCATGTTTTGCATCACCAATTCACTCCGGCTCGCAACTCCGGATTGTCTGAGACGACTCGGAATTAACGATCGGAATGAACAACAAGCTGTCCGCGAGACAGTTTTGAAGCAAGTTGTGGCCCATTCAGAGAAGTATATCTGCCATTTATGCGTGAACCGCTTTTCGCTCGTCGATGAAGACCTATCCACATATTTTCTGATAGTTCTCGAACGACTCCTCCACATATGTCCATATCATCAACCAGCAATGGATTTTGTTCTTCAGATGCCAGTCACTCTCACGATTCCAAGTTGTCTCTCATTCTTCGAAAATGATCGCTCAATCAGGTATTTTCTGTGGAACATGATTGATGCCCAGCGAGAATGGAGCAAAACAAGGGGATACCAGCGACAGATGCGGAAGACAATGCAGCGACTATTGAGAATGGAGGGCGTCGAGGATGTGATGGAGGAAAAGCTGCGAAGCGACAGAAACGAATTCTCTGGAAGACATATTGTTAACGAGTCGATCGAATGTAACAACGAGCTGGGAATGAACATTCAGGAACAAGGATAGAATCAACAGAAGTCCTGATCAAGAATTGTGGAACGGAACGATGTCAGAGGATGGACGAAAACTTCATGCGGGACTAAACTCCTGTTTGATTATTTTTCGTTCATCGCCTTTGAAATAGACACTCCACAAAACCGTTATTAATGAAAAGATTCCTCTTTATCCACCAAGACACAGAATTCGATCTATTCTCCAAAAATGTTTTCATATTCCCTCTTACAAAGTCACTAAGAATGGTATTTGGAAAAAAATGCGAACAGTTCATTGAAAAAGGAGATGGATCTTGAATCCAGATTGGAAATCGAACAAGTTCTGAAGTTGGTGTCCTCTTCTGCTTGATGGGCGATAGGCGTTCGATTCAGAAATCCCATCTCATCAGTGCAATAAATCACCAAGAGAGAAGCATGGGGTGATGTCAGAGCCCACAAAGATCACATACTGTTTGTGTGTTGTTCAAAATAAGCCACAGATTTGTCGAAAGGTTCGCTGATTCTTGTCTGCTTCGACTAAAGTCGTGGAAGGTTCATGCCCTGCACGTTGTTCCATTCGATCGAGTTGTCCAGAATCCATCTTCCGCTGTATTCGTTTTGGTCATTTTGAACCCTTTCTTCAATCACATCTTCGAAGCCCTCCATTCTCAACATTCGACGCACTATCTTCCACATCTGTTGCTCTGTTCTCATTGTTCTGTTCCATTCCCGCTGGGCATCCACCATGGAATACAGAAAAGACCAGGTTGATCTTTCAGATTCGAAGAATGCGAGACAACTTGGGATCGTCAGAAATAGGGGTATCTGAAGAACAAAATCCATTGTTGGTTGATAATAAGAAGATATCCGGAGGAGTTGGGCGAGGAGTGACATAAAACGCATAGATAGGAGTCCATCGACGATCGAATAGCGTTTCACGCAAATATGGCAGATATACTTCTCCGAAGGGACGATAACTTGCTGCAAAACCGTCTCGTGAACTGCTTGTTGTTCATTGTCATCTTTAATTTTGAGTTGGTTGAGTCCATCCGGAGTTGTGAGCCAGAGAGTCTTACTGATGGTTTTCATGAGATTGATGTTGATATCGACTGCTTCTGTGAAAGAGAGCGAGTGTGGATTGAGAGTGATGATGAGTTGAGGGATTAGATCAGCTTTGACGAGGGCAATACGGCCTTTAGCTGAACAGTGCAAGACCAGACTTTGGAGCATCTTCATTGTTGTTGTGGCGATGACTAGACTGGGTGTTAAAATGAGAACCACAATGGACTGTACGAAGTCTCTCGAAGATTCGTTAATGGTTCGCCCGAGGTTGCCGAGAAAATCATCGGCTGATTCGGTGTTGTGAAAAATCACAGATTCGAGAATTTTCGCTGCTTTCGTTTCCAAATAGTCATCAAGTGCAGGCTGAAACTTCATAGTGGCAATGAGAGACAGAAAAATAATGGTTTTTTTCTGTTCAGATTCAAGTACTTTTTCGTTCCAATTCAGGAAAGCAGTGCTATCTGGAGAAGATGATAAGCAGTGTGAAGAGATACAAGGACCAGGTGAATCAGTGGAGGTGGCAAGCTTCGAGTCAGTAGCACCCATTCCTTCTGGTTTCGGTCTTCAATCATTCGTTGTGGGTGAGAACGATGTTTGAACTGAAACAGACATTCGAATGTTGAAGAAAATCCTCCTCGCAACGATTGAGTCGATAAACGAACTTGGTTTGCATCTTAATTCATGATCATGGGTTGATCCGCCCATCGAGAGTCATTCTGTCTCAAAAAATCTCATCATCTCTCAACGACCAGTTGTTAGATATTTCATGTCGACCTGTGTGCTCTTTTTTCTGTTGTTTTCAATTCTTGACTCTCTTTGATTGCACTGACAGATCGAAAAGGAGCGATGATTGGGCGTGGGTCACTGGGAACAGTGATGAGACTGCACAACGAGCAGACCAAAGAAGAAGTTGTGATGAAGCATGTGAAGCAGAGTGGATCGAATTCGGCATCCTCACTTGAAAGCACACTCCAACGACTCATCTCGCTTCGTTCTGAGACACTGCTGCCCTATCTGTCGTACGATCGCCACGACGACGGATTTGATGTGTTTATGTCGTTTTGGGACAAGAAGACACTTGGGAAGCATGTGGAACGGCAGGAAAAGAATGGAGTGAAACTGACCGAAGGAGTTTGTCACTTCGAGTCTCACTTGTCTTTGTCTCGTGCTGTTCATCTTGTTGAACAATGCATGGACATCATCCCCTTTTCATCATTTGCAGACCTTTGATACATGAGATCAATCAAGCAGAAACTGAGATCGATCGATCTCAGTTCCGGTTTTTGGGACTGAGATCAATGACTTAATTAAGCGTATCTATATTTGTCTCAATGTTGCGTCAATTTGTCACAATAAGAATCTAGAAAAAGCGAAATGGTTGTAGTGTGACAGAATGAACACTAAAAAGAGGGTAAAAAACGTATTCTCTCCTTTTCACAATCTTCTCGAAGTCTCATTCTTATCTTTGTCATTCCGTCCATGCGATCGCCACGTGTTGTTCATTCCCTCTCACTGTCCATCCAACAGACGGAGAAGGCGTCGATTCGGGAAGAAGACGGGGAACAGCGTACTGTCGATACAAAAACACAGAATCAGAGTGAGTGGGCGGAGAGGGGTGTGAAGTGCGTGTTGTGTGGTGTCGCGAAGACATTTCACTTCTTCTCATGTTTCGGTGGTCATCCTCTCTTCTCCTTCTTCTTCCGCTCTCCTTCGATCTTCTTCTTCTCGTTGTTTTCTCTCAGCCTCCTCTTCCTTTGCCAATCTCTCTTCTTCTTCCTTTCTCTTCTTCTCGGAATCATCTTTCATCGCTGGCCTTTACAGCAGCCTCATATTTGAATTCGATTTCACAATTTTGTACTCCGGTTCCTTCTTGTTCTTCATCAATTTCGAATTCTTTCCCAGGCGACGGTTTCCTGCTCCTCCGATCTTCCTGTTGATCCCTTGGTCGTCATCGTTCTCTTCTTCCTCCTTTTTCTTGGCTGCTGCTTCGGCTGCTTCAGCGTCTGCTCTTTCTTTGCGCTTTCTCTCCTCTTCTTCACGATGTTTTCGTTCCTCCTCCTCCAATCGTCGCTTCTCATCTTCTTCAGTACGACGACGATCTTCCTCTTCGCGTCGAAGACGTTCTGCTTCTTCCTGTTTCCGACGTTCTTCGTTCTCTCGAGCAATTCGATCTTCCTCTTCCTTCGCAAGTCTTTCTGAGTCTTCTATTGCCAACCTGTCAGTCTCTTCCTTCGCCACTCACTCAGCCTCTTCTCTGGCGAGTCTCTCTTCCTCCTCCTTCTTCTTCTTGTCGTCAGGCTGTCCTTTTCGTGTAAGCTTCCGATTTCCATGTACTCCCATCGCCATCTTCATCCCATTCGCGTCCGCATCGTCGTCATAATCTCTTTTCTTCTTCGCTTTCTTGCTTGCTGGGCGAAGCGACACTGAAGATCCAGTTCGTTCCGGTTCAATCTTCTTCTTCTTCTTTTTTGTTGACGCAGCCAAAGCCAAAGCTGCCGCTTCCTCTTCCTTCATCATCTCCTCTTCTGCCGCGATCTGAGTCGCCAGCTCTTCCATCTCCTTCCTTTCCTGTTCTTCCTCCTCGTTCACTGTCTGCCCATCCAGTCCTCGCAGGATCGTATGTCCTCCTGGTCCTTTCGTTTCGACGTATGATGGACTCAGTAGAATGGAATTTTCCTTCCCTTCCGTGAACTTCTCTTCTCCGAACGATACCCTGTACGTTCACCCTCAATCTCTCCATCCCCCTCTTCCAACGATCGTTGTGGATCAGCACGAGTCTCTTCTCCGGCTCTTCGTTGTCCATCATCTGGTCTGTCAGTCCACCAAATCCTCCAAAAGCATCGTTCGGATTTCTCAAAATTTTGCGTCCAAAAGATGTCTTGACTTCGACAAAATCTGGTGTGATCATTGCTGACACTTCGTCTCCTTCTTTGAATTGCGTCTCGCCGGGAATGAAGCCAGAAAACTCGCCCTCGAACAGATCATCATCACTTGGAGCGGCAGAACTCATTGCTGTTATCAGACGGGGTCGTTTGGCCTTCTCTTCAGCATCTTTCGTCCATTCACGATTGAGACAAGACGAAGCTCTGGCGAGAGTGTCTCTTTGTGTATCAGACCGTCCAGTACTTGCAAAGAGTGCTTCCAAGCTTCGAAGGACATGGTTTCCGTTCATTCCGTGGATCGTTTGGTCTAAGAACAAGCCTCTCCTCCATCCCATCTCCCTGTTTGCCTCCCTCCACAGCGTCTTCTTCCCTCCTCTGATCGCAAGGATTCTGAGATGCTTGTCGAGGGTGAGGTGGGGTTGTTCAAGTACTGCACAGCAGCAACCTGAGTTGGGGGCTCAGTTCTGTCGTCTGGAGCTAAACAGATAGCGATCTGAAGAGAGCGACGAGAGTGTTGTGAAGAGAGCGTGTTTGGAGGAGTGTTGGCGTGATGGAGTTCCTCATCGTCGGTAACATTGATTCAATGCATTCTCAGTCCAAAAATCCAGAAATCGCGTGATCTTTGAGTCTTCCAAAAGTGATGTCCAAACAGCGCCTCTTGGGTTCTCCTCGATCCTTCTTTTCCGGTTATTGATGGTCAAACTTGGCCATTTTCCAGAATCGACATCAGAGCTGGTTTTTGGGCTCTGTTGACCCTCCTTTTCGTTTTCCGACTTGAGCTCGCTGTCGAACGGCAGGAACCTGTTGCGCAACAAGTTGTTCCATCCCTGACGATGCTGCATGAAGAGAAAACCATGTGAGGACCAACATAGTCGTCTGAAGTTGCTTGGGTTCTTCGGTTTCGGAAGGCTGTTTGTGGCTCGGTTCAGGAACGAGAATAATGAGTGAGAGGATAGTCAACGGGCGGGATGATCATGAAACAAATCGTGTGTGGCTGAGGAATGGCGGGAATGTGGAGTACATCCCATTCCGACGAGATTAACGAGAATTGTTTCAGAGATGTCCAAAAGTCGAGATTGGAAAAGACAATCTGGTCACAGTATATCGTTCTGGGAAGCCGGGAATGAATTAGAGAGAGGATTGTTGAAGACGAGACAGTCAAAGACAGCAGTGTTGAGAACGACGAACCCAAAAGAGAAAACCATTTCTGGACGATTGGAGGCGATCCCAGAATCTGTTCATCAGTACCAGCATACATGGCATTCCCGACATCCGAGGAGAATCCTCAGAAATGAGGTAGAGGCATTCGAGAGAGTTGGATTCGCCGCATCATTTGAAATCGCACGTCACTGACAGGTTATCTGGGAGAGATGGAAATAAAGAGATAAATAATGGAAAGGACAGATTAACCAAGTCAAAATAGGACTGAAGATCGTGACAAAGAGAAGAAATCTGGAAGACTAATAGACAATTGAACAAGGAATGTTAACCTGCTGAATAAATCACTCTAAGAGAGAAATAATCGTCAAGAAATGGTATCGGAGATCCGTCGCGGTGGAATTAATACTTTTTTTGATAAACAAGCGTGATTCATCCAGTTCTTCAATCGGATCGTGAAGAAGTATTATTGTGGGACGATTCATCTCGAGATTTCAATGAAAGTGCTTATAAACAAAATTCAACACGGATAGTGGGTGTTTTACTTCGTTATTTCGAGTTTTATGAGAATTTGAACACTAGTTATTTTCTGAGATCAAAAAAGCTGAGATCGATGAGATCAGTCTCAAAGGTCTGATCATTTGGATCATTTCTCTTTCTTTTCACCGATCTCCCTTCATCTATTCTTCGTGTCTCTCTCAGCAAATTTATGGATTTCTATCGCAAATCGTACCTGGCCTGCTTGTTCTTCATGAACATGGTATTGTCCATGGACTTTTGAAGCCCAGCAATGTTCTGGTAGTGTCCCAAACTCGCTGTCTTCTCTGTGTGCTGTTCTATCCTCACATAATTTTGTGAATTGTCCCTCGTTGGATGCAATAGGTGATTATGGCCTTGCAGAGTTCATTCCTCGATCGAAACTCGTTCAAAGGTGTGTGCCATTCCGTCCTGATCATCGTTTCCTCATTCTCCCCCCTTCGCACCACCGCCCATTTTCAGTCCGTACTCAGCACCCGAATTGCGTCATGGTGCCCCGTGTGCGGTCATGCTTCATTTTTTCGTACTGCTTCTGTTTACCCTCCTTTTCGGTTTTGATTCTCGATCTTCTTCGATTTCTGATCTAATTCGAATGTTGCCCAGTCTCTCTCCCCTGACAGATGTTTTTTCATTGGGTGTGCTGCTGTATTTTCTGTGCACCTGGTCCTTGCCTTTCAACATGAAGCCGCTGGAGAAAGTGTCGAAAGGGATGGACAGTGAGAAAGGACTGGGCGAAATATGGAAGAATCTGCGATGGATTGGGAACACATACTCGCAGGGACTGTGGAAAACAGTGAAAACGATGCTTCATCCTGTGTGTTCACCGACTTCTTGATTCCTTCTTCATTCTACCATATTCTCGTCATTTGTTCGTTTTCAGGATTCATCACAACGCCCAAGTTTGAATTCACTGCCTCTTCTCTCCCGAATCAACACCGCAACGAAAGGAGCCTTGGATCGCTCGCTGACTCGTCATCTCTCCCACTCACCCGTCTCGACGCCCCAAACGACCGACCGAGCACCAAAAATCGAAGAAATCACCCACCCATCACCACTTCTCGTCGATTCAGAGAACACCGACAACAATTCCGAAGATCAGGGGCTGGTCCAAAATCGGGTCCTCCGATTTGAAGCCGAGACAGTCCCAACATCGCCTGATTTGTTGTTCAGAAATCCGCCCCCAACTTTTTCATCTGAACCAGCTGTGGAGTTCTTCACTCCGAAAACGAAAACATCCCGCCCTTCTCAACGCTGGGGTGGTGAAGGAGAAGCAGAGGAGAAAGGGCAGAGTGGACGAAAGGAGGAAGGGAGTGTTTGGGACGAGCCAGACTCGTTTCCAGCAGCCCAACCACCATCGCCTCCCATTTCAGCGTCGTCTGCTCGTTTGGCATCTTTCCACGCCCTTCCCCCTCCATCCGCCATGTTTGGGAGGCAGAGAGGAGTGGTGAGTGGGACGGGAGGGGGAAGAGGGCGAGTGGGGAAGGAGAGAGAAGGGAGAAGGAAGGTTGGATGGACTCGCCTGGTCTGTCAGAAGCGATGCGGATGGAAGTGATGGAGATGATTGCCGCTTCGGTGGGAGGGCAGGGCAGAAGAGGCAGCGAGGAAGAAGGAAAGAGCGAAGGGTGGAGACGGAAGGAGAAGGACAAGAGAAAGGAAGAGCGAGGACTGGAGATTGAGCAAACGATGGGAGAGAGAGAACACAATGAACAAGACAGAAGCGAGAGAATGGAGTTCCCTCAAAGTGAAGATGTGAATGTCGCTGTTTGTCACTTCGCCAGTTCCTCCTCTTTCTCCTTCCATCCTTCCATCTTCTATCCTCTCGATTCTCTCTTTCCACCACTTCTCCCCCTTCCCTCTCTCCATCCTCATTTTTCATTCTTCCTCACTCATCTCTTCTCCTTTATCTTCTCCTTCATCAGGCTGTCAGCTCGCTTCTCTCTTCCCTCTCCTCGCTGTCGCTTTCGATGAAAACAACGAAAGAAGCGATGGCAGCAGAACTCGGCGGATTCAGTGCATTTGTTCGAGAGTGGGAAGCAAAAGGCCGCGATTTGGGGAACGAAGCCGACAACACTCAGTTGGAGGCACTGATGGGTGTGTGAGGCGAGGGAGTTCGAATTGTGAAGAGAGGAAGATTCGTTCTTTCTTTTGGTTCATTGCTGTCTCTTCATTGATTCGTGTGTGTTTGTCTCAGGCGTGCTGCAGGAGGAAATGCGAAAGACGGAAGAACTGGCAGATATGGTCGCTGACGCAGAATATTCGGAGTGTGTCCCCCTGTACTCCTCCATTCTCTCATTCCGTCTCTACCTTTCCTTCTCGTTCTCCCTCCCTCATCTCCTTCACCCCTCTCTCCTCATCTTTTCTCCTCTCTCAGAACCCTTTCGCTTCGCCTGTCGAGTTTGGAGGAGCAGAACCGCTCTTTGGACGTGTCGCTGTCGTCGCTGGCATCGTCGCTCTGCTCACCCACACTTCACAGTCTGACGAAGACGAACATTGACCTGCGACAGGAATGGGTGCACGCAATGGAAGAGATTCGAATGGACTGCTCGCTGTTCCTGAATTGGGAAGTCGGTGCACCTGAAACTGAACACGAAAAGGCCGTTGCCTTTCGATCACTCGTTCAGATTGTCAAGTTCCAGCCTGCACTTGCTGCCTCTCTGGAAGTAAAAGCAGTGACATTCATCGAATCGTTGATTACTGATACTGATCACTACCCAGATGCTTTTCTCAACTGCGTTGGGCGAACTACTGGTGATTCGTTGACAGACTTCATCCAATCCATTCTGGTGCTCGTTTCGTCTGCCACTCATTTCATCCCCACATCTGCAATGAGGATGCTCACCCACCTCCTCCAGAACTGTCCGAAGAGAATCCGACTTGCCCTCGTCAAAGCTGATCTGATCCCTCAATTCATCAACACTCTCAATCCACAGACTCTTTCCTTTGTCACAGCAGAAAATATCCACATGTGCCTCATTTATTGCATCACCTGTTTTCTCTGGCTCGCAACTCCACGTGGTCTCGAAGATCTCGGAATTGAAGATCATGATGGACAACTAGCTGTTCACGAGACGGTTTTGAAACAAGTTCTGGCACCATCAGAGAAGTACGTCTGCCATCTGTTCTTGAACCGACTTTCGATCGTCGATGCAAGGCTCTCCGATTGTTTTCTGACACTCCTCGCCCGACTCCTCGAAACATCTCCGCGTCATCAACCCACTCTGGATTTCGTTGTTCGGATGCCTGTCTTTCTCACGATTCCTGGTTATCCCATATTCATCGAAAAGGAGAACTCGATCGCTGATTTGCTGAACTTAATGATCAAATTGCAGCAGAAATGGGACAAAACAAAAGGAAAAGAGCGACAGATGTGGAAGACAATTCCTCGAATGCTGAAAATGGAAGGGTTTGATGATGTCTCCGAAGCAATCGTCAAGCGCCACAAAGGCGGGTTCACTGGAGGATGGAGTAAGACCTTATCGACCATGCTGAACAACCTGCTGGGCATGAACATTCAGACACGTTGATAGGACAGGCGCGAACCAGCGAAGACTCGAACTGCGATGAATGCTTTCAGGTCGACATCACTACCCTCGGTGGACGACGCGGCACTTTGACAACAAGGAAAGACTCCTCTCCTGCACATCTCTCCGCCTGTCTCCGCCCTGACCGACGAAGCATGACCTCGCTTTCGTCGCAGCATTTCGTCATTATTCCCTCTGTCCCTCTCTTCCCCAAAACCAACCCCAATCGAGGAAAGAACGAGATTGCTGTTCTCTCGCTTCAGCCGAACCAGCACAAGGCAACACCGCGGCGTGCAAAGACAGACAGATCACCGACACTGCCGACCTCGCCACTCGTCACGTCGTCTCCGCAGTCGCCGCCTTTCTCGTCGAACACACACGCGTCGACATCGTCGCCTTCGCTCACTCCATCCGTCGGTGATGTGTCGTCGCTCCAAGCACAGCTGTCGAAACTGCAGTCTCTGTCGAGTCAACAGCAGCAGACGATCACAGCGCTGGAGAAAGTGAAGGAGACGCGTGCTGGCGATGAGGACCTTCTGAAGCGAGTGATCGAAATCAACAAGCGTGTCGTGTTGGAGCTGAAGCGGGTCCAGCCGAGGCTTTCGACTACGCGAGAGCAGAGTCTGAGATTAGCATCCTCTCTATCTCTGTGAAACATTGTCGAACTCTCCCTTTTAACTCGTTCCCGAACTTCCTGAAACCCATTCACTCCGACAAGATTCCAATGTTGGACGTGATGATGGAAGAGTATCAGGACATTGTCCGCAACACGACCTTCGCTCACATCTGGCGATCCCCAGGATGGAATCTTCTGAAAATGTTCGAAGACGATGAACCACTCACGTTTCGCAATTCTGCGATTTCTGGCGTTCCCATAAAGTATTTGGAAGGTCGATCGGATGACAGTGAGACGCTTCTCTCGTTCATGTTGGATGCACCTCGATACATCCCTCTTCCGAGCATTCTGTCGAATGGCCGAGTGCTGAGTGGAGAATTGATGAATGCAATGAGAGCGAATCCGCTCGACACAAGTCGGGGATTGGTCTTCCCAACTGTGAACAACATGTCGCATGGAGCGAACCTCATCCATCACTTGGCCGTGTCTCGCGATTCGTTTGTCTTCGAGTTGTGGAGAAGCATGCGAACGCGATTCCAACGCATCCAGTCATCACATCCACATTTTTCGGCTGTTCGTGTTCGGAGGAGAGTGATCCGAGAAATGATGGCCAGGTTTGATCAAGGGAAGGTCTCGCGAGTGATGTCGTTTCTTCTCATTCCGTTCTTATCCATCTACAAGACAGCAGCAGACATCCCGTCCATCTATCACCTCTCCCTCCACACAGAAACCATGGACACCGACATTCTGGGTGAGCAGGACGATCTGGAAGAAGGAGTGATCTTTATGAATCGTCTTCGGAAGTCTTCGACTCACTTGGAGAAGTGGAGGATTGGGCTGGTGGGCAAGCTCCCAGCATTCTGGGCGAGCCTATGTCGTTATCGTTGCAGACAGGACAGCCGGCACCTGGGTGAATGAGGGTGGAGAGATATTATGGATGAACCTTCGGAGAGAGTGAGCAATAGCGAGTTTCTCAATTGCTTTCAATGATCGATTGAAAAATAAGTGGATTCTGATTATTTTGGAGATTCTTTTGACACTGGATGTGAGACTTTCATCAAATCAGATGATGATAAACAGAAAAGTTGTGATATAGTCAGGACAAAACCCGATACTTTGATTTAACCCGATACCCTCCGTGGTACCGCTGGTGTCCATCATTTTTTTGATGATGACATTTCCTCCACAATCACTTTTCATCATTTCATCTTTTTGTTTTCAAGTGGAAGAATGAGTAATAAACGATCATCATTTGAAAACCAGAACTGGTAATTGTGAATGTTGATGAAGTGAAATGTGATCAGACCCACAACAATGGAAAAGGACAGCCCGATCTCGCCTCCACTTTCACCACGAGATGTTTCACATCTCATGAGTGGAAGTGACATCAGATCACTTCCATCTCGCGTGGAAAGAGGATTAAAGATTTACGCAGAACAGAACGTGACGCTTGATACTGTCGTCAAGCCGGAGTCTGCAGCGAAGCGGCACTAAAGAGAAGGAAGGAGAGCGGAAAGAAAATCGCCCACCAGGAAAGATGGAAGACCGACACTATTGACAACTCAAGACGAAAATGAGTTGTATGATAAAATTCTGACCAAGATCGCTGAGAAAAACCGATGAAAAAGCGGAGATCCTCCAAGAAGTCTTATTTTTTCACTTTTTTCCGTTTTAGATGAATATCATCTATTCAAAGAGTCCTAGATTCAATCCTGATCACCCGTCATTGAGTATGTGGAATGTCAACGCATTCCTAAAACGTCATTCTCTCCTCGACTCTATGAAACCCGGATATTTAGACCCAGACCGATTGAAAGCATCCACTCTTGCTAATATTGTCGGTTGGTACGAACTGCTGGAGAGTACTGTGAGATTGGAAAACATCCACGATGACTTGATATTCAACTTGGACGAATCATCTCTCCGGATCGGAGAGGACAATTCTTCTCTGGTCGTTTACTTTGCTGGCGAACAATGTCCTCCAATTCCTTCCGCTTCTCGCGTACAAAATGCGACACTCGTTGGAACGGTCAATTCCACTGGAATCCATCTTGATCCCATTTTACTATGGCCGTCCAAGCTTCCCGTAAAAGAATTCGAAAAATTTCCACAACAGCACATTCATGTCGAATACAACGAGTCAGGATGGATGAATACGAAAACATACATCGAAATTATGTCAAATCACATCATTCCAGAAATCGTCGCATTTCGGCAACAAATCCACAAGACCAATCGGAATGCACTCCTACTGATGGATGGGCATCTTACAAGGCGAAATCCGGAAATCATTTCTCTCTGTCAACAAAACCACATCCACATACTCCTCTACCCATCTCACACCTCGCACATTCTTCAGGTGTGTGATCAGTTTGTTTTCTCGAATCTGAAGCAACAACTCAAAGATTATTCGTTCCTCCATCGACGTCGAGGCATAGTCGAATATCGCACGAATCTCGCGAAGGCACTTCCTGACGCTCTGAGAGAAGCGTTTAAATCTTCTTCGATTTTAGCCTCATTTAATCGATGTGGCTGTTATCAATTTCGCTCGAAGCGGCTGTGCAGAATCTGAAAGATTTTGTCCTCAAATTGATATTACCTTTCTTGAAGAATTTCGCACTCGAACCAACCTCAACATGAAACCAAGTTCGTTTCTACCTCCCGATGAGGTCGTAACAAATCACGGATCACTGTTGACAACTTTTCACGACACTGTAAAATTACCTGGACGGAAACAGACACTCATCACGGATTTTGCAGTTCGTCGCGATCGTAATTCTCGCGATTCTCAATCAAGTATCCTGAGGGGACGACCAACTCCACGTCGACGTCGAAGCCACTCGATCTGAAAGTGAGGCGGAGTCCACGAACCTCGGAGAAGGATCAATCGGCGTGAGATGGTGCGTGATGATGATGAACAAGAATCCTGAATCTATCGCAGGCAAGTATCAATTTTGCACGTAATATATTTGATTCACTTCATTTTCAAGTATTCTCCAGTTATGACCTATTTTGAATCAACATATTTCGTAAAACGGGAGAAAGAAGCCAAAAATAAATGATGTGTCTAGATCAACACCGAAACAGTATCGGGTTTTATCAAAGTATCGGGTTTTGTCAGACTATACGGGATCGATCCCAGAATGAATGATTGGACTACAGTCAGTCGGACTGTTGAGTAATTTGTAACCGGTCATGTCATAGTCGAACTGTAGAATTCTTGTTTTCTTCGAAAATGAAAAGTACCAGACCTTAGTCAGTCTCGTGTATCACACTTCCACATCCTGTCAAAATTGATGGTCAGCTTTCCTAAAACGTTCATTCACGTATGCTGATCAGATTGTTCGACTGTCGTGGTCATCGAATGCTGACGGGATAAAGAAACTAATCGAACTGGAAAAACTTCGATTACATGGAACGATCCCAAGACAACTCATCGCAGATATAGTGGGTTGTACACCATCGCAAGTCTCCCAAATTCGACACGGCTCTTACTACGTTTCCAGTAGAGGAAAAGAAAAACAGCATACTATCACGAAGCAGAAAGAAGAACTACTAAATGCGATCAAAGGGAGGACAGTTTGAGGCCAGCCATGGATCCCATCTCAAATATTTGATTGGAACCGAAAACCAATCGAACGGACATCAACCGAACTTTCCCATATGACTTTGTTCGGTTGAATTCGAAGATCATCTTGCATTCCACTGCTCCGATGACTTCTTCAAGAACGGCTGTAAGAATTCAAGACATCGACGAATATACTTGACACCTCGAATCACTCATCAAAACGGAAGTTCCATCCACTTCTGTTCATCAACGCGCCGATGGTCGGCTATCAGCCTAAACAAGACTCGATTGGTCATTGCGTGGTTGGTGCTGTCGAACTTTCTGCAGAACCTCTTCATTTTCCAGTTCCTGGAAACTGTCCCCGTTTCCTCTGCATGGCCGCGATCTCCCTATGGAAGAAACACTCCCCTTCACTGTGTGTTGCGTGCTCCATGGACGGAAGGACTTAGAAAAGATGGGAATAATGGATGAGGACCAAATGGTTTTGGTTGAGGAAAATGAGAAAGGAGGTTTTACAGGAGAATTTGATAGTTGGTTGGAATGTTCTCCTTGACTACGTGACCGAACAGAACCATACTTAAAATAAAGCACCAGCTGTTCTCCTTGT